>CM062810.1:489006454-489453061 GCA_031772625.1 Pinus tabuliformis | reverse complement strand
AACTAAATGTATAAAAGGCAATTTTTTAATGGAAACTATGGGTTATGGGCCCACCAACCTTCTATTATATCACTCTATTTTTCTATTGCATATCAAATTTCATTCAACCTACAAATATAGTTGATATCTAAATATAGTTGAATTCCTTCATTTATAATTCACTACGCTAGATGCTTTAAATAACATATTTCCTTTCATAGTTTTTTATAACTTTTATTTTATGTTGAAGTATTTCTATCTTTATGCGAAGTTTTTTTTATGTTAAAGTATTGCTATGTATCTTACTAGTTTCACCATTAATTATTGATAAATCTCTTGCCAAATAAACATTAATCATTTTCATGTAACAAAAGTCAATGTTCAATATATCATTTTTATTAATTAACTCTGAGCTCTTCAAATAAATTTACATATACATACTAAAATTCTTTAATAAACATAAATTTCAACATCCCTTTTCAATGTATTAAGCCCCTGTCATATTTTTTATTTGCTTTAATAAAAAGTACACACTACTATTTTCTTCTACTCACGAAACGTTATTTAAGTATCTCTATAATATCCTCAATAATATAAAACTAACTAATACTTTCCCTAATCCTTATTTATAAATTTTAAATGCCAAATATCCATCCCCTTAAATATTTATCTATTTTTTTTTTTACAGAATCGAATACTTATGTATTATAAAAGCCAACAAAACAGAATTCTAGTACATAAGGGAAATAGATCTGAGAGCTGAGGATCAAAAGCGGGTTCGCAGACCCTGTTTCCTCGTTGCTTCTCTTGGTTAAACAAAAAGCAAAATGAAGACAACCGTATTGCCTAACGAAGGAGCCACCTATCCAACAAAATTTACAATGCATAACCTTTATGGAAGTTTTTGAGTGGCGGAATCATCAGGAAGCGGGTCTTTCCTGAAGCTGGCTTTAGTTGAAGCCTCTACTTGGTAGCTCTGAGTTAGGGAGCGGATGTGCTTGATGGCCTCCTCCAAATGGCTGCATCTTTCCTTCAGCGTTTCTATCTCAGCCTTTCTTTTCTCCAACTTCTTGCGCTTCGAATTCCTGTCTGCCTGATAATCTTCCTTCAGCTCATTGAGTTGCTTAGTCAGGCGATTGATCATGAAGGTGTGGGTTTTGCACATGGTGCAATCCTTATTGTTGAAGATCTTGTCAAGGGGATTGCTGGCCTTGTCCTGAGCAGAAGTCTGACCCTGTTGGTCTGCCATCCGGGCTACTTGATGTTGGGGGATTTGTGAATGAGGAGGCGAGCCGAGATCAGATGGGAGAAGGAAACCAGAGGGGAGAGCTGTGAGTGGGAGGGAATAAGTCAGAAGTGAGGATGGCGGAGCTGCACAGGGAGGGCCGGAGAGGACCAGAGAGACCTGAGGAGCTCTGCTGCCCCTGATAATCCAACTGTTAGAGGACTTAAACACAAAAATTACTAAAACAGAGATTACCTCGAATAGGGAGTGCTGGACATGCTTCCGATGGGAGTGATCCGCTTCAGGAGAATGTCGATGCCTGAGAGTTGCACACTGAAGGAGCCCAGTAACGGTGAAGTGTGCGTGGTCGCTTTGATCCGAGCTTCTATATATAGTTTGATGGGGTGCCCCCCCTTGCTTGAGCCAAGTCTGTGATGATCTGCTCATGAAGTGATTGAGATCTTCAAATGAAATCTTGCTGCACGCGGAATGGATGTCGAGGCGTTGAAACAGAGAGTCGATGCAGAGAGAATCTAAGACTCATGTGAGAGGATGGCTGATATGGCGTGGAATGGGATTGGGGACCTGTTCAGAGTAGTATAGTACCGATTTGGACTATCGAGAGGATAAAGCAGGAGGAGTGAAGGATCAATAGAGTATCGATCTCGGGCAGAGCGGAATCTGAGATGAGGGAGCAAATCTTGCTTCAGGTTCGAAGTGCGCTCTCCAGATGGGATGAAATGATGTCTGCCTGATGAGTCAGAGGGAGATCACTAGAGGAATGAGAGTGCATTGTTCTGGGATCGATGGGAGGGAGAAAGACGACGGAGTGAGGGGAAAGGAGAAACGAAGGATGAGAGACCGATGAGGTGATTGCTGATATGACAGATTCCGGGGACGCTGTTCTTGTGTGCTGTCTGGCAATTTGGTTTCTTATGGTATCGCCCTTTCATATATTCTCTCATTCTCGCAAACCTGTCCTTGCTGCCTGTTAACTGCCTTGCTGGCTAAGAAATCCGCCTCTGCGTTATTTTCTCTTAGGACGTGCCTAAAGGTTACTTCGCCCAGATTTCTGATGTTGTCGATAATTCTCTTCCTTATGTTGTTGAGGCCTGCTTTGCTGAATTCTTTGTCTGTGCTCATAGCTGAGATGATGATGGCCGAGTCCCCAATAATGATGGCGTTCCTTAGTCCCAGTCTGGAGAGAATTTCAGTGCCTAGGAATAAGCTGTAGGCTTCAGCTATGTTGTTCGAGGCCTTTCCAAGTCCCCATTCATAACTGCAGATGGAAATCCCCTTATGGTCTTTAATTATGCCTCCTGCTCCTGCTTCTTCGGGATTGTTCTTTGAGGCGCCATCAAAGAAGAGAAGGGGGCGATTTTGATTGAAAATCCATTGGCTTACCTCTTCTTTAGTTCCCCTGAGTTTCCAGTTGGAAGGCTTCTGATGTGCTTTGTTCTGGGGGGGAGGACTCTGAGAGTGGCTGATGTTGAAGTTACTGTACCAATCCCTTTCCTCTTGTGCCCAGATCGTCTGGTCTGGAGGGGCTATGAAGTTAGCGCTGACAGCTTCAGAGATGTTAGCAATTGTTTTTGCAATGACATTGACTAGTTTAGGCGTTTTGTTGTTAAAGGCGTGATTGTTCCTAGCTAGCCATAGATTCCAGCATAAGGTAGGAGGGATGCACTTCCACACTTTGATGAGATTATTCTTGCCTTTTCTAGAGTAAGGGAAATCCTTCTTCCAGTTCTTCTGAAGATTGTGCATCTGGTCGGGGATTCCCCGAGTATCCAAGGGCCTTGTTAACTGATTCCAACAACTTTTAGCGAAGGGGCAGAGAAGGAAGGAGTGCTGGATAGACTCCTCCTCTGATCGGAAGAAACAGCAGATCGAAGGGCCTTGTATTCCTCTCTTTCGCAGATTCTCAGCTGTAAGGATTTTCCCTTTTAAAAGGGTCCAATTGAAGTGTTTTACTTTTGGGAGGCATTCTGACTTCCAGGCAGCTGTGTGAAGGTTCCATTTTGGTGCAGGGTTTAAATTTTGTAAAGATTTATATCCTTCTTTTACTGAGAAGGGCCCTCCACTAGTGTCCCAGATGTGTCTGTCTTCGTTCTCCTTGTTGATTGGTGCTGATCCAGAGAGTGACAGCTTCAGTGTGAGCCAGAGTTCTTTGAGGTCCAGAGGGAGTTGCAAATCTTTCCAGGCAAGCCATCTATTTTGGTTCCACAGAGATATATCGAACAGGGTGATTATCTTTCTTTCCTCCATCCAATCTTGCAGGGGCCTGAGCTCTTGGAGTAGGTTTTTGGGATTGGAGTTCATTATTCTGTCAGACCATATTTTGATGTTCTTTCCATTGCCTGGGAGTTTGGAGACATTTTCTCTGAAGTGTGCCAAGACTTTCTTGATGAGACGCCACATCGGGGTGCATGGCCTGTCTGCTATTGGTTCATTGAGAATGTTGGAGTTTGGACCTCTGAGATATTTCCTTTTTATTGTCTCCACCCACCACGAGCCATTTCCTGTGAGGATCCTCCAGATCAGTTTGAGCCCCAACGCCTGGTTGGAAAGGCTTGGAATTTTTATGGAGAGACCTCCTTTTTCATAAGGAAGGGTGACTTGTTCCCAGTTGACAAGGCTGAATTTCTTTGTGTCCTGTTTACCTCCCTGCCAGAGAAAACTTCTCATTATGAGTTCCATATGTTTATGGATACTTGCAGGAGCCATAATGACCGCATAGTGGTAAATTGGGAGACCTGAAAGGACGGACTTTATAAGGATGGTTCTGCCAGCTAGGTTTAGCCAAGAGGCGCCCCAGCTCAAGAGAAGGCCTTTCATCTTTTCGATGTGATTTGTCCAAACCTCTGCTTTGATGTGATTCTTTGCCAGGGGCAGACCCAAGTAAGGAAATGAGCTCCAATTTTTTTGAAGTGTAATGTCCAAAATTTGGGCTATTCTCTGCTGTGTCTGATAGGGCACGTTCCAAGTGTAAAGTTTACATTTTCTGTTGTTCAGTTTGCATCCGGAAGCTTGAAGGAATGCATCCAGAACTCTTTTGAACCTCCTAGCCATCAGACTAGAGGATCCCCCAATTAGTAAAGTGTCATCCGCGAATAGCGAATGATTTATCTCCTTTATTCCTCTTTCAATGCGAATACCTATGATTTCTTTTTTGGTTCGAAGATTTTCTAGATGGACACTCAGAGTCTCCGCCATGATAATGTAAAGAAAAGGGGAGAGGGGGCAACCTTGCCTTAGCCCCCTGGAACTTCTGAAGAAATTGCTGGGGTGACCATTGATCAGCGGGGCAGTCCAGGGGTTGGAGATACACCCGCTGATGATGCTAACAAAGTTGGAGGAAAAGCCAAATTTTTTTAGGACTGCACTTAAGAAGGAGTGGTCCACTCGGTCAAATGCGTTGGCCATGTCCAGTTTGATGATCATTCCACGTTCTCCTCTATTGTGGCTGCTATGGATGGCTTCCTGAATTAAAATAACATTATCAATGGTCTGCCTCTTTGGGACAAAGCCGCCCTGGTTCTCTGAAATTAGAAGAGGAAGATAATTCTTCAGCCTGTTGGCAATTATTTTTGTTATGATCTTGTATGAAACATTGCAGAGCGAAATGGGCCGGAACCTATCAAAAGATTTGGGGTTTGCTTCCTTGGGAATCAAGGCTATATGCGAAGACTTGGTGTTGTCCCCCAACTTGTGTTTTCTAAATGCATTTTTTACCATTCTCACAAAATCTTTCTTTATAGTTTCCCAATGTTGCCTGTAAAATGCAACTGTAAAACCGTCCGGTCCGGGGGCCTTATCTTGCTGCATGTTGAAGATGGCTTCTTTGATTTCTTCTGCTGTAGGATCTTGCTCCAACTTGTTATTGTGTTCCTCTGTTATTTTGTTCTCTATTACACTTAGGAATGCAGCGCTGTCATATTGTTGGGGATCTGCCGAAAGAAGAGCCATGAAGTGATGAAATGCTGCGTTTTTTATGTCTTCTTGCTCCTTCAACTCCCTCCCTTCCACTTCTATTTTGTCTATCTGATTGCTGGCTCTTCTAATTTTGACATTATTGTGAAAGAAAGAGGTATTTTTATCCCCAGCTTTCAACCATAAGCAGCGGGATTTCATTCTTTGCTCCTCTTCTTCCACGCGATTTTGCCTATACAGCTCTTTGTACAAGTTTTTTTCCTTCTCTAGATCTTCTGCTGTGTATTGCGTCTACTCTTTTTCTTTGTGCCATCTCTCCATCTCTGTTAACAGCTCTGTTTTCTTTTTCCTTTCAGAGGTTGCTTTCTCCTTCGCCCATAGCTTTATGACTGTCCTGAGATGTTTTATCTTTGTTTCCCATACGAAATGTGGCGAGCCTAGTACTTCATTTGCCCACTGATTTCGTACAAGGGTGCGAAAGTCCTCATGGGAGTCCCAGGCTTTGTTATATTTGAAAGGAAGAGGGCCTAAGTTTATTCCTTTGTCCAAGGTGAGGACCACGGCCTTATGATCCGAAGCTGTGCCATGAACAATGTAGCTCCTGATTGCTTGGAAATTACCTGCTACACCTTCCTGTATTAGGAACCTGTCCAACCTCTCTTTTATATTGTGAGATCCTGTTCTCTTATTGGTCCATGTGTATTTGCCATTCGACAAAGGAGTGTCTATCAAGTTGAAGAGCTGAATGATGGCTTCTAAGTTGTCTCTCGATGGGTCTGCATGGTAGTTCCCGCCATATTTTTCTTCCACCTGCCTAATTAGATTCAAATCTCCCCCCAGTATTATCCTGCTGCTATGGATAGTGGTGAGATCCGCTTCTATCGAGTTCCAGCAGCTGGCTTTGTCTCTGTAATGGTTAGGTGCATATATATTATAGATGTGATAAACTTCTTGGTTGCTTTTATTCCTTAGATCTGTTCTGATCCACCAGTTGCATAGCTGAGAATTGATGATTTCCCACTTGTTTTTGTTCCATAATGTTCCTATACCTCCTGAGGCCCCATCTGAACCTTTTGAGATGCCTGTGTAGATTTTGAATCTTTGGGTTTGGAGTAGAAAGTCCTGCTCGGTGGTTTTGGTCTCCTGGATTAGGAGTATGTCTGGCTGTTCTTGATTTAGAAGGTCCTTGATTGCTTTCATCTTTAAGGAAGAGCCGACCCCCCTACAATTCCAAGAGACCAAGTTCATTATTTACCAGTTATGGGGTGGGATCCTGATTTCTCCTTGGCCTTTTCACCGCTTCCTTTTAGCTTGCCTAGGAATGAGTCCAAGGGTTGTTGGGTACCGGTTGCCATCTCTTTGGCTGCTGTTTCGTCCCTTAGCTCCTTATTCGATTTTCGACCAACTTTTCTCGGAGGATCTGATGGCTGGTTGGCTTCTTTTGCTTTGTTTCTAGTGAGGATTCTTTCGATGGTAGGAGGGGGGGAGGGGGGAGGGTTGGTGCACGGAGAGACTGGGCGAGGAGATTGTGGAGGGGAGGGCGGAACTTCAGCTGCTAGAGATTCGAAGGGGTTGGAGGAGGAGGGAAAAGCTGAGGAGGGAGGAGGAGGAGGATTAGGTTGGTTTGTTGCCGAAGGGGCTGTGGAGCTAGTGCCCGGATTAGAGGAGGACTTTTTTCTTTTGACTTGTTCCCATGGTGCTTCTGCATTTTCCTCATTATGTTCTACGTCATTTACTTTTAACTTGCTACATCTATTGGCAAAATGACCATACTCGTGACATACCTTGCATTTGAAGGGCAGCTGTTCGTAATCCAGCTGCTGGATGTGCATCCATTGGTCCACCTTTATCTTAATGGCTTCTGGCAGTCCTTTGCCAAGATCAACTTCAACGCAGATCCTTGCACATGCATGCATATTCTCCCTTGGTTCCGATCTGTCTATGTATTTTCCAACTGCATTGCCAATTGCTTTGACCGATTCGTCCCCCCAGCAGTGCAGAGGCAAATGAGGGAGGCGCACCCAAACAGGGACCGCATTGGGGATGTCCATTTCCGGATCGAAATCTGGGGTCCATCTGTTCAGATAGAGACCTCTTGTGTCCATGAAGTAAGGTCCATTGCGGAAGATGAGGTGCCTATCTTCTTTAGTCTCGAACAGGAAGGTGAAGTATCCTCGCCCGCAGAATCTGATGGCGATCTTTCCTTGGATCATTGTGCTCTAGTTGCGCTCCACCCATTTTTGGAAAGTTCTTGGAGATGGCCAGAGTCCCGTGAACTGACCAACAAGACCTCTTTCTGATAAAGCTATTGCCGATTTCCTTCGGAGGGAAGGAGGTAGGATCACCTCAGGGATCTCATCCAACTTTTTTATGAACTTTGATAATGAGGGGCGAGGTCTGGCATCTGAATGCTCTGACAGAAGAGAGGCAAAGATAACCTCTGGGTTCTCTGAAGCAGGGGGAGGGGAGGCGGATCCTGCCATTGCAGGCCCACAGAGAACGACAAGAAGGGCAAACCGTCAGGCGGCCGTGACCCCGAAGGTGGGGTCCGCGCTGAGCGATGAGGGCAAGGAAGCAGCAGAGGCCCGACCAGGCAGAGCCTGGGGGCGAGGGCAGAGGCACGAGGGTGATCGTTCAGAGATCGCAGTCTGCCATTCCCGCGCAGTAGCAGCTCCCAAGGCTATCCAAAATCAATAAATCATCCTATAAACTATGTCCCCTTAAATATTTATCTATTAAATTTAGATAAATGAGTGTATTTCTTATAACATATTACAAATATGTATCGAAACATCAAATCGACCACTTAAAAAAATAACATAATAACTAATAAAAAAATAACAATAATAAATACCAAATCTAATATTATTGCGTTGAGGTTGAGGTTGGATAAAGCTCATTTATATTTCCACACTATTTAAGATAAACATGGTGAGTACACAATTGATTGGACACCGTTTCGTCGAGTGATATGTCAGCTGGACAAGCGGGAGACGGAGAATGGCCAGTGTGCAACGTGCCTCACACTTGTCCGTCAAGTGATCCATCCGCTGGACAAGTGGGAACCAATGGTGGAAAACAATAGTAACAGTTGTTCCCTCGAATTAACAGCGCGCAACGTGCCTTGATAGTTGCTTGCTCGAACGAATGGTGGAAAGCAAACACAGTGACAGGTGTTTCGCTCTAACGAACAGTGCAAAAGAAAAAGGTAGACAATGGTCGTGAATAACTGGTTCTGTTAATAGTTTAATATTATTTATCATAATTATATTTTTATATTCTCTATAAATATTTTTATAAAATAGAAGTTAATAGTACTTAAAATAAAAATTAAATAAATAGGAGTTACAACTTCTCTTAAGTCAACATATCTATAGAGGTTTTTTAATCTTTTTATATTCTTTGAATAATATTGAGGCAATTTATGATTCCCAAGAATAATTAGGTTAGACTAAGTATCATCTAGCTCATTTTCTTATTTCGGAATGATTACTCCATTTGATACCTAAGTGATTGGAATTTCAAATCTAAAGACCTTTTTGCATATTGCTTCAAATTTGTTTTCAAAAATTTGAATTATGTGTAAAATGTCTTTCTAGTATGTTTTGTTCTTCACCAAAGCTTGTGTAGTTAGGGGTTTTAACTAACCTGTATGCTTCAACAATTTTGAAAAACCTAGTTCTATTGTGCATGAGTGAATTAGGCTCAATACACATCCATGAACCTCCTAAAAAACCTAGGTCTCAAATGGGCTCAACCTCTTAGCCTATAACTACTCCTCGAGCTTTTCCATGTCCTCTTTGGCCACTTCAGAGCATTTATATTCATGACCTTTCACAACCTTGCACGCATTACTAGTTTCCCTAGAAGAATGGTTGGAGTGTCCTAAGAAAGAAATCCCACCGACCCCCACATTGTGCTTCCTCTTTCTCCCACCCATGGCTACACTGGCACTAAAATCCATGTGACCTACAGACTATATACCACCAAGAGATAAAGACCAAACAAGAAATGCCTCCATCAAAGAAAAATATCAAGTAGAGGACTTTGGAACTCACTTTACCCCCACCAACTTCGGCTCCCACCCAAACCAAGACGATACTTTTGACTAAGTGAGCACCCTACAATGTGAAACTCTCATCCCACCTTAGAAAAAAGGAATATACCAAAAAAACTGATAATGGGATGCGTCTTCATAGTTATTGTATTAGCATAGTTAACTCATATTTCCCTTTTCTGGTAGCATTTAGTGACTTATCTTTTTATAAAATTGATTATAAGTAGAGAATGTATTTAAATAAATAGAATTTTTGAATGGGTTTCATAGATTTTCGAATGATAGCTAAATTAGCTCCTAGTTTAGTGTGTGATTGACATATTCTCTCATTTTGTTGTGATTGTGATAAGATAATGTATCCATATTTAAGTGAATCCTTCATTTGTTTCTATGTTGAAAATTAAAATGGTGAACAGAAAAATGAACAAAAATTTGTTGTAGCAAATCTCTTCTCTTTATTTTTCTAATATGGTACTAAAATCTATGACGCTCATTGTAAGGTACCATCCAATTTCTCATTTCTTTCTTGGTACAATATCCTCACCATTTTAGTGAGGTCCAAGAAAGCCTTTCTGAAGACTCTTTCTTCTTCTCTTGGATCTGTCTTTGTAGGAATTTCTCCTTCATGTTCAAACATCCTTGAAGCTTCTGCTGAGACTCTTGAGGGTGAAATTGAAGGTGGAGGTGATGGCTCTCTGGCCTTCCTTGACTGAGGATTCTCTCGTTCTCCAGTCAACTGTCCTTCCCCTCTTTTAAGTTTCAACCTGGTAAGCATCAATACTTTGCAAGACAGTTAGAAGATCTTTGCACAAAAACCCTGAGCTCTGATACCAACTTGATCTGAATTTGAAACTACTTGAAATTTGTTTGCAAGGTATTCAATTCAGAATTAAACATGTTTAAAAGATTTCCATGTCTTGCAGAAAGAAAACACATGAAATTTTCAGCTGTTCATGACCCATTTAAGCATAGCAGAGTTATTTCCTTTTACTGTTAACACATTAAAACGAAGTTGTTCTGCAAAATAAATCAACCAAAAATGAAAAAGAAGTTGATAAAGTAGTTCACCCCCTCCAGGGCTACGTCTGTTGGGTCCAAAGCTCCCAACCTGGCTTGTCCTTGTTTTTATTAAATACTCAAATTGAAAATACAGTTGAATAGAAGCATCTACAGGAGAAATAGATGGTAAAAATGGATTCAAAACACTTGAATCCTTCAGGATTGACTATTGTATCACCTCCAATGGATACCTGCAACCCTATACAGTCTTCACAAAACTGGGCCCTAGTGGCTCCTAGAACTTTCACGGCTCCAAAACCTCTGCAAATGACCTGAGATGGCTGTAATACCTGCACCAATGGCTTCAGAAGGTCGAAAATACCCAAAATAAAAAGAAAATTCATCCAAAACCGACTTTCCTAGCCAAGGTTATGGCCATTTAAAGTTTATCTAGTTTTTCCCTAGAAAAACTCCAGCTAACTTTAGTTAACTCCAGATAGCTCTGCCAATTATGGCGGGTCCGCCAAATTTGGTGCTCCTGCAGATAAGCTACCGACCCCACTCGTGCTAAAATCTGGAAGGGCCCACAAAAGCGAGGTGCCAATTTGGCACAACCATTCCATTGTAGAGTACTTCTCCTTGCCCGAATTCTGACATATACATGTTCACCCACTTGGTACTCCCTAAAGGTCCTTTTCCAATCTGCAAAACGTTTTCGCCTGTCCTAAGCTACTTTTAAATTAACCCGCACTCTCTTAACCATTGCTTCCATCTCTTTTAACATTTCAGGACCCAGCATGAGTCTGTCTTTTGGTCCACCCCAGCTGGATGGCGTGCGACATTTTCAGCCGTAAAGTACTTTGAATGGGCTCATCCGCAAGGATGCATGATATCCATTGTTATAGAAAAACTCCACAAGATGTAAATACTCTTCCCATCGAGTGGCTTGTTGCATCACATATGACCTCAGCATGTCCTCCACCACTTGATTCACCCGCTCAGTCTGTCCGTCAGTCTGCGGATGATACGCGGTGCTAAAATTCAATTGAGTTCCCAGACCTTCAAACAAGGTCTTCCAAAAGGTTGATGTGAATTTAACATTGCGATCAGATATTATAGTTTTTGGTAGCCCATGGAGCTTAAATATGTTCTGCATAAAAACATTTGCAATTTGTGCTGCACGATACGTAGATTGAACTGGTATGAAGTGGGCTGACTTACTGAGTTTGTCCACTACAACCATAATAGAGTCATTATTCCTCTTGGACTTCGGTAACCCTGTAATAAAGTCCATGGTGATAATCTCCCACTTCCATTCTGGTATAGGTAATGGTTGTAGCAAATCCGTAGGGTGCTGATGTTCAGCCTTGACCTGTTGACATTCTATACATCGTGCCAGATATTCTATTACATCTCTTTTCATGCCTGGCTAGTGATATTCCCTCCGAAGCAAAGTGATTAACTTTTGATAACCCGGGTGTCCCGCATAAGGACTTTTATGATGTTCATCCAGAATCTTTTCCTTAATATCACCCTGATTGAGCACATATATCCTTTTCTTGTAGCATAAAATGCCTGCTGCGTCCAATTCATAACCTTGTTGCATTATGTGGATGTTTAAGTTCTGCACTAGCTGTTTCTTTTGCTCGTAGATTTGATATTGTTCAGCAGCCTTTTTAATTTCTTTGCTAAGGGTAGACAGTCCTTCACTAAGGCCAATTTCATAGAGAGAATGCACCATTCGGCTTAGAGCATCCGCCACCTGGTTTTCTTTTCCTTTTAGCTGTTTGATTTCAAAATCAAAACCGCCCAAAAAGTCCACCCACCTAGCTTGCCTAGCGTTTAAAGTTGGTTGACTAAAGTACCTAGTTAAGCTATGGTGATCTGTCATCAATAAAAATTTTCTTCCCACCAAATAATGGCGCCACATTTTTAGTGCATGTACTACAACTGTTAGTTCTAGATCATAGGAAGAATACTTCTGCTCATGTTCTTTCAATTTTCTTGATTCGTATGCGATCAGTTTCCCTTCTTGCATCAGCACCCCACCTACACCCTCTTTGCTTGCATCTATGTAGACTATGCAATCTTTTTCCGGGTCTGCAATACTCAGCACAGGTGCAGTGGTGAGCAGATATTTGAGCTGTTCAAAGCTCCGTTGACACGCCATTGTCCACTTAAATATTTTTCCTTTCTTCTGCAAGGAGGTGATAGGGTATGCAACCCTGGAAAAGCCTTCCACGAACCGCCTATAATATCCAGCCAGCCCCATGAAATATCTGATATCTGCCACGTCCTTTGGTGTTGGCCATTCCATTATGGTTTTAATCTTTTCAGGGTCCACAACAATGCCTTCCTTGGTGATGATATGCCCCAAATACTGGATCTACTCTTTATAAAAGTCGCATTTTCTAAATTTACCATATAGCTGATGTTCCCGTAGTGTCTGTCACACGAGTCTGAGGTGCTCCTCATGCTCTTTAATATTCTTGGAGTATATAAGTATATCATCAATAAAAATTAATACGAATTTGTCTAAGTACTGATGAAATACACTATTCATCAGGCACATAAATGTCGCAGGTGCATTGGTCAACCCGAAAGGTAGTACCACAAACTCATAATGCCCATAACGGGTTCGAAAGGTTGTTTTGGCTATGTCCTCCTCCTTAATTCTGATTTGATGATAACCAGACCTCAAATCGATCTTTGAAAATATTGTCACCCCTTTCACTTGATCAAACAGTTCATCGATGCGGGGTAGTGGATATTTATTTTTAACTGTCAATTTGTTCAGTTGTCTATAATCTATGCACATACGAAGGGTTCCATCCTTTTTCCTAACAAATAGTACATGGGCTCCCCAAGGGGATACGTTGGGACGTATATACTTCTTGTCCAATAGCTCTTGCAGCTACATTTTTAATTCTATTAATTCTGGCACACTCATCCGGTATGGTGCTCGGGACACTGGGGCTGCACCGGGTATCAATTCTATGGTAAAATATAAATCTCTTTTGGGCGGCAGCCCTGTTACTTCTTCGGGAAATACATCTGTAAATTCTCGCACTACTGGTATGCTTCCCATAGAAGCAATTTTATCTTCAGATTTGGGATAACCTACTTGAACTGCATATATTTGACATTTTTTCCTGATGCTTTTAGCTAGTTGTGAGGCAGTAATTGGCCGGATCTGCACTGGTTTTAGGATACCCTGAATTTCCTGTTCATTTCCCAGTTCGTCCCGATAAGAAATTGTTTTTGTCTTACAGTTTATTATAGACCATCGCCTTTCCAGCCAATCCATCCTAATCACCACATCAGACGAACCGAGAGGGAGTACATTCAATTCTGTCATCACTGTCTGACCGGCTATCCTGAATGGGCAGTTGCTGACCTTAGCCAGCACTCGTCTTTTTTCCCCGGTTGCAAGCTGTACTAACCATGGATTCTTAAACTTAATGGATTGCAAATTACAATTTTCCACAACTTTGGGACTAACATAGCTTAATGTAGCTCATGGGTCTACTAAAATGGAAACAGTTCGATCAAAAATATTACCTTCAAATTCTACCATCGTTGGCTGGTAATCATCTTGATGATCCTCGAGGGCAGCATTTATTCTGGGTATGGACCGAGCCACGTCTCCCAATGTGGAGGCTTCATAAACCTGGGACACCTGATCACTTTCCTTTCGGTGAGGGCAATTTTTAATATAGTGTGGCCCGCCACAACCCCAACACTGCACTGGTGGCCTAGCTGATCCCTCATTATCAACTCTACCCAGCTGCTCACCGTATTTAGATTCATTAGGTGGCTTTAATCTGAGCTGATTTCTAGACTGGTTTCTATTGCTGTCCCCTTTGGAGAACCCATTATTGAAATTGCTGCGAGCTCCCTTAACTCTCATAGTTATTCTGCTGCCTTTTCTATCTGCCCAGCGCTTCCCAGAATTTTCTCCTTTTTGTTTATTCTGTTGATAACATATTCTAGCTTTCTGTATCGCTTCGTCCATGGTCTTCAGGTTATCAAATTCGATCCTTTCCCACAATGTTTGGGGTAGGCTGCTAACGAACCGCTGCACCTTTGCCTTTTCCTCCCAAATATATGGTACATAGCGAAGTAGAGATGTAAATTTAGTAATGAATTCATCCATGGTCTGTTTTCCAAGCCGCAGATCATGAAATTCCCGTGCTTTTTCATCGTAGAAGCGTTCAGTCAAGTATTTCTCCTTGAAGTATCTCTGAAAATTTTCCCAAGTTACATCTTGCTCACTCACCCCCCACACCATCTTGACTTCCTCCCACCATAATGTAGCCTTAGCCTGCAGCTGGAAAATAGCCAGACGTGCCTTAAGATGGTGATCATACTCATAGACTTGGAAATATTTGTTCATGTTTATTAACCAAGCTTCTGCGGCCTCCTCAGATTCCCCGTCAAAATGTGGTGGCTTGATTTTCCGAAACTCACCTTGCAGTTCTATCCGCTGTCTTTTTGGGGTTTGATGTTTAGAGGAGTTATCAGATTTCTCTCCTCGAACCTTTGCTCTTTCCTCTGTTTCTTCCTGTTCTGTATGATAGCCCTGTTCATCCGATACTCACGTTTGCTCAGGGCTAGGATGCGGCTGGTGCTATTTTTTTTATCTGATAAACTTTTCATGATCCTTTCTTGTTCCATGGTTAATATGGCGTTGTCCTCACGTAAACGGGCCATCTCGTTCTTCAGTTCCTGGACTGTCTCCAATATAGTCAAATTGGTGTTGCGGGCTTCCTCTCCCAGCTGTACCCATATCTCAGGATTTCCCTGAGGGTGGGTAACTTTGTCTGGCCGATTCATATTTCCATGAGGAGCGCTGATCGTTCTCCTCATTCTGCTGTCACCTAATCAGGAGGTTAGTTCATTTCAACAGATATGATGTGCAATATATTGAAATAACCCCTGCTTGCTTGTTAATTTGGTTATTTATGTATTATTGTCTCTGTTATGACTAACCTGAGGTCACAGAGTTGTAACCTGGGCTCTGATACCACTTGTAACACTACAGAATAGGAGTAATAATTTTTTTTTAAAACAATAATAGAACTTAGCAATAAGAATTCAAATGCAAATAATCGATTGTTTTAATTCATTTACATACCATAGGAACCCTATTATTTATTGATAAGTTACATCTATGTTGACCATAGCACATAACATTAATAATCTAATTCCGTTTCATTCTCGAGAACCAACATTCAACTTGCAATGATAATCCATACTTTACGGTACAATGGATAGACTATAAAAATGGTCGTTGGTACTATGGAAATGAATGGCCATTTAGTAATTTCTTATTTGAGTTAATGCTATTCGCCTAAATATCTGGCCTAGAAAGGAGCGTTGTCGAGAATCGCTGGGACAACTGGCGCTTGACAAGCTGGTCTTTCCCCACACCATCCATCTGGCACAATGAACGATCGACCTGTCGACACCATGTGATACATCGTGCTCAGGACTCCAGGAGTTAATGCTTCTGATACATATCTCGAAAAATAACATACGATGGCTACTTCCCGAGTTTCTATGCCCATTCAGATGGTGGAGATGAGACAATCCAGATCGACAGTCAAAGTCGATCCAGGTGTGGGTGGTATGACTTGAAAGCTTTTCAATACGTTTGGAAATTCTTAGCAGTTCATTGTTAGTGTAACTTCTGTCATCCACAGGTCTCTAGCACTTTTGCATTTTCGCATAGGAAACCTCTCCAACATGCGGTCCATGGTGTAAAATGAACTCTGCCTCCCGTCCTCGGTCATGGTAAACCGGTGCTCCCTCACCCTGGAGAATGTCACCCTGTTTTTATAGTTTGTTTTCTTTTTTTTTTATTTTCTTTTTCACATATCTGATTCTTATTCCGTTTTCTTTGAATGACCCCTTTGTCTCAGGTGCGGAGTATCGGTGCTGTGGCCAGCGCTCGATGGAGGACCTGTTCTGTCATCATTACTCACTCCATGTTCCGGGTAAGAGACGTTTACTACCGTGGTTTAAAAATTTAGGAAAATACCCTGGGTAACGGACTGAGCCGTTGTCCTTCTTGGCAAGATATCTGAGCTGTGCTTGAGCATGGGAGTCTATCACTGTTTCATGGGTTTTCCTTCAATGTGGAAAATTAACAGCTTCCCCGCCTCTGTTACTTTGTAAATTATTTGGGTTCTGCGCCAAGCAGATCAGGCGGAAACCCTAGTTGGGTTGTTCTTAATACCTATCCATTACTATAGAATTTGCTTCAGAGCTGAGGGTTACACCCTACGACGAATAATTGTATAAAGTTTTAGTTATTACTGTTAATTGAACTTTGGATGGATAATGAATTGTGTGCTTCTCCATAGAATCGTTTTACGGTTCAATATTTTTTTTAAAGATTGTTGGTTTACCGTGGACAGATTCTCGCCTGAGTTTGAAGTTTTCATTATTTGTTGAGTACACTGGATATTCTTATCTCTTAAGAGGATTTTCCTGTAAATTTCAATTAAGAGAAAAATATCTCTATGGTTTTGTTTACTGTTATTATTTTGTGTTTGAAGAATATGGGTTGCCAGTTTCGACTTCGGAAGCCCTCGCTGGCTACCCGATCATATTTACACAGGTTACGACCGTTTTCTTTTTTTACAGGCTCGTTCCTTGATTTTTGGAATGTCTATTATCATTAAATTATGTTTATGATGTGGGCGCTAACCTTCCTTTGTTTTTCAAGTACTGGAGTGTTTTTTGTTACCGTATTATTCATTCTTAAACTACATTGTTAAGATGGAGATCCTGCGATCTTCGATTGGTTTTTTAGTCTAGAGAGTTCACGTAGTGACTCATTTTTTGACCTGTTACAATTTTCTTTATTTTCTTCAGTAGCGTTCTTCGAATCTTTGTATGGAAATATATATATTGTTTCAATTTAACTGCATAGGCTGAAATAAATATACACAGTATTTTGTTTTCCATTTAACTGTCACTTATGCTACAGGAATTGTTCCAGTATGGAAATCTATGATCTTTAATTAAATCTAGTTTAATATTTTCTTTCTTCTGCCAGTCGCACAGAAATTCGTTCTTAAATGTCATCAATGTGTTTACATTTTCCATCTCTACCATTGCCTGCACAATTATAGAAATTCTTCCAATGCCATACAAAGTTCTAGGCCTGTCATAGACCCTAATTAATTTCACAGTATACATAAACCCTTAATAACTATTAAGTTTCTCAGTTAATCCATACCTGAACAGAGGCAAACCTCTCTATTGCGCTTGTCAACCTCTCCACCTTAGGAAGATCCTCCTCGATCTTCCACCCCCAAGCACTTATGCAGATCTTCATTGTCTGCAAACTCTTTAGCTATACCAGAGTCACGCTATCTGGTCCTTACCAGACGTAGCAGTTCAGGAAGCTTCCGCCTTCCAGACACATGCCATCTGATCTTTACCAGACATAGCATTTTTTTCCAAAAGAGCAACTCTCTTTTCTTTTTCCTCCGCTATCTGGTCTCTACCAGACTTAGCATAACTTTTCCCCCTTTTCCTATGGGGTCTCAACCTTCTCATGAAGGTAGTTAGGTTTTCTTTTTCCAACCACCTCAATAGCTAGTAACAACAATTAATCAACATAATTAATTAAACTGTAGTAGCAATAATTAATCAACATAATTAATTAACAGCAGTAGCAACATAGTTATTTTAATTTCACCAAACGTAACCTTAGTCAACAGTTAAATTTTACTGCCTTACTTAAAACATTATTGATTTACAAGGGGTGTTACAATTGTAAACCGACCATAGCTCGAAGCAAAAACCTCTTCGGAGTAGTTGATAAACCTCACCAGAAAGATAGAAATGGAGGAGTGACATCTAGTGCCCGAGGCATAAATATTTAAAACTCTTCCTCGTCATTCGATCATCTCGAAGACCAGGCACCATTGATGTTGAGCTCCCTTCAAGCCTGACAGCAAGGCAGTACCACAGGCCAATGCGCATCTTGAGTAAATACACCATACCTCAGCCAAGTGCAACAAGTAAATCATTAATAGCACGAATGACCAGGACTACGGGAGCGATAAATGTCGTCATTGAGTCACCAGTGGAGGTAAATGACTCAGGTCAAGTCTTGGGTTATGAATCGTTAGATAAGTCAATTTGCCGAACTTAAATTAATACAATCTTTTGTATCCATGTTGAACTATAGACATGAAAATATATTGTAACTTATATATGCTAATATGCTCGAGTGTAGAATGTAAAAGCTAATATAGTTTTATTTTGTATCACATTGCCATTATTTATATATACACAGATTAATAATAGGTGTAATTAACTTAACAAGTTACAGTGGTAATATGTCAATTTTTTTTTATTTTTACATGCATAACAAATAGATGTGTGACAACATCAAAACACATATCACAATCATAAAAATCAATTAAATTACAGTTTTATTTTAACTTATTATTATTCTGTCAATATGCATCAATCCATCATCAGCATCGAAATGCATCTCACAACCATAACAATTAACTAAATTACAACTTTATTTTAAATTATTATTATTATTAATTATAAAAATAATTAGTATATGAACTAAATTATATACCTAACAATGGAGTTTCACCCCACTTTATAATGGAATTTCTTAATTTGTAAATAGCTTTTATTACAGTACCATGGGCCAATATTATGACTTATTAATAGCACATACACAATATGGCACTTGTTGATATGACATTTTCTTTAATTAATTAATTTGAGATAAATTAATTAAAAGAGCATAACTAATTGAAGATAAATCTAAACACTTGATCTATGTATACTATTATGTATATCGTGGCATATTCGAAGGAGGATAAATCTTCACCATCTCATTCATAGACTTTTAGGATATTCCGACACATAGGAAATAGTTAAGTATAACCTGGTCTATTGTAGAGTTAGGTAAAGTGTGTTTCTTTACTATGTACTTTTGTAACGAACAATCTGACGGTCACGATATGTAGTGAAATGATGGTTCATATTGGTCCATGATCTCTATTTAGAGAGCATGGAGGGTCATTTGTAGGGTAACCATTCATGAGAGAAGCTTATGTAAATTTTCATTCTTTTACTAATAATTGCCTGAAGTGGCTGCGTTGGCTTAGGTTGTGGACTGTTTCCCTCTTTGAGGGTTTTAACCACATCAACAATACTGGTGTATTTATCTGTGATATGTTTGTGAGCGGTGTCATTTGGTGTTCTGTCTGAGGAATTTACCCTATAAATTCTTACATGGTATGAGAGCTATTTGAGGGCCTCATCTGTTGGTGATCGAAATCTGAAGCTAGTAGAACTGCATCCGACTGTCGTTTCCTAGATCTACTGTTTTTTATTGCTTCTAGGTTGATAGGACTTCTCTATTTTGTTAGTAGCATCTGTTCCAGTGAGAAACCCCTTTCGTTTCACGGGAAAAGGTTTCCAGTAGCCCTAGCTACGTCATTTTTAAGATCTAGAGGTATACAGTGTTTATTTGCAGTTTTTAGTTATTTTCTCTCTGTTTATTTCAGTTTATTTAGCTCTTTGTTTTTTTATTACCGGATCTATACCTTTCATTTCTGCATATGCTCTTTTCCCCCCAACTCTGTGTGGTTTGGGCAAATCAGAAATAGAAAGGAAGGATTTTTCTCATGTGTATGCTCTTTTCTGCCGCGCCTTAGTGTGATCTCGAAAAATACAAAACATTGAGGAAAATATTTAGTTTCTGCCTAAAGCTAACTTCAAGCCGTAAGGTTTTTTTTTTTTGTATGTCCACATTGGGTCTTGTGTTTTTTGTTTTGTAGGCAAAAGAAGAGCTTTCTCAAGTAAGCAGGCACCCCAAGCTTTAGTGACTTCAAAAAAAAAAACTCTTCTTCTTTTCCAAAAATTACTAACTATTTAATCTAGCTCACCTGGTCCAAAGCTACTTTATGAGAGTAGAGGTCTTGATTTCAAGTTTTTCTCTTTGTTGAGTTAATTATATTAAGTTTAGGGGATGGATTTTTTCTAAATATAATATTATCATTCATTTCCACACATTCCCACACTTCGCCGACATCTTCAACAACTTTTCTTCAAAAAGTCGTAACTTCTTCATCTGGAAGATGTTTTTAGAGCCGCTTTTTTTAATCGGCCTTTTTTTTCGAGATATTTCCATTAGAACACTTATTTTTAACATATACAGCTTTAGTTTCTATTGAAATGGGAAGTCCATGTCAAGTTATTCTTGACAACACCAACTACTTCCAATGGTGGTCCTACATTGTGGATTTACTTAGAAGTAAAGGTCTTTACAGAATAACCTTATGCAAAGAAACCAAACCAAAAGATGAAGATAAGGCAACCAAATGGGAAAATAGGAAAGATCAAGCACGTGGGTTGATAGGGTTATCTATTCTCTAGACCTTAGATTCCATATCATAGAACTTGATACTCCTGATGAAGCAATGAAATAGATCACTAATGTTTTTGGAATTAAAAATGAACTTAGAGACCATCAACTGGAAAATGAGTTCCTTACATTGGACCCCAATAATTTTTCTTCCATTGAATATTTTTTGTCCAAGTTCAATACGCTTAGAATTTTCTTGGAAGGTGTTAAGGTTAAGAAAGAAGATGGTAACCTTATCTATTCCATTCTTACTAAGTTGGGACTAGTCTACTTTGTGCTTGTTTCCACCTTCCATTCTATAAGAGAAGCCTTCATTTCTCAAGGACAAGACTACAATTCCCCTTCCTTTGATTCCTTTTGTGATTCTTTAATAAGAGAACAAGAGAAACTCTTACACCTTGGTCTTCTTAATCTTGGAAACTCTTCTAAGAAAGCCTTAGCCGCCTAGCAGCAACCAAATTCAAAGAATCCTAAGAAGTCATATCCTAAAAGGAGTGGTCCTAAACCAAACAAGGGTCCTAAGCAATTTCAGCCTCAAAATGACAAATCATTTCAAGAAAATGATAAGGCAAATAAAAACAAAGGGAAGAAAATTGATCGTCATTGCTACTTTTGTAATCGAGATGGCCACTTAGAATCCAAATGCTTTAAGAAGATGGAAGCCTTGGAAGCAACAATGAAGAAGCATAACATCCATTTGGAGCACTCTTCAACTTCAACTTCAACTTCATCTTTAGGAAGAGAACTTTCTGCATGTGTTTGTCAAACATCTTGGTCTGGATATGCACTAAATGTATCTTCTTCTTCTAATTCTCATGAGTGGCTAATTGATTCTAGAGCTTCTCATCGCATGGCCAAAAACAAAGCCATGTTTTCATCTTTAAATGATTGTAACACCAAAAATATATATGTTGGTGATGATAGATCTCTTAGTGTTGTAGGGACTAGAACTATTCATATAGATAATGGTCAATTTAATGATGTATTATGTGTTCCAACCTTATCCTGCAACCTTCTATCTCTATATCAGATAACTCATTCAGGTGAAGGTAAAATCGTTGAATTTTCACCTCACGATGTTGTAATTAAGGACCTAAGAGATCCTAGACAGATTTTAGCTACTGGCATTGCTAATGATTCTACAAGGTTGTATAAGTTTAACAACTTTGGGTCATCAAATATTCCCTCAGTATTTGTTGCTCATAATGAAGTGAGCAAACTTTGGCATGAGCGATTTGGTCACTTAAACTATCGCTCCCTTCAGAATCTATGTAAAGAAAATATGGTGATAGGTCTTCCAATGGTATCTTGTAGAGATGGTGTTTGTTCCGGATGTGTAATCAGGAAACATCATCGAGGTAGTTTTGAAAAACGTGCCCCTTGGCACACCTCAGCCCCTCTACAGCTTGTGCATAGTGATTTATGTGGTCCACTTCCAGTTGTTTCATTCTCTGGCTACAAGTATTTATTAACTTTCATTGATGATTTCTCCATATGCACATGGGTATACTTCTTAAAACTCAAGAGTGAAGTATTTAACATGTTCTTGGCCTTTAAGGCCTTTGTTGGAAAACAATCTAGACATCAAATTCTTAAGCTAAGATCTAATAATGGTGGAGAATATGTTAACAACAAATTCATCAAATTTTGCACTGAGAATGGAATTCAAATGCAACATGGTGTTCCATATACTCCACAACAAAATGGTGTAGCTGAAAGGAAGAATCGCACCTTAAAGGAAATGGCTAATTGTATGCTTCAATTTAAAGGACTTAGTCTTAATTTTTGGGCAAAAGAAATTAACTTTGAAAATTACATAATAAAACACACTCCTACTAAGGTTTTAAAGAATATTACTCCAGAAGAAGCATGGAGCTCAATTAAATCAGATGTAAGTCACTTTCGTGTTTTTGGAAGTGAAGCATGGGCCCATATTCCAGATGAGAAACATAAAGCTTTAGAACTTAAAAGTGAAAAATGTTATTTTGTTGGATATTCTGAAGATGTTAAAGGATATAGACTTATTCCACTTAAGTCCAAAAATGTTATCATTAGAAGAAATGTAAAGTTTGCTGAAAATATATCGGCCTACGAGCCTATTTTGGCAGATGTGCCATCTCTCTCTATCTCTTCTACTTTTGAAAATATTTCTTCTTCAGATGATGAAAGAGAGGATGAATATCCTCCCCCACCTTCTCAGGATCCTCCTTCAGCTACTCAACTTCCAAAATGGGTCCATGCTACTTAGGATGCAGAAGGCGCTCTTCTCGGTGATCCTACAGATCAACGACATACACGTTCTCAGTTCGATAGAGCCTCTTCTTTACTAGCTCAAGCTTCAACGAATTCTGATCCTGACACATTTGCAGAAGCTTCAGGCCATCTAGATTGGGACGCAGCTATGAATGAAGAATATCATTAAATATTTGCAAACAATACATGGGATCTTGTTCCTTTACCAAAGCGACGAAAACTTGTTGGGTGAAAATGGGTTTGCAGAACCAAGTATGGACCAGATGGAAAAGTTGATAGACATAAAGTTGTATAATTTTCTCTACAAATCAGCTAGCTCACTGATATCATATAGAAATTTCACCTGCAGATCAAACTGATATATGTAATGTATGAAAGCATAATACTAGATATACATCTACCATAAACATTGTGGAATCCAAGCAACCATGAGAAACATCAAGCATGAACACATATAACTGATAGGAAGGAATCAATCACACATAACATAGAATATATCACCGGGGAAAGCACCAACATAAAACCCCAACACTGTATTATCAATCAAGCAGAAATCCTCAACAACATACAAAAAGAATCAGCTCAAAAGCTATCCTTCTCTCTCTGTACTCTGATGACGTAGCTCATGGACTACCTAGCCATGTATATAAACGTTGCACCTCAGGTCCAAGCTCCTATTTCCTTGCGCAGTTTTGATTGCGGTCCAATTAAAAAACACATGTAAATTGGCCTGATCATACCTGTTGTCACCTCAGGTCCAACTACACAGTCATAGAAGGAAGAAGCTTCCTTCCCTATGCAAGGAATACTTACTAGAATTATCCTAGCATCTGATAGTACACTGTCCCACATTTGATCTCAACTGGGTCTTTGACAGAACTGACATGCATCAGTTATCCATTAGTGAATACACAGTTATCTGAAAATAATAGTTGTCACATGCATGCAAGCATCAACAAACTATCTCTCATTAATTTAACAACTTTTTAAATTAATCTAACTGAACTTGACTAAGTTAAACTAAGTCAACTAATCCTCTTAATATAGAACTCATCCTTAATTCCTCAGTTAGTGGAGAAAATCAAGGACACATTCCCCAATTAGTGGAGAAATAATTGCATGTTCTCACAAAGACTTCAAGTTTGCTTTTCCTTAACTAATTAACTCATGGAGAATTAATTAATTAATATTCCAAATTACTGGTAAGACCAAATTGGAATTTACTTCCTATAGATAGACTAGGGACTGGTATAAATAGGAAGGGACCCAGAAATGATATTTTTAGAAGATGCTATTTTTAGTAGTTTCACCTCTCACCCAAAGTGGCCAAAATGCTCATTGGCCAAACTGCTATTTTTATAAGTGCTATTTTTAGCAGTTCTGTTTGTAGCACTTCGTAAATTTAGTATTTATTCTTGCACATTTTTCAACAAAAGCTCGTCTTGTTGCTAAGGGCTTTTCACAAGTTGAAGGCATTGACTATACTGGAACCTTCTCCCCTGTTGCCAAAATGAACTCTATCGACCTTGTTCTTTCCCTTGCTGGCTCTTTCAAATGGGAAGTCCATCAGATGGATGTTAAATCTACCTTCTTGCATGAGGACTTGCATGAAGAAATCTATATGGAACAACCTACTAGCTTTATACAAACAAAATCTAGCCTTGTATGTTGGCTTAAGAAATCCCTTTATGGTCTCAAGCAAGCTCCTCGTGCTTGGTATGCTAAAATGGATAGCTTTCTTTTAGAAACTGACTTTTCTAGGTGTCATTCTGACAATAATATCTACACCAAGAAAGTGGGAAAGTCTCTTATCATTCTTGTTCTTTATGTTGATGATCTTATCCTTACTAGTAGTGATCCAAACCTTATAAACCATGTGAAGCCCAGCCTTAAAAATAAGTTTGAAATGACAGACTTAGGACACTTACATTATTTTCTTGGTCTTCAAGTCTTGCAATCCAAGGAAGGTATTTCGCTTTCTCGGTCCAAGTATTCCTATGATCTTCTACGCCATTTTCACATGGAAGACTGTGAGCCAGCCCCTTCTCCCTATCAGTATGGAGCTAAACCTTTAGTCACTTGTACTTCCCCTGAAGTTGATGCTACCTTATACCATCAACTTGTAGGAAAACTTTTGTATCTGACCCATACTTGTCCTAACCTTTCCTTTGCTGCTGCCCTTATTTCTCGGTTTACGCAAAACCCACATGAAAGTCAATGGAAAGCAGCTAAAAGAATACTTCGTTATGTTCGAGGTATAGTTCAGTTTGGGATTCATTACACTGTAGAAGCATCTCCTCTATTGGTTGGTTTCACTGATTCTGATTCGGCCAGTGACCCTGATGATCAAAGGTCTACTACAGGTTATGTGTTCACTCTTGGTTCAGGACCTATTACATGGGCTTGCAAGAAACAAAGTGCCATTTCTCTTTCTTCAGCAAAAGCAGAGTACCATTGTGCCGTAGAAGTTAGTAAGGAAGCCTTGTGGCTTCGTCAGGTCCCGTTAGAGTTTGGCTTTCAGCAGCAGCATTCGAATACACTTTGGTGTGATAATCAAAGTGCCATTCAACTATGCAAAGATCCAATCAAACATCAACGCAGCAAACACATTGAAATTCACATCCACTTCATCAGAAAGCTCATTCACGACCATGTTCTTGAAGTGAAACATTGTTCAACAGATGATTAAGTTGCAAACATCTTTACAAAGGTTCTCACAGAGGCGAAGTTTACTAAATTTCGATTTATGGTTGGAGTTCAGGAAGTTGTCACTAAGGGAGGATAGGCTCTAGTGCCTCCTTCCTTCTCCTATTGTGTCATATTTTTACATCCTTCAATGCTATCCCAACTTGTTCTTAAGGGGGTATGTTAGGATATTCCGACACATAGGAAATAGTTAAGTAGAACTTGGTCTAGTGTAGAGTTAGGTAAAGTGTATTTGTTTACTATGTAATTTTGTAACTTACAATCTGACGGTAACGATATGTAGTGATCCAGCGGTTCATTCTCTCCTCAATATTACAAACATTTGATCCGTGGCTTGACCCCCGATTGGTCCATGATCTCTATTTAAAGAGCATGGAGGGTCATTTGTAGGGTAACCGTTCATGAAAGAAGCTTATGTAAATTTTCATTATTTTATTAATAAATTGCCTGAACTGGCCACGTTGGCTTAGGTCATGGACTGTTTCCCTCTTTGAGGGTTTTAATCACGTCAAAAGTACTGGTGTATCGATCTGTGATCTATTTGTGAGCAGTGTCCTTTGGTGTTCTGTCTGAGGAACTTACCCTGTAAATTCCTACATATCTACTAATAATTAAATTAAAATTTGAGAAGGCCTATTCTAAAATAAATATGCCTATCAATATAATTAAGCTATTTTTAATAAAATTTGAACCCTATAACAAAGTCATATTAGATGGTAAGGTTTTGAACTGGCCCAAAAATTACTTTGGAAAATAATTTGAATGTATTAACAAATGAGAATATTGAAGTAGTTAGTCACGTTATCATAAATTAATAATAATAATGATAGTTATGGTATATCAATAATTAAAAAGAGAAAGAAAATAAATAATTATGAGAATAGTAACTTTTGAATCGTTGAAAATATAAACCTTAATTTATTTAATAATTATCTATATAATTAAATTATTTTTAATAAGACGATATTGGATGAGTAAGGTTTTGAGTTGGAGACAAATTGTTTTGGAAATGCATTTTAATGTAATAAAAAATGAAATAATCAAAATAATAGCTATGATATATTAATAATTAAAAGAGAGAAAATAAATGATTATAAAAATATTAACTTTAGGACTTTGACTTATTTAATAATTTTTATTTAGTTTTTTTTGTTTTCAAGCCATCATCAAATTTTAAAAGAAAAGCATCAAATTTAATATATTTTTAAATTTAACTTATTTTTAATGATTTAATATTTTAAATAATTTTCATTATACAAATAGTAAAAATAATTTGGAAACAAGATAATTTTGACAAAATATTGATTTAGAAACTTGAAAATACTAATACAATCTTATTATAGTGTGCCCAAATCATGAACCTCTTTCTTATAGAAAGAAAGATAGAACAATGTAACACCATCGGTAAAAGTACTATTTGTCTCGTTATTTACACTTACTTTGTGAAACCGTTATTTACATTGACTTTGTGAAAAACTATATAGTCTTTGTGGAATAAACAATGAGAAGAATTTTGATTAATGAAATTAACTACAAGTTTATTTTATAGACCAGTATCTTGGAACTCACTTATGAAAAAAAAGATAGATTGTTTACCTTACAGATTTAGTTATTCTTCTCTTCGTGGAGACAAGAGAAAATCTGAAAGGGAAAGAAAAGGATTAGCCAAAGTGAGATTGGAGGCATTGAGAAGAAGATAGCAAGCAGAAACCCTTGATGGAGGTTGATGAGGGTAGGCATGAGATTGTATGAGGAAGTTATTAAGTTGGATAGACAACGAGTGGAAGCCTGAGTTCACTGCATTTTGTTCCAACCTGAAACAAGGAAGTCTGTTTCTTGAAAAGTTACCCTGTTGGGTCACTGATCTAAATTTTTTGGTATTAAGTCCTCAGCGAGGACATAATTTCCTTTCTCAAGGTTGGGAGGTTGATTACCTCATGGATTTCTAGATACCCAAATAAACATATAATTATTTCCTTTGATTATTCATTGTGTTTTTTTTGAAGAGATTGTATGTGTGATGAAAACAATAACTAGAATAATTTTGTTTTCAACACTAAATAAGATTTATTAATAGTATATTTCTTTAGTGTTCTTGTTAGAAAAAATACAAGCATATTACATAGAAATTGTATGACCATGTTTCTTTTTAGTGATTTATAAAATAGATAATAGTATCACATATCAGCATTAAGCAAAGATGATTGGTAGCTAAAAAAATTGTTCCAAGTTAAATTGTTGAGGCACAATCAAAGAGTTCATATGAGTCTAGTTGAGTCTGATAGCTGAGTTGGGAACTCATTGCTAGATAGTCCATAACCTTTCAAATTAAAGTAAATACACATGGATAAATAACCTATGGTAGGGGTATGTTCCTAGTATACCTAGAACCCCATTCTACCTGGTAATCATAGCTTTCTCCTAATAACAAATTAAGGATATAAATAAGATGATCGATTCCCATAATCTAAGTAACAAATATAATCTTTTGTATGCAATACAGAAAAATATTCATAAACACAACATCAAATGAACAAGAAAATGGTAGAAGAAGAAAGAACAGTTTTTCAGCAAACCCTTGAGCATGCAAATAAACTCTAAGAACATATAGATGACACAAATCAAATTGTATTATTTATACGCAATATAATAACAAATCACATCGAGAAGAACCAGTTCCATTTAATATAAAAAATAACAATGCTCCATAATTAAACTCAATCATCGAGGAGGAAACTTTGAGAATGCATATCCAAAAAGTAAATTCTTAAGTTAAGACTACTGATTTTCCAATCTAAAATAGGTATAAAATACCCATATACATAACTATGGTTCCATGCAATTCTAAAAAAGAAAGGACAATAACACCATGAACCTCCAATGAATGATTTAATTCCAAATTCATATAATGTCTTGATTCTAGAGGAATAAGATTAAAAGCTAGAACCAAAATAGGGGTTTGTAGATAAATCTCGCATGAAGGGGAAAGAAGCGATAAAAGAAAACATGGTAAGAAACACATAAACACAGGTGAGACTTGTTGTTTGAGCTAGATGAAACTAATGAATGGAAGCTGTAGAATGGGGAAAATTTCAAACCAAACATGCACCCAAAATAATAGAGATTAGTACCAAGTTTTAAACAGCTTGTAGGAAGAAGAAAACTCTTAAAAATTTGACATTATCCATATAATACCTGCTAAGGAAAGCCACATTTAGTTAGAAGCTGCAAACACTATAATAAACATAAAACCCCAAGTTAATCCTATGGCTATAACTATTATGAATATTGTCAAGGAATAAACAAAAATATTCCTAGGACTGCTTACCAGAGGATTGAAGAATGAGCAATCAAACCATGTTGTCTAAAGGAAGCTCCAGTGTTGTCAACACCTATGTTGCACATAGGAAATTCACGACTGAAGTTAAAATTGTTAAAGAATCAAAGTTAACTTGAAATAGATCACTTATAATTTGCAAAGAGAGGTAGATTTATTAGTGAAAAATCCAAGTCCGCGACCTGGAAAAGAAAACTCGAAGCTACGATGGCAGAACACTGCCTCAGTAACCCTAATGGTAGACTATTGAATGAGAGTCTGGGCATGTAGTTGGTTAAGTTGGTTACCAAACCAACCCTATGTTTCTCCACCATTAGATGAGCTTGCCAACAAATGAACAAATAGCCCAAATTGAAGTGTTCAATGGATGAAATAGCACGTTACAAGTTGTACCATTAGCATTGTGATCCGCCAAAAGCTTGTTGTTGGACAAAGAAATGGTACAACCTATATAACACATGATGGTTTTACATTTAACCCTTGTACCTTGTTATTACAATTCATTTAATATATGGCAACAATCCCTAGTGGAAATGTGATACTTGTGTGATTAATTCATGGAATTTAAATGACTAGACTAGCATGTCTCTATATTAACTTTGTGATTATTACTTTTTATTTCCAAATATAGGGGTGACATGTTATGGCATAGAATTATGAATACAGGTATATATCTAGTAGTTACGAAAATTCCTTCAATATTGCTTTTATATATACATTTTTCCTCGGTATAAAAAAAAATAAAAAATAAAAAATAAAAAATAAAATAAAAACAATTACTATGGTGATGTGATTTAAGTTGACGCTTCTGACAAGTGGTATCAGAGCATGCTTATCAATACTATGACCTAATTGGGTTTTTTTGACATTCACATAGAGAGAGAGGGAGAGAGAGAGATAGGAAGTGTAAAAGTAGATAGATCATTTTTGGTTGATCCAGGTGGATATTGGTGCCCACCTACCTATTATATTTGGACCCCCACCATTGTTTCTTTCAGTTTTTTAGTTTCCTTATTTGTAGCACAATTTACTATTTTTGGCATTTTTTTGGGTGCTGAACTTCTGGATCCATTTTGAGGCCCTAAACAACTTTGGGAAAAATAGGAGAACCATGGGTCATATTGATGTTTCTTACTCAAAAGTTGTAGTCCTCGGATATATATTTATAGTGAGGTAGTGTGCACGTCAAATGGAGATCATATGCCAAAGTTAAGACCCCGCGAAGTTGATGTACCAATTTACCCAAACGAGGCCCTTAGTTTGGTCCCTCATCTCCTAGGGTTAAGTTTGTGGATGTTTAGGGTTTTCCATTGTTTCTAAACAATAAATAGGCCTTCAAGCCTCATTGTAACACAACTTCGAGGCATGTAGCTGCCACATCTCTTCTCAAACATAAGCTGCCATCACCCGAGCTAGTCTTATTTCCATTTTGTTTGTAAGCATATTTCAGTATTTGATATTAGTGAAATGAAGTGTTATTTCTACTGCATCTTTGTATTTATAGTTATATCTGTAATTTGTTGCATTCATGTTTAAATCCATATTAATGGTATCAGAGTGGTCGGCTCTTTCTCTATTTTTCTTTGCATGTCCCCAACGAGGTCAGGATATAAGGAGTTAGAGCTTGAACTACTCAAACATTTGCAAGGCCAACCTCGCAAATCCCGATGGCCTCCCATGATGGATGAAAATAAAGATGAGGGGATAGGAGATTCTTTCAAAATCTTGCTCGAAGAAGCAGTCAAGCGACAAAAGAAATGCGATCATGGACAACATTGTGTAGATCCTTCAGCGGCTATCCAAGAGCGACGCATCTACTTCCAACAGCTACTCTTGAAGCACCACACCCTTTAAGGTACATGTTTAACTTTGAAATTCCCATATTTGAGGGTTAGACAGATGCAGACGCTATAAATAAATGGTTAAGTCTCCTAAAGGGATATATTCCATTCATGATTTTTCCAGCCGGGGAAAGACCACTTTTGCACTTCTTAAAGCAGCCCCCCACGTCAAGGACTGGTGGGAAAACTACTGTGAGTAAAGGATGAGAGTAAGAACTCATTGTTTTCTGCCAAACCAACTTGGAACTCGTTCTGGGATGCCATCAAGGAGCAGTACTACCCTGTTGAGAGCTATGAGGATAAATACATAAAGTGGACAACACTGCAACATGGAAGGGATAAAGATGTTCTAGATTTTACGAATGTTTTTTGTACCCTTTGCACGGAGTTGGGTATCAAGGATTCTGAGAAGCATTTGGTTCTCAAGTACTACGAATGTCTGCACAAGTACATCCAAGACGATATGGAGTTCCTAGTGATCTGAATTTAAACAGGAACACAAAAAATAATGAGATAACCATATACACCAAGATGCAGCGGAAATAATACTTCATTTCATTAATGTAAAATACTGAAATATGCTTACAAACAGAAATGGAAATAAACTAGCTAGGGTGATGGTAGCTTATCTCTAAGAAGAGATGTGGCTGCTACATGCCTCTGAACTGTGTTACATTGAGGCTTGAAGGCCTATTTATTGTTGAGAAACAACGGAAAACCATGAACATCCAAAAACCTAACCCTAGAAGATGAAACACCAAATTGTGGGCCCCGTTTGGGTAAATTGGTACATCAACCTCCCGAGGTCATAACTTTGGCATACGATCTTCATTTGATGTGAACAATATCTCGTTAGAAAGATCTATCCAAGAGCTACAACTTTGGAAAGAGAAACATCCATCCATGGACCCATGTTGCTCTCATTTTTCCCCAAAAATCATTTAGGGCCCAAAAACGGCTCCGAAAGTTCAAGACCTGAAAAACTGCTAAAAATAGAGAACTGTGATACAATTAAGGAAATTGAAAAGCTGAAAGAAACAATGGTGGGTGTCCATGTGGACTTGGTGGGTGGCCACCAGTATCCACTTGGATCGTTCCTCCACCTTAGGAAGCAATGATCCCCATTGCATTGAGTTCCTCCATGACATGAGGAAACTTCTGCTAAACTTGTTCTCTAGTGATCCACTTGCCCTAGTGAAGGAGTTGGCCTGCTTTGACAAATCGATACAGTTGGATACTCTACTAGTGAGTGTGCTTGATCTGTGTGTCCATGATCTGATTAGTTGCAGCTTGTTCCATGCAATCTAGATTTAACTCTGTGGGTGTGAGTTGTTCTGCAATGTCGGATGTGTCTAGTAATGGTGGAATGTATGGCCGAAGGTGGTCCACATTGAACATTGGGTGCAGGCCAAGGAATGGGGGAATGTTGAGATCAATTGAATTGTCTACTACAGCCTTGGTAATGTTGTAAGGATCGGAGTGGTCTGAGTTTCTGATAGGCTCTGGTAAGGCGTTCCTTTTGCAAATGCAGCCAGACATTGTCGCCCACTTGAAACTTGTGTGGCACCCGATGTTGATCATGTCGCTGCTTGTACTTAGCATTTGATTTCTCCATAATGTCATGGACCTACTGGTGAATATGTTGGATGTATTAAATGAAGTTGTTTGCCTTATCTGTTTCGGACTGGACATGAGCTGAATCTGCGTGAGTAGCTGCAAATGGCATGGGCACATTAGTGGGACATAGTGGCTTGAATCCCAATCCCACCTTAAAAGGGATATGGCCAGTCGAGATGTGGAGAGCCCAATTGTAGCTATGTTGAACATAGGCGAGGCTCTCGTACCATGTGCATGGATGCTTTCAATTCTACATGTGAAAAATGTGTACGATCATCCTGTTGACAACCTCTGTCTAGCCATCAGTTTGAGGATGGAAGGATGTGGATTTAGTGAGTTTGGTGTTTAGCATCAACCATAGACTGAACCAAAATGTCTTGAGTAACCTGCTATCCTGATCTGAGATGATAGGTTGTGGGTTCCCAAAGTGTACCCACACTCATTCAAAGAAGCGTTTAGCAGTGGCTTCTGTTGTGATATTCTTCTTCCAGACTGCCATAATGGCCATCTTCGAGAACCTGTCGATGACCACACAAACACAGTCATTTCCATGCTTAGTGGAAGGAAGGCCTAACATGTAATCCATGGATATGGATTCCCAAGGTTGACCCAGGGTAGGCAGTGGGGTATAGAGGCCTTGCTTCTTGATGGTCATTTTTGCGATTGCATAGGCAGTTCATGATCTGATGTACTTCCCGATATCCTGTCGAAGATTCAGCCAATAGAAATAATTTTTCAATACTGCCACAATTTTCTCGACCCTGAAATGCCCAACAGCACGACTGTAGTGTGCTTCCCAAACCATCTTGGCATGATCGCTTGAAGGAACACAAAGGTGACCCAGGTGGCATAACTGGGCATCCTGGAGGTGAAAATCTGGAACATTCCAACTGTCCAAGAGTGTCTAGTATGTGTGGCCAAATTCTGGGTCACTTTTGTAGAGACGTGGCCAATCATAAGTCTCGTGCCCACAAGAGTTGAGCACGGTGGTTAATGCCATGATCGATGGTTGATTGAGGAAATGTGCAACATTATTGGTGTTGCCCTTCTTATACTTGATATTCAAATGGAACTTTTGTAGGTATGCGGACAACTTCTGGTGGCGATCATTCTGCAATTTCCCTTGGCTCTGTATGAACTATAGGGGTTGGTGGTCTATGTGGATGACTATTTCCTTCGCCAAAATGTAATGATTCCATTGTTGGTAGGCCTGCACAATGTAATACATATATTTTTCATAAGTGGTATACTTCTAGACAGTGTCTGAAAGTGTCTCACTGTGATATGCCACTGGATGCCCGCGTTGAGTAAGGACTGTGCCAATAGCATAGTCAGAAGCATCTATCTCGACCTCAAATGGTTGTTGCAAGTCTGGTAATGCGAGCATTGGTGCTGAGCAGAGGTGATCTTTCAACTCTATGAATGCCTTTTGTTGAGATTCAGACCAAAAGAATTTTGCTTTCACTCCTCCCTTGGTGACTTGACTCAAGGGCCAAGTGATATGAGAAAATCCCAACATGAACCTGCGGTAGAAGTTGGCAAGACCTAGAAAGCTACAGAGCTCTGTCATAATGGTTGGAGATGGCCAATCCTGAATGACTTGGATCTTGGCTGGATCCACATGCACGCCCTGTTCATCAATGATGTATCCAAAACGTTGAACCTGGGTCATGCCAAAAGTGCATTTCTCCAAATTGGCACATAACTTGTGTTGCCTTAGTGTTTAGAGAACTTGTCGGATGTGGTGGAGGTGCTCTTCCCAACTCTAGCTAAAGATCAAGATGTGATCCAAGTATACCACTACAAATTAGTTGGTGAATGGCTGAAAGATGTCATCCATTAGCCTCATGAAGGTTGTAGGAGCATTTGTCAATCTAAAAGGAATAACCAGCCATTTGAAGAGACCCTTCTTGGATTTGAAGGTAGTCTTCCACACATTGGAGGGTTCGATTGGTACCTGGTGATATCCTGACTTCAAATCGATCTTGCTAAAATATTTCACCCCCTTCAGTTGGTCTAGGATGTCATCAATCTGTGGGATCGGGTACCTATTATGGACAGTGATATTGTTCAGTGCCCAATAGTCAATACAGAGTCTCCAAGTCCCATCCTTCTTATGTACCAACACGATTGGGCTCCCACAGGGCAATGAACTCGGACAAATGTGACCTTTCTGCAGTAGCTCCTAAATTTTCCTCTTGATTTCATCGTTCTCCAGCATGGACGGCCGATATATTTGCCCATTGGGCAGTGGTGCACCTGAGGTCAGATCGATGGAGTGCTTGACCTGATAGTGCAGAGGAACCCATGCAAGTGAGGTGAATATGTCCGCGTACTCCTTCACAACCTTGTCCATCTATAGTTGTCATGGAGAGGGGCCCTGTTTGGAAGTCGTGGCCACCATCTTCTTCTTTCCTTGAGGGCATATCATCAGGAAAACAAATTTTTCGATTTTGGAAATGAGCTTACTACATTTTTTCGTAGTAACCAAAGAGATGGTGGTAGGCGGTGCTACCTCTGGTATCCTGTACAACTTATTTCCCAAAGTAACAATAAAATCACGGGACCTTGATTCATACAGAGCACGTTTCTTCCACAAGTATGGTTGTCCTAGTAATACATCACAAATTTCAAGGGGAGCAATGTCACACAATACCTCATCTGTGAAGGGCTTGATGTTGTATGGAAGGTGACACTATTGGCTCATGCGAAGATCCCATCCTTGGTGAAGCCACCTGATGGTCTACGGTTGTGGATGTGTTGTGGTCGGTAAGCTGAGCCACTTCACGACCTTTGCTGAAATGAGGTTCTTTTGGCTCTCACTATCGACAATGAATTGTAGTAGGGATCCCTTTACCCACATCTGGGAGTGGAAGAGACACTCCTCCTCCTTTGGATCTTCGGGTTCCTCCTTCTGGATCTTTGTGGTGGCAATGGTGGCATTGGGCTCCACAACGATAATCTGCCTCCCTTTGTCATTCCCCTGGTTAGGTTCCGACTCAGAATCGGAACCTGCATCTGATTCTGAAACCTTTAGCATTGGTGACTGCTTGGCCTAACACTCACTTTTGTTGTGAGTGGAGTTCTTATGGAACTCACACCACTTTCCTGTGTCCTTTTTCGACTTCGCAGGGTTGTTCTTTGCTTGCATCTTTGGTAGGTTGTCTTGGGCTACCCTGCCTTGGCTTTGTCCTTTGTTTTGTGGTTTGGGGGCACCTTTCCCTTGCTTCAGATTCACAGATTCAAAGTCTCACTTCTTTTGTTTAAACTTTTGCTCGACCTTGACAACATATCGGTATGCAGTGCCAAGCGAGGCGATGTTTAGGAATTCTATTTCTTCTTGGATGTACTTGTGCAAGCAACCATGGTATTTGAGTACGAAATGCTACTCTGAATCCTTGATACCCAACTTTGTGCAAAGGGTATGGAAAATACTGGTAAACATCGGCACATCTTGGTCCCTTCCCTGCCGCAATGTGGTCCAGTTTATGTATTGATCCTCATAGCTTCTGAGAGGGTAGTACTCCTACTTGATGGTGTCCTGGAATGAATTCCAAGTGGGTGTAGCTGAAAATAGTGAGCCTCTACTTTCATCCTTCTGCTTGCATTAGGTTTCCCATGAGTCCTTGACATGGGGGGCTGCTTTGCGAAGAGCGAAAATAATCTTTTCCCGAATAAAAAAATCATGAAGAGAAAAATAACCCTCTATCATATTTAACCATTTATCAACGACATTTGCGTCTATCTAACCCTCGAATACAGGGATTTCAAAATTAACTTGTACCTTAAACGGTGTGGCGTTTCCAGAGTAGATGTTGGAAGCCGATGCGTCGCCCTTGTGTATCTGCAGAAGGATCTGTGCAAATTTGTCCATCATCACTTTCCTTTGTCGCTAGAGGGCTTCTTGAAGCAATATTTTGATAGTATCTCTTGCCCCCTCATCTTTCTTTTCATCCGTAATGGGAGGCTGTCGGGATTTGCAAGGCTGGTCTTGAAAAGGTTCGACTAGCTCAAGCCCTAACTCCTTATATCCTGACCTCAATGGGGACATGCAAATAAAAATAGAGAAAAGGTAGACCACTCTAATACCACTGATCCAGATTTAAACTGAACGCAAAAAAAATACAGAGATAACCATATACACAAAGATGTAGCGGAAATAACACTTGATTTCATTAATGGAAAATACTGAAATATGCTTACAAACAGAAATGGAATTAAACCAGCTTGGGAAATGGTATCTTATCTCTAAGAAGAGATGTGGCAGCTACATGCCTTTGAATTGTGTTACAATGAGGCTCGAAGGCCTATTTATTGCTAACAAATAATGAAAAACCCTAAACATCCAAAAACCTAATGCTAGAATATGAAACGCCAAACTATGTGCTTGGTTTGGATAAATTGGTACATCAACTTCCTGGGGTCGTAACTTTGGCATACGATCTCTGTTTCATGCGCACAATATCTCGTTAGAAAGATCTATCCAAGAAATACAACTTTGGGAAGAGAAACATTGGTTCGTGGACCCATGTTTCTCCCAGGTTTCACAAAAAACGTCGTCTAGGGCCTCAAAATGGCTCTGAAAGTTTAGGACCTGACAAAATGCTGAAAATAGTAAACTGTGATATAATTAAGGAAACTGAAAAGCTGAAAGAAAATGGTGGGTGTCCAAGTGGACTTCGAAGGTGGCCACTAATATCCACCTCGATCACCTAATCATCTCCTCGGTCAGCACGACATACAAATATGCTGTCAAGATTGAGAAATAAGTTTAAACAGAAGAAGCAAGACTTTGGATATGCAAATCCGAAGCAAGGGTAAGGTGCCCCCAAACCACAAAAGAAAGGACAAATCTAAGGCGGGTGGCCCAGGACAACCTACTAAAGCCATAAGTAAAGAATGACACTGTTAAGCCAAAGAAGGACATTGGACAGTGGTGTGAGTTCCACAACAAATCCACTCACAACACAAGTGAGTGTTAGGCCAAGCAGTCACCGGTGGCCGAGCTAAAGGCTTCGAAATCATATGCATGTTTCGACCTTGAGTTAGAACTCGACAAGGGGAATGACAAACGGAAGCAGATTATCGATGCAGAGCCCAATGCCACCATTTCCACCATGAAGATCCAGAAGGAGGAACCTAAAGATCCAGAGGAGGAGGAGTGCCTCTTCCACTCATAGATGTGGGTAAAGGTTTCCCGACTACAGTTCATTGTTGACAGCGGGAGCCAAAAGAACCTCATTTCGGTAGAGGTCATGAAGCGGATGGGCTTATCGACACAACACATCCATAAAAATACACCATCAGGTGACTTCACCAAGGGCGGGATCTTTGTGCGAGCCAACAATTATGCCTTGCATACAACATGAAACCCTTCATGGAGGAGGTATTATGCAACATTTCTCCCCTTGATTTTTGTGATGTATTATTACGCCAACCATACTTATGGAAGACACATGTTGTGTATGAGTTAAGGCCTCATGCTGTTATTGTTACTTTGGGAAATAAGTTGTACAGGATACCAGAGGTAGCATTGCCTACCTCCATCTCTTTGGTTACTACAAAACAATGGAGCAAGCTCATTTCCAAACTGGAATTTTTTTTTTCCTTATGATACGCCCTCAGGGAAAGAAGAAGATGGTTTCCATGACCTCCAGACAGGGCCCCTCTACATGGCAACAACAGATGGACAAGGTTGTGGAGGAGGACGAGGACATCTTCACCTCCCCCATAGGGGTTCCTCTACACTGTTAGGTAAAGTAATCCATCGATCTGACCCCAGGTGCACCACTGCCCAATGGACCAATCTATTGGCACTATATTCTGGAGAACGACAAAATTGAGAGGGAGATTCAAGAGTTGCTGCAGAAAAGTGACATCCGTCTTGGTACATAAGAAGGATGGGACTTGGAGACATTGTATTAACTATCGGGCATTGAATAAGATCATTTTCTGAAATAGGTACCTAATCCCATGGATTGATGAAGTTCTGGACCAACTAAAGGGGGAAAATATTTCAGCAAGGTCAACTTGAAGTCTAGCTATCACCAAGTACCAATCGAACCCTCTGATGTGTGGAAGACTGCCTCTAAAGCCATGGAGGGACTTTTCGAATGGCTGGTTATGAATTTTGGGTTGACAAATGCTCATTCAAGCTTCATGAGGTTGATGGATGAGACCTTGCGGCCCTTAACCAACTCATTTGAAGTGGTATGCTTGGATTACATCCTGATCTTAAGCCAGAGTTGGGAAGAGCACCTCCACCACATCCGATGGGTTCTCCAAACACTGAGGCAAAATAAGCTATGTGCGAATTTGGAGAGATGAATTTTTGGCATGACCCAGGTTTAGTATTTGGAATACATTATTGATGAACAAGGGGTGCATGTGGATCCAGCCGAAATCCAAGTCATTCGAGATTGGCTAGCCCCAATCACTCTGATAGAGCTCCATAGCTTTCTGGGTCTTGCCAATTTCTATAGCAGGATTGTGTTGGAATTCTCTCATATCACTTGGCCCTTGAGTCAAGTCACCAAGGGAGAAATGAAAGAAAAATTTTCTTGGTATGAATCTCAACAAAAGGTATTCACAAAGTTGAAACATGACCTCTGCTCTGCACTAGCGCTCACTTTACCATACTTGAAACAACCATTTGAGATCGAGATAGATGTCTCTCACTATGCTATTGGGTCAGTCCTTACTCAACAGGGGAATCCATTGGCATATCACAGTGAGACACTTTCATAGACAGTCTGGAAGTATCTCACTTATGAAAAAGAGATGAATTCCATTGTGTAGGCTTGCTGACAATGGAAGCATTACATTTTGGGGAAGGAAACAGTCATAGACATAAACCACTAACACCTGCATTTCATACATATGCAAGGGAAGTTGCAGAATGATCGCCATCAAAAGTGGCCCACATACCTGCAACAGTTCCATTTGAATATCAAGTATAAGAAGGGTAGCACCAATAATGTTTTAGACTACCTCAGCCGACCACCGATCATGGCGTTAACCACCGTGCTCAAATCTTGTGGGCATGAAACTTCTGATTGGCCACTTCTCTACAAAAGTGACCCAGAATTTGGCCACACATTCTAAATGCTCTTGGAGGGTCAACAAGTTACATATTTTCACCTCTAGGATGCCTTGCTATTCCACCTCAGAAACGTTTGTGTTCCTTCAAGCGAGCGAGCCAAGATGATTTGGGAAGCGCACTATAGTCGGGCCACTGGGCATTTCAGGGTCAAAAAAATAGTGACAATATTGTAGAAGTACTTCTATTGGCCGAATCTTCGATGGGATGTCAGGAAGTAGATCAGATCCTTCACTACCTGCACCATTTCCAAACCGACCATCAGGAAGCAAGGCCTATATACTCTGTTGCCTATCCCTAGTCGACCTTGGGAATACATTTCCATGGATTACATGTCAGGCCTTCCTTCTACCAAGCATGGCAATGACTATGTTTTTATGGTCATCGACAGATTATCAAAGATGGCCATTATGGAGACATGCAAGAAGAATATCACAACAGAAGCCACTTCTAAATCCTTCTTTGAATGTGTGTGGGTACACTTTGTGATCAGAGTCTATGATCTCAGATTGAGACAGGAGGTTCCTCAGTACATTTCGGTCCAGCCTCTAGTCGATGCTAGACACCAAGCTCACTAAGTCCATAGCTTTCTATCCCCAAACTAATGGGCAGACAAAGGTCATCAACAAGATGATCTTACACATTATGCACATGCACAACTCAAATCATCCATGCACATGGGATGAGAGCCTTCCCTATGTCCATCATAACTATAACTAGGCTCTCCACAGCTCGACTGGCCACAACCCTTTTCAGGTGGGCTTAGGAATCCAACCACTATGCCCCATTGGTGTGGCCATACCATTTGTAGCTACCCAGGAATATTTGGATCATGACGAGTCGGAAGTCGATAAGGAAAATAACTTCATTCAGCACATCCAACATATCCACGAATAGCTCCATGATATTCTGGAGAAATCAAATGCCAAGTACAAGCAACAACATGATCAACATCGGGTGCCACACAAGTTTCAGGTGGGTAGAAAATTTTGGTTGCATTTGAAGAAGGAACACCTTACCAGAGCCTATTAGAAACTCAAACCACTTTGATATGGTCCTTCCACCATTACCAAGGCTATGGGCGACAATTCATTTGAGCTCAGCATTCCCCATTCCTTGGCCTACACCTAGTGGAAAAGTCTGGTTGAATTTGCAGAAGGAGCACCTTACCAAAGCATATCAGAAACTCATACAAATCCAATATGGTTCTTACACCATTACTAAGGCTATGGGAAATAATGCATTTGAACTCAGCATTCCCCCATTCCTTGGCCTGCACCTAGTGTTCAATGTGGACTGGCTTTGACCATACTTCCCACCATTGTTGGACACATCAGACATTGCAGAATAGCTCGCACCTACAAAGTTAAATCCAAATTGCACGGAGTAAGCCACAACTGATCAGATCATGGACACACAGATCAGGAACACCCGAAAGCAAAGGATCCAACTATATCAAGTTGTTAAAGTAGGCCAACTCCTTCACCAGGGCAAGTGGCTCACTACGGACTAAGTTCAAAAGAAGCTTCCTCATCTCATGGGGGAACGCAATGCAATGGGGACCATTTCTTCCTAAGGGGGGAGAAATGATCCAGGTGGATACTGGTGGCCACCCGCTTATTCCACTTGGACCCCCACCATTGTTTCTTTCAGTTTTTTTGTTTCCTTATTTGTATCACAATTTACTATTTTTGGTAGTTTTTGAGGTCGTGGACTTATGGATCCGTTTTGAGGCCCTAAATGACGTTTTTAGGGGAAAATGGGAGCATCATGGGTCATAAATTGATGTTGGTCACTCAAAAGTTGTAGCCCTCAAATAGATCTTTCTAACGAGGTATTGTACACATCAAACAGATATCGTATACCGAAATTACGACCCTAGGAAGTTGATGTACCAATTTAACCAAACAGGGCTCATAGTTTGGCACTTCATCTCCTAGGGTTAGGTTTTTGAATTTTTAGGGTTTTCCATTGTTTCTCAATAATAAACAGGCCTTCAGGTCTCATTGTAACATAGTTCAAAGGCATGTAACTGCCACATCTCTTCTCAGAGATAAGTTACCATTGCCCGACCTAGTCTTATTTCCATTATGTTTGTAAGCATATTTCAGTATTTGATATTAATGAAATGAAGTGTTATTGAACTGCATATTTGTATTTATGGTTGTATCTGTAATTTTTTGTGTTCCTGTTTAAATCTGTTGGCATTATGACACAGGTTTGGCACTATGGCACAGGTGTTGTCCTTGAATGCAACTAACTCAAAGGGCAGATCACAGTTCTGGCTCTCAGAATGAATGAAAATGAGGTATATGCAGGTTCCTCTTAACAAAGTCATGTATACACATGGGATTACCAACCAAAGGGCACTTATATGATTGCACGCACTTTCATGCAAAGAAAAGCGCGTACATGTGGGAAAACTTATGTTTGGTCCATGGTATTTAGTTTGATATATTTGAACCTATAGTTTTGGTCCTTGGTATTGCATCCAAAGTGTTGAACCCAGGTATTAAGTCCCTAGTATTGGTTCTCAATGGTTTTGGACCATGGTTTGAGTAAGGCCTAAGACTATAAAAAGGGAAGGAGATCATTTGGCAAGGGTATTGACTTAAGCATTGAATATCTTATGATGAGCAAGATCTAGAATACTGGTCATTGGGTTATGGTGCATAACTAGATCTGAATCAAGGAGGAACGTAAGCACAAGGAGAAGGATAAGTTCTATTGATGGGTCAAGATCTTAAGGCTTGAAGAGAAGTAACTTTGTGTAATTTTGATATGTTATATTTGGCACATGATTTTATCTATAAATATGATAATCTGGATATAACTGATGTCTGAATAAGTAAAAACAAAAGGGGGTAAATTATCTTTTATAGATCTGTACGCAGGTTCGGCACAACATAGGTTCGTATACATGCAGGTTAAGCAAGTGAAGACAACATATACACTGGTTGGCTTTGATATAGCTGCGCATGTATGAAGGTTTATATATAGTGAAGTAGTGCAGGTCTCTTGAAATATGTTTTAGCTGCTTTTGTTTATTGCTGCAGTGTTCTAGATTCAGAATTGCTATCTGGTTACTGGTACTATTTTCTGGTTACAGCATTCTGATAAGTTATTGGTTGATTCAGTATTTGTTTGTATAAAGGAGATTGGTTTATGCAGATATACTTGATGTTTGTTTGATATTCATGGATCTAGTCTGAAAATTTATGAAACGTGGTCCCTGGAAGAAAAGAGAAGGTTGTAGCCTTTTGTAGGTTAGCACCTATGTACTAGTACCTTAGCTAGTACAAGAGCTAAGGGGGTTGTAGCTCCCTTCCAGGAGAAGCTGGAGAACGAGAGAAGGTTGTAGCCTTCTACAAGTAGCAGCCTGCGTACTGGTATAAGACTTCACTAATATAGAACCATTGTAAAAAGAAGTTTCTAATTTAAAAGAAGATAGAGACAAATTGCAGTAGGTGGTTTTCACCCACATTGGGTTTCCACCTTACATCTTGGTGTTCATGTGTGTTGATTATGTGTGATGATTTTCTCTACTTCACTGCTCCTGTTTACTGATCATATGGTTAATAATTTTCTGATGCACACATTAAGAAGAAACTAACTGATTTATAAGTTTACTGAATATATGCTCGTTGCATTATACACAGTTGCGTCTACACAAAATTTTCCTTAATTGAAGTTACATATATGAATCTGAATATGGAAATGAAAAAGTTATATTAATTAGATAATATTGATTCAACCCCCCTCTCAGTATTATTTCCAACAATTGGTATCTGAGCAGGTCCTTCAGAAGAAGCTTGATCGCTTGAAGGAAGATCTATCATCATGAGCAACTACGAAAAAGAAGCATCAATCAGGCCACCAATTTTTGATGGGAGCAACTTCGTCTATTGGAAGGTAAGAATCACTGCCTATCTTCAATCTCTTGGTAGAAAAGTTTGGTATATTATGGAAACAGGATACACATTTCCATCAGAAACTCTTACAGATATGGCTGGTAAGAAGCAGTATGAAACAAATGCAAAGGCTGTCAATACTGTATTAGGGAGTCTATCTCAATCAGAATTCGTCAAGGTTATGTAGCTCAAAACCGAAAAAGAAATATGGGACAAGATCGTTCTGAGCTACGAAGGAGATGAACAGGTAAAACGAGCAAAACTACAAACTCTCAGAATTCAATATGAAAATATCAGAATGCACAATGATGAAAGTGTGGCTAACTATTTCCTATGTATAGATGATATTGTTAATAGTATGAGAAACTTGGGTGAAGAAATAAAAGAAGTTGTTTTAGTTGAAGAGGTTCTAAGATATTTCTCTCCTAAGTTTGATTCAAAAGTTCCTGCTATAGAAGAAAAACAGAATCTACAGAGCATTACCATGTCACAGCTACACGGAATCCTAGCTGCTATGACATGGCCAATGAAAGGATGGAAAAACTTGAAGAATCCTTGAAATGCCTCCACATTCAGCTTGACCGACTAAATAGCATGATCCTGAGCATAATCCTGACGGGAAAGGAGGAAGCCCATGAGGAGGCGTATATTGGCAATGGACACAGTGAGGGTGAGTCTAGCCACTCTCTTCACCTCGGGGGCCCCCATCAACAATTATGTCTGTGACCCCCCAAGTTGGATATGCTTAAATTTGATGATTCCCACCCGGCAGCATGGATAGCACAAATGGAGTAGTATTTCAATCTGAATAACATCTTAGATAATGAGACTGAGCTTATGGTGGGGAGCATGTACTTGGACAATGAAAGGTGGCAATGGTGGGAATGGCATCAACGTTGCAATGGACCTTTTAGGACTTGGAACTCCTTCAAAAAACTTACAGAATGCTTTGACCTTTTTTGGGTCATCTTACTAAGCTCCGACAGATTGGCACAGTGGATGAATATATTACAGCCTTTGAAGCCTTAGCCTTCTGCACTAGGGGTCTCTCAGATGTGTTCTACATGGAATGTTTTATCAACGGTCTTAAAGAATCCATAAAAGCTCACGTCTTACTGCACCACCCTCCCACATGGACAGAGGCTTGTAAGGTAGCTCGTAACGTGGAACATGTGTTAGCAGCCCAGTACAATCGCCCAAATTTCCCTCCTAAGAGTTGCCCCCCACAGGCTCACAGCACGACTCAAACACTTAAGGTTCAAAAGGTGTCACCTGCAGAAATGGCCGAAAGACGAAAGCAAGGATTATGTTACTACTGCGATGAAAAATACTCCCCACGTCATAAATGCAAGGAGCCCAAATTTTTTCAAATTGATGCCACTGATTACATCTCATCAGAGGAACATCCACGACAGGAGGAACATGAGGCGGTGGAAGAGGACAACCAAAAGGACAATGTCCCTGACAAACCAGTTATTTCGCTGCATGCTTTGGCAGGTATTTCTTCACCTCAAACTCTCAAAATCAGAGGTTTTATTAAACATCGCCCAGTAGTAGTCTTGATTGATAGTGGAAGTACACATAATTTCATCCATCAAAATGTCATGGAAGCAGTGCATTGTTTTGTACGAGCAGTTTCTAACTTCCAAGTCCAAATTATGGATGGGGACACAATGAAATGTGAAGGTCGTTGTGAAAATGTCAAACTTCAAATGGGGGATTATCAGTTGAAGACCCACATGTTTTCCATACACATGGTAGGGTGCGACATTGTCCTTGGTGCTGAATGGCTAAATGGATTGGCCTCAACCTAAGACCTCGAAGAGATTGAGAGGATTTTTGGGTCTCACAGGCTATTATCGTAAATTTGTCCGCAACTATGGTCACATAGCAAAGCCCCTCACTCAACTCCTGAAGAAAAACTCATTCTTCTGGAATGAGGACGCACAACAGGCATTTACGGCTCTCAAAAATGCCGTGTGTTCCACCCCAGTCTTAGCACTACCTAACTTCACCAAATCTTTTGTCATTAAATGTGATGCTTCGGGTACAGGTATTGGGGCGGTCTTAATGCAGGGAGGGTGACCTTTGGCCTTCACAAGCCAACAACTAAGTGGGAAGAATCTGGGCCAATCTACCTACGAGAAGGAAATGATGACCATCTTACATGCAGTAGAGACCTGGCGGCCTTACTTATTGGGGCGACGTTTCCAAATCCGCACAGACCATCACAGTCTTAAATATTTTTTGGAGCAATGCCTATCCTCCCCACAACAAAATAAATGGCTCGCATAAATGCTGGGATATGATTATGATATCATTTACAAGAAAGGGCAAGATAATAGTGTAGCAGATGCATTATCTCTCCAATTTGAGGAGGAAAGTACTCTGCTAGAAATTTCCCTCCCCATTCTAGAATGGATTGAAGAGGCTCGCAAGGAATGGTTTTCACATCTCGAGCTCTCCCAACTCATTTCTCAATTGCAGGTAGATCAAAATTCCACCAAGGGCTACTCGTGGCAGGATGAGATTCTTCGCTACAGGGATAGATTCGTAATATCACCAACATCCACCCTCAAAAGTCGCATTTTGGCAGAATTGCACTCATCCCCCATTGCAGGACATTCAGGCTTTCAGAAGACATATGCTCGCACTAGAAAATCATTTTTTTGGACATGCATGAAAAAGGACATCCTTACTTTCGTAGCAGAATGCAACGTCTGTCAACGCCACAAGGGGAGACTGTCAACACACCAGGCACATTACAACCATTGCCCATCCCGGCATCAATTTGGATGGAGGTTTCTATGGATTTCATTACAGGTCTTCCAAAGTCAGGAAACAAGTCAGTCATCATGGTGGTTGTGGACAAAATTTCGAACTATGCTCATTTTTGTGCCCTACCCCACCCATTTACACTGACTTTGGTCGCTCACTCTTTCATGGTTCAGATATTCAAATTGCACGGCATGCCCACTTCTATTGTGTCCGATCACGACCCGATCTTCACTAGTAATTTTTGGCAGGAACACTTCAGGCTACAAGGCACTCAACTAAAACTCAGTACTTCCTATCATCCGCAAACGAATGGTCAAACTGAAGCCGTCAACAAATGTCTGGAAACCTACCTTAGGTGTTTCACTTCAAAAAAGTAACACCTTTTGGTACAGTGGTTACCTCTGGCTGAATGGTGGTATAACAGCAACTATCATGCCACCACCAAAATGACTCCCTATGAAGCAGTATATGGTCAACGCCCTCCTTCCCCTACTTCTTATATCAAGGGGTGCTCAAAGGTACAAGCAATGGATCAACTCCTACAACACCACGCAACCATGCTCGCCCATCTTAGACAGAATATTCATCAAGCTCAAAACCGCATGAAGCAACAGGTAGACCAGCATTGCTCAGAGTGCCAATTTCAAGAAGGGGATTAGGTCTTTTTGAGGCTGCAACCATATAAGAAAACATCACTCGAAGACAAGGGTTTTCAGAAACTATCTCCAAAATTCTACAGACCATATCAAGTACTTTAGCGCATTAGAGAAGTGGCTTACAAGTTGGCTTTGCCAGCTACTGCAAAAATCCATCCAGTTTTCCATGTATCATGCCTCAAGAAAGTGATTTGGAACAATTGCAGAATTCAAACCAGTCTACCTAAATTGGACGAAGAAGGGTCAATCTGGCTCCAACCTGAATCGGTCCTAGACACACGAGACAGGCACCTGCGGGGCCGCATGATTAGGGAAGTCCTTGTCAAATGGAAAGACACCTCTCCGGAAGATGCAACTTGGGAACCAGCCACTATTCCTCAGCAGTTTCCGCAACTTCAGCCTTGAGGACAAGGCTAGTCTTAAGGGGGAGGGCATGTTAGGGTCCCACCCTAACCCCCTTATTTATGTAATGGGATCGAGTCATAGTCAAGAGTCAATTAAGCCCATATTAATAATTGTAAGTGGTTAACTCACAATTAATGATAGGACCACAGTTAGTTGCAAATGGGTCGTGGTATTAGATAGATGGTATTAATAAAACCCATGGTATTGATCCTTGGTATTGCATGTATGAGTCGTATATAAAGGATAGAGAGTCCCTGCGAGGAGCAATGTGTCTTATTTTTATATTGAGCTCTGCTCTATTGGAGGTTGCCCCCTCGAAGAGGCCAGTGAACATTGCTTTCTGAATAATAAAATATTTGTTGTTGTCTCTCACTATTCTATGTTCTGGGTATCTTTCTTCGCATATTCTGTATTTGGGTATCTTTTTGCACGTTAAGACCATAACACAAGGGCTTCCCTAAATTTTCGATGTTGAAACTACGCAACTTTCACAATAACATAAGCCTCTTCGAAATAGATATGATGCTTAGTCTTCTCAGCATGCTCTGCAAGGGCAGAGGACTTAGCCCTCCCATGCTTTAAGTCTGTCGAGTGCACACTAATCCTCTGACTAATAGAATGACCAGTCCCACCAATGTATGGGGTCCCATGGGAATAGGAAATGACATAGACACCTTTCATGTCTTTAGGCTTGACGGGATCATTAACAGATTGCAGGGAGCTCCGGATGGTATTAAGTGGTATAAAGGTCGAGGGAACATTGTGCTTCCTAAGATGGGTTAGGCTGGTTTATAAAGTAGTCATGGATGATAATCATAAGTAGACAAAATTAAATCATGAAAAAAACATGTCATCAAATAGCCTTAGACTTATTGAAATGTATGAACCTAAATATCAATCAAGATATTAGAAAAGATAATATGAAAATGAAAACCATGAAACCAATACTTAGTAACACCTCAAGATCATTTGTATCACAACATTTCAACTCAATGATTTTCACATTGACTATATTGTGTAGCACTTTGTTTCAATCAATTATTTGACTTGCTTTCACTATAACATTTCAAACACAAATTTTACTTCCTCAAAAACATGGAAAATTCAAATATAAATTTGAAATGACATTAAAATAAATTACATCTTGATACTCCCGAGTTTAATTTTTTGTTATTTATGTTCTTGCAATAATAGAAATGTAGAGAGTACTCAGAAAGCATTGGACCATGTACATGGTAATTTCCTAAGCTTGTCAACATTCTCTTGTGTATTTTAGTGAATTTTCAAGGAACATTCATACATTTTAGTGAATTAATAGTGATAAAAACCAAGTTGGAACATTATGTTATATTGACCGGGTGTCCTCCAATGACAATTGGGTTCCAATCTACACAAGGTTAGGTTACCATAACAATAAATATTGTTTAAATTATTGTCATCAAAACATTTTTAGTTAATATTTCAATGTTTTCCATCAAATTCTTCTCCTAGGTTATCATATTATCCTTATTCTTTATTTTATACCTAATCATTTAGACAAAATTTGGTCAACCCACATAGTTTGTAACCTATGAATGATTCTTTTAAAAATGTTCGCTTTTAGAACATTTAGTGGATATTTTCTCGAACCTCCTTATTATATTAATATCGAGAAACATGTTTATTTTTGAAAGAAAATCATATTTTACAAAATATATTTTGAAAAAAAAGAGCATTCAATTAAGAAAACATATTTTCCTTATAATATTATTTGTAATAAAAAATATTACTCCTATGAAAAATAAGTTCACCATCCATTCAAAATAATTGAAGTCTCCCACCGTCTTATCTCGAAAACATCCTCCTCATGGCTAGCTAATTAAGATCAACTTCAAGACTGCATTGAAGCACTACTCGTTATTACCAAGTTAAAACTGCACTGAAGCACAATTCGTTATTACCATAAACGTTAGATGTCTCGACATATCTTCTATAATCATAATAAATTTTTCTGTTTTCTTGTTTGGAAATATTCTAATAACAATAGAAAAGTAATGGAACTGTTGGAAGCTACCACGATCGAAAAGTAATGGAACTGGTGGAAGCTACCACATGGACATTGAAATCCATGGAAACTCACATATGTTTATCAACATCAATATTAGACAGAGGAACTAAGGTTATTAGGAAGTATCCTTGATTCTGTAACATCAATTTTTAGTTTAAAAGACATTCATAGAATGCGATGCATCTTTATGAAAAGACAAATACAAAGATCCAAAAAAACCTCAATACAGTTAACATTACAGTTAACATTCAGGCTAGGAGACGACATTCAGATCTCCACGGTTGCAGCAGACACAGTTACCCAAGGAAATCTTTCGGGTACGCTGATCAGCTCGTTAGTGGACGGGTTCAACAGATAACAATCCTGACGACGAGAAAGGGTAGAGCCTTTAGACACAAAAATATGGCCGCGCCACTCTGCACTACACGCAATACAACGAAATTGTGTAGGAAGAACTCTTTGAACAACCCAATCGTTTTCCTCAGGATTGTATTTCATCAACTCTGTTTCGGTGGACGCATACAAGTGTCCAGAAGCAACTATGCGACGGCAAAGAATTTATCTTGTCCGATCCGTCTGGAAAACTTCCACATGCGAATTATCACGATACACCCCTCTCAGGCAGCCGTAGGCATGTCGGTTCCTCTCATTTGCGAAGTCAAAAATATAAACCGCCGTCATGCTGTTCGATATTTCTGGATGATATCCACCGATGACAACTAGTTTCCCATTAACGCAAACGCAGGCACAGGACAATGGAATAAATCCCCTAGGGAAATCGGGATTCTGGCGTAGCATTTCCCAGGTACGCGTGACAGGGTCTAACACTACTATTCCGCTGCTAACCGGATCTCGATGTCTAGAACGCTTAATCATACATATCAACTGCTCCCCTTTTCCAGTGGTCATTCGGTCCTCGTAGAACTTGGCCTCGCTCACTATGTCTCTCCATTTTCTGCATACAAGTTTGAGCTGAGAGTGCCATTTGTACGGCACTCTAAGCAGACAGTTACGAGCGATATCATCTGGAAGATTAGGAATGATCTCCTCCTCTTGTCGTAGTCGCAGTGCTAGCCTCTCTGATCTACGCAGCATGTTGTTCACTTTGACCTGAAATAAAAGAAATTAAACGAAAGCTCAAACCTAAAAATCACCACTAACAAAAATCTGATATTAACATCTTAGTTAGATAATGGAATTAATACTTCATTTAAAAAAAATGAGGATCAAATATGGTAAAAAACAAAATTCACTCGAACAATCCATCTGTTCTGAATCACAACTTGTTACTTTTAGCTGTTAAAATGCTGAGTTAAAACATAAAGTCATCGTACTGTTAATGCGGAGTAAAAACTTAAATTCATTGTACAAATAGTTAGATATAAATCTGAACATATGAAAACTTGTAAATACTAATGGACTGTTATGCTCTTAGCCTGCAAAATGATACCCAAATACAGAATATGCGAAGAAAAGATACTCAGAACACAGAATAGCAATGACCTGCAAAATGATATCCAAATACAGAATATGCGAAGAAAAGATACCGAGAACACAGAATAGCGATGACCTGCAAAATGATACCCAAATACAGAATATGCGAAGAAAAGATACCGAGAACACAGAATAGCAATGATTTTATTATTCAGAGAGTAATGTTCACTTGCCTCTTCGGGGGCAACCTCCAATAGAGCAGAGCTCGACTACAAAATAAGACACAATGCTCCTCTCACGGAGTCTCTATCCTTTATATATGACTCATACATGCAATACCACGGGCCAATACCGTGGGTTTTATTAATACCATCTATCTAATACTACGGCCCATTTGCAACTAACTGGTCCCGTCATTAATTGCGGGTTAACCACTTACAAATATTAATATGCACTTTATTGACTCTTGACTATGACGTGATATAAATAAGGGGGTTAGGGTGAGACCCTAACATAGACTTCCCAAATCATGAACCCGTTACTTACAGAAAGCTACCGAGATCAATCGGAATACTGATCGATAAAATCAATCGTGAATTACTGTTGTCACTCGTAAAAGAATGAGCTTATATTTATAGGGAAATTTGATAAAGAGGTTTTGAACACTTAACTTTTACTTTCGATGACACTCAATATATAGAAATTTGAATAAGAGGTTTTGAACTACTTAACTTTCACATTACTTATTATTATTTTATTTCTAATAAAATCCGATGGGGGTGTCAGTTGGTCCTGACCTGGCTCTTATACAAAATTTGAACTTGCTATCTTGGATGGATCTGGTCTTGATTTAATTATTAAAAAATATAAATATTGGAAATGGTTTTAATTTTATTTTTTATTGGTCTGTTTAGAATAAAAGTAATTTTATAGGTTTAGTGGATGGTAATACATTGACTTTAATTATGGAGACATGTTCCAAATGGAAACAATAAGTTGAGGTTGCAAATGTTTTTTTTTATTTTTTCATTTAATTATATGGGTAAAACATTCGGCGTAATTATGGAGTCTTGTTCCAAAGGAAAATATTTGGTGGATGTTGAAAATGGTTTTAACTTCTTATTTCTCTTTCTTTTTCCTTTCATTTCATGTGGAATTAAAGTACAATAATACGGTAAAATCAAAGTATCATCTCGATAAAACATGATCACTAATTACATAGCTTTGTCCCTAAGGGAAAAATTTGGTAGATGTTGGAAATTATTTTAACCTTTTTTTCTTTTTTTTTTTAAGTTTAACTTGGAATGAAAGAACAAAGTACGGGAAAATCGGAGTACCATTCCATCTCCAGAAAACATGGTCCCTAGTATTGGAAATTATTTTAACTTTCTTCTTTTCTTTTTTTACCTTAATTTGGAATGAAAGGACAAAGTACATTATGGAGCCTTGCCCCAAAGGGAAACATGATGTTGGAAATTATTTTATCTTTTTTTTTTTTTTTTTTACGTTTAACTTGGAATGAAAGGACAAGTAGGGGGAAATCGGAATACCATTCCATCTCCATAAAACATTGTGACGCCCCTCGTGAGATGTGATATTGGTAAATTAGTAAGTTTAGCTGTGAGATAAACTCTGTTTGGTGAAATATAAAAACTTTGTTGATTAGTATTGTTAACCAATATGTTAATTAATTGTGTTATCATTTATTTAATTTGGATACATGATTAATTATGGCCTGTGAAGGTGGTTAAAAAATAAAAAAAACCCTAACTACCTTCAGGAGGCAGTTGAGACCTCTCGAGGAAAAAGGGAAAAATGCCAAGTCTAGTTAGGATCAGATGGCAGAAAGACAGTAAGAGAATGCTATGTCCGGTAGTGATCGGATGGCATGTTTGTGAGGAAGAAAATTCCTACACTCGCTATGTCTGGTTAGGATTAGATAGCGAAATCTGGCATAGCCAGTGAGATTGCAGACGAGAGGATCTGCTAATGTGTTTGGGGGTGGAAGATCGAGGAGGATCTTCCTACGGACGGGTGGACGACAAGCATTACACACAGGTTTGCCTGTTAAACAGGTAAGGATTACTGTGCTTAATAACTATGAAATTTGCAATATGGTTATGTGTGTGCGCATAGATTAGTGAAGAGAATGCTATTCGTTTTCTTGACAAGGAAAAAAAAAAGAAAACTGTTCTTATGTATTCGGCAGAGACCGATTCTATATATATAAATGCAAGCATTGAGCGTGTAAGTAAATCGAAATTCTGTAACACCGGCAGCAGAATAAACATTTAACAAAAACGAAAGCCAGTAACCCTACTCTGTATTCTCATGCAGATGACATTTAGAGAGAGTCGAACCATAAGCAGATTAACAGCTTCTTTATTGCATTATAGCAGCATTAAACAATGGAAAGTTCACTAATATTCAAAATAACGAACAGGCCGAACGCATGTCGGCGAACCATAATATAAGCTCAGGTAGAACAAATTACCTCTGTCATTATACAGGAAAAATAATTGAGTAAATACACTAGCGGAATATAAACATGATCTCAGACTGAGGAATTTCTATACCGTGAAAACAAAACGGAAAGAAAACCCTAACATTTATGCATGCACACGGTAAGTGCCAGACCCGGCTCCCAAGAGTCACCGCCACTGGCGGAAGCGAATGCTTAGCCCGTAGGGCTCTATGGCCGAACTAAAACAATATAACACCATCATGCAACAAACATTACATCTGTAAGAAATTGAAAGGAGATTCATATACAATCTGAATGCATAATGAAGCCGAGCTGTAGGCGAGAATACCCATATACAATCTGAATGCATAATAAAGCCGAGCTGTAGGCGAGAATACCCTACGAACGGTTCTATACAGAACTCGGGCTATACCCAGATAATATTTGCACATAATGAGTTTGGAACAAAACAGTAAGGGATTATATTATAAATACGGTGGCAACAATGCCCCGAAACATTGTTTACGAACTGTGCATGACCCAGAAACCCAAAAGAACTCATTTATACAGTTAAGCCAGCAAACAGCGCTTGGCGGGGGCTTCGACAAAAGTCCGATAACAAAACAAAAACTGTTGTTGTTAGCCACATAAATTTAGAACGAAAAACATGTAACATCGCAGCAAGAAACCCTGGTTATAAGTCGCAGGGACCGAATGCTAGAGCATAAGCCTCGGCATCCCTGTTTCAGATGAATTATAGCTCAGAAAATGCCCGAAAAGTAAAGAACCATTAAAACACAGGTCATATGGTTCCGTCCGATTCTTAACTGTAGAGGGACGGTGGAGGAAGGAACCCGACTTCCACGGTGTCGGCTGGTCGCCGAAGCATCTCCCTGACACAATAATGTAAAGGGTTAGAACCTGCTCGATACTGTGAAGACCATAAATCAACAACGAAAACTGAGAACAGTAAACAAATCCGGAGGCATGGGTCGCCTTGGTAAACGATGGTAAAGAAGGGTAAGTAAATACCATCAAATATACCTGAGACGGGAGGATCGACTGCAGCATACCCTGGGATTCTTCGCACTGAGGATGGGTTCTGGATTTGCCAGAGAGTCTTAGAACCCCGGGCGGCATACAACAGCTCAACATGAAAACAATAACGAGCATGTATGAAGAACACTTTTAAATACTTCAATGCAAACCCTGCCCCGTGGCATAGCCTCAACCCTCGATCGAGGAGAACCTCTAACCATCGTTCGATCAGCGAAGAGGAACCGGGAAAAGTTCTGAGCGCGAAATGGCAGAGCCCGAGGAGTTTGTACTCACGGCACATGGAGCTTTGAGCATGCCACAGCACATGGCACCTTGCAGAATGACCGTTGATCAAGCCAGATGGATGGCGTTCAGTGACAGAGCACCGGAATCGGGCAGAGCAACACCACATCAGCGCCTCGGAGATGCAGCTCAGTACGCTGCTTAGTAAATGCCATAAAGGAACCGTTTATGAGGGAGGACGTAACACTGTACCGGGATGTGTATTGGAATTGTTTCCATATCGCCGCATGTAAATATTAATGTGTGTAAACATTACTAAAACCCGAATGTGACATAAAATAACCTATGCATGATTATGAATCAAATATAACCCATGCAATATATAATAAAGTGAAGTTTGATACGTAATGTTCATAAGGGTTGAAACATTATATATGTATATTAGATTGCTCATGTTAGATCGAAACTATATATATGCTCCAGAAGTACGTGGAGGCTCCTTCCATTTCACATGTATATGCATATTGTAAGCTGGTAAGAAGTGATAAAAAAAAAATTACTCTTGTAACGGAGTGTGACAAATTGGTATCAGAGCCAAGTTACAACACTGTGACCTCGGGTAAACTTTAATAAAAACAGTAATGCATAAATAGTGTCATGACAACCAAACTAAGAGTATACTGAAGTATATAATCACAGCTGTTGAATTAGTTAATCTTGTACAGGTTGCAGCAGGATGAGACGAACCAGTAGCGCTCCTCACCGGAACTTGGGACAACCAGATAATGTAGCTCATCCTCAGGGAAATCCTGAGTTATGGGTACAACTGGGGGCATAAGGCCGCAATACTGATTCAGCTATATTGAGGACAGTCCAAGAGCTGAAGGTCGAAATGGCCCGTTTGCGGGAGGACAATGCAAGATTAAACATGGAACAGGAGAGGATTCTGAAAAGTTTATCAGATAAACAACATCATCAACAGTCCCATCCTAGACCTGAACATACACGAGTAACATATGAACAGAGCTATCATACAGAACTGGAGGAAGCAGAGGAAAGAGCCGAGACGCGAGGAGAGAAGTCTGTTAACGCTTCTGAATATCAAACTCCAAAAAGACCGCGAATGGAATTACAAGGTGAGTTTCGAAAGATTAAGCCACCTCAGTTTGATGGGGAGTCAGAAGAAGCTGCAGAAGCATGGCTGATCAATATGAATAAGTATTTCCAAGTGTACTAGTATGATCACCATCTTAAAGCTCGGCTGGCTATATTCCAGCTGCAGGCCAAAGCCACGTTATGGTGGGAAGAGGTCAAGATGGTGTGGTGGGTGAGTGAGCAGGACGTGACTTGGGAGGCCTTTCAAAAGTATTTTAAGGAAAAATACCTGACAGAACGCTTCTATGACAAAAAAGCACGAGAATTTCATGATCTGCGGCTGGGACAACAGACCATAGATGAGTTCGTAACCAAATTTACGTCTCTGCTCCGTTATGTACCGTACATTCGAGAGGAGAAGGCTAAGGTGCAGCGGTTTGTAAGCAGCCTACCTCTGGCAATGCGAGAAAGAATCGAGTTTGATAATCCGAAGACGATGGACGAAGCCATTCGGAAGGCTAGACTCTGTTACCAGCAGAGCAAGCAAAAAGGAGAAGGTTTTGGGAAGCGATGGGCAGACAAGAAGAGCAGTAGAGTGGCTGCGGGAATTAAGGGAGCTCGCAACAGCTTCCACAAAGGATTTTCAAAAGGAACCAGCACTAAAAACCCATCAAGGAGTCAGATCAGATTTAAGCCACCTGCTGAGTCTAAATACAGTGAACAACAGGTTAGAACGGATAATGAAGGTGCAGCAAGGCCACCAGTTCAGTGCTGGGGTTGTGGTGGACCCCATTATATTAAGAATTGTCCTCATCGGAAGGAAAGCGACCAGTTGTCCCAGATTTATGAAGCTTCTACCGTGGGAGACGTGGCCAGATCCATGCCCAGAATCAATGCAGCACTTGAGGATCGACAAGCTGACTACCAGCCAACCATGATTGAGTTTGAAGGTAAGCTCTATGATCGAACTGTTTCTATTTTAGTAGACCCAGGAGCTACTTTAAGCTATGTAAGCCCCAAAGTTGTAGAAAGCTGCAAGTTGCAAACTATTAAGTTTAAAAATCCTTGGTTAGTACAGCTGGCCACGGGGGCCAAAAGACGAGTGCTGACGAAGGTCAGCAACTGCCCATTACGATTAGCTTGCCAGACAATAACAACAGAACTGAATGTACTCCCTCTTGGATCTTATGATGTGCTGATAGGAATGGATTGGCTGGAAAAGCGATGGTCTGTAATTAATTGTAAATCAAAAACCATTTCGTACCGAGATGAACTGGGAGTGGAAAAAGAAATTCAAGGCTTCCAAAAACCGGTGCAGATCCGACCAATTACGGCCTCACAGCTAGCTAAAAGTGTGCGGAAGAAATGTCAAATATATGCAATTCAGGTGGGGTACGCTGGGTCTGGGAATAAAATTACGACAGTGGAAAATATTCCGATGGTGCGAGACTTTGCTGATGTATTTCCAGAAGAAATCCCAGGGCTGCCGCCCAAGCGGGATTTGGATTTTACCATCGAATTGGTACCCGGTGCAGCCCCAGTATCCCGTGCACCCTACCGGATGAGTGTGCCAGAATTAACTGAGTTAAAGATGCAGCTGCAAGAGTTGCTGGATAAGAAGTATATCCGCCCCAGTGTATCTCGTTGGGGGGCTCCTGTGCTGTTTGTTAGGAAAAAGGATGGAACTCTTCGTATGTGCATAGATTACAGGCAGCTGAACAAACTGACAGTTAAAAATAAGTATCCACTACCCCGCATTGATGAGCTGTTCGATCAGGTGAAGGGGGCGACAATCTTTTCCAAGATTGACCTGAGGTCAGGCTATCATCAAATCAGAATAAAGGATGAGGACATAGCTAAAACCGCTTTTCGTACTCGTTATGGACACTACGAGTTTGTGGTACTGCCTTTTGGGTTGACTAATGCACCTGCGACATTTATGTGCTTGATGAATAGTGTATTTCAACAATACTTACTAAAGTTTGTGTTAATCTTTATTGATGATATACTTATATATTCCCGGAATATTAAAGAGCATGAGGAGCACCTCAGAATAGTGTTACAGACGCTACGGGAGCATCAGCTATATGGCAAATTAAATAAATGTGATTTTTATAAAGAACAGATTCAATACTTGGGACACATCATTTCAAAAGAAGGTATAGCGGTGGATCCCGAAAAGATCAAAACCATAGTGGAATGGCCAACACCCAAAGACGTAGCAGATGTTCGATCCTTCATGGGGTTGGCTGGTTATTACCGACGGTTCGTAGAAGGTTTTTCCAAGGTTGCATACCCTATCACCTCTTTGCAAAAGAAGGGGAAAGTGTTTAAGTGGACAGCAGATTGTCAACGGAGCTTTGAGCAGCTCAAATACCTGCTCACCACCGCACCTGCGCTGAATGTTGCAGACCCAGAGAAGGAATATGTAGTTTGCACAGATGCAAGTAAAGAGGGCGTAGGTGGGGTGTTAATGCAGGAAGGTAAGGTGATCGCATATGAATCCCGAAAATTAAAAGAGCATGAACAAAAGTATTCCGCCTATGATCTGGAATTAACTGCGGTGGTTCACGCGCTAAAAATGTGGCACCATTATCTGGTGGGAAGAAAATTTTTGCTGATGACTGATCACCATAGTTTGACTAGCTACTTTAGTCAACCAACCTTAAATGCGAGACAAGCAAGATGGGTGGACTTTTTGGGGGGTTTCGATTTTGAAATTAAGCATTTAAAAGGAAAAGAAAATAGGGTAGCTGATGCACTGAGTCGAAAAGTGCACTGTCTTTATGAAATCGGTATTAGTAAGGGACTGTCCACCCTTGATAAAGAACTTGAAAGGGCTGCTGCTCAAGACCAGATTTATCTACGAAAGAAACAGCTGGTGCAGGATAAAAATACCCACATAGTACAACAAGGGTACACCTTGAATGCAGCCGGAATTTTGTGCTACAAAAAGAGGGTTTATGTACCCAATCAAAGTGGTATTAAAGAAAAGATTCTGGATGAATATCATAAAAGTCCTTATGTGGGACATCCGGGTTACCAAAAATTGATTACCTCGCTTCGGAAAGAGTACCACTGGCCAGGCATGAAGAGGGATGTGGTGGAGTATCTGGCGCGATGCTTAGAGTGCCAACAGGTTAAGATTGAGCATCAGCACCCTGCGGGTTTACTACAGCCACTACCTATATACCAGAATGGAAATGGGAGATCATTACCATGGATTTTATAACGGGATTGCCAAAATCCAAGAAGAACAATGACTCTATAATGGTTGTTGTAGACAAACTCAGTAAGTCAGCTCACTTTATACTGGTTCAATCCACCTATCGGGCGGCTCAAATCGCCAACATTTTTATGCAGAATGTGTTTAAACTCCATGGACTGCAAAAAACAATAATATCCGATCGTGATGTGAAATTCACCTCAGTATTTTGGCGAACCTTGTTTGAAGGTCTGGGAAACCAACTGAACTTCAGTACCGCTTATCATCCGCAGATTGACGGGCAGACTGAGCGGGTGAACCAAGTGGTGGAAGATATGTTGAGATCTTACGTGATGCAACAACCCACTCGATGGGAGGAGTATTTACATCTGGTGGAATTTGCCTATAACAATGGATACCATGCATCCTTAAGGATGAGTCCATTCGAAGTGCTTTATGGCCGGAAATGCCGTACACCATCCAGTTGGTGCGGACCGGAGGACAAACTGTTGTTGGGTCCTCAGATGTTGGAGGAGATGGAAGTTATGGTCAAAAGGGTTCGAGCTAATTTGAAAATAGCTCAGGACAGACAGAAAAATTTTGCAGATCGGAAGAGGACATTTAAAGAATATCAGGTTGGTGAGCACGTGTATGTCAGAATCCGGGCTAGGAAAAGTACCCTTCAATGGAATGCTTGTGCCAAACTGGCACCACGCTTCTGTGGGCCTTTCCAGATTTTGGCACGAGTAGGGCCAGTACCTTATCAGCTAGCCCTACCTAGCCATATCCGGGTTCATAATGTCTTCCATGTATCAGTTTTAAAGAAATATATATATGACCCTAGGCACATAATAAGTTGGCAAGATATTCAGGTGAGAAAAGGCTGTTAATAGATGTAAACTAAAATATGATGCTAGTAAGCAGCTAAACTGAATACTGTGTGTTTCAGGTGGAACCAGAAGGAGAGTTCATGGTCGAGCCAGTGAACATACTAGATCGGAGAAGAGTCGAGCTGCGGAAAAGGACTATCCACCAGGTTAAAGTGCAGTGGCAGCAGTTTGGGCCTGACGAGGCTACCTGGGAGGATGAGCAGAGCATGAGGGAGGCTTATTCCAAACTGTTTTTGGCTGAACAGCAACATCGGGACGATGTAGAACTTCAGGAGGGGGAGATGTGACGCCCCTCGTGAGATGTGATATTGGTAAATTAGTAAGTTTAGCTGTGAGATAAACTCTGTTTGGTGAAATATAAAAACTCTGTTGATTAGTATTGTTAACCAATATGTTAATTAATTGTGTTATCATTTACTTAATCTGGATACATGATTAATTATGGCCAATCACTGTGAAGGTGGTTAAAAAATAAAATAAAAACTCTAACTACCTTCAGGAGGCAGTTGAGACCTCTGGAGGAAAAAGGGAAAAATGCCAAGTCTGGTTAGGATCAGATGGCAGAAAGACAGTAAGAGAATTCTATGTCCGGTAGTGATCGGATGGCATGTTTGTGAGGAAGAAAATTCCTACACTCGCTATGTCTGGTTAGGATCAGATAGCGAAATCTGGCATAGCCAGTGAGATTGCAGACGAGAGGATCTGCTAATGTGTTTGGGGGTGGAAGATCGAGGAGGATCTTCCTACAGACGGGTGGACGACAAGCATTACACACAGGTTTGCCTGTTAAACAGGTAAGGATTACTGTGCTTAATAACTATGAAATTTGCAATATGGTTATGTGTGTGCGCATAGATTAGTGAAGAGAATGCTATTCATTTTCTTGACAAGGAAAAAAAAAAGAAAATTGTTCTTATGTATTCGGCAGAGACCGATTCTATATATATATATAAATGCAAGCATTGAGCGCGTAAGTAAATTGAAATTCTGTAATACTGGCAGCAGAATAAACATTAAACAAAAACGAAAGCCAGTAACCCTACTCTGTATTCTCATGCAGATGACATTTAGAGAGAGTCGAACCATAAGCATATTAACAGCTTCTTTATTGCATTATAGCAGCATTAAACAATGGAAAGTTCACTAATATTCAAAATAACGAACAGGCAGAACGCATGTCGGCGAACCATAATATAAGCTCAGGTAGAACAAATTACCTCTGTCATTATACAGGAAAAATAATTGAGTAAATACACTAGCGGAATATAAACATGATCTCAGACTGAGGAATTTCTATACCGTGAAAACAAAACGGGAAGAAAACCGTAACATTTATGCATGCACACGGTAAGTGCCAGACCCGGCTCCCAAGAGTCACTGCCGCTGGCGGAAGCGAATGCTTAGCCGGCAGGGCTCTATGGCCGAACTAAAACAATATAAGACCATCATGCAACAAACATTACATCTGTAAGAAATTGAAAGGAGATTCATATACAATCTGAATGCATAATGAAGCCGAGCTGTAGGCGAGAATACCCATATACAATCTGAATGCATAATAAAGCCGAGCTGTAGGCGAGAATACCCTACGAATGGTTCTATACAGAACTCGGGCTATACCCAGATAATATTTGCACATAATGAGTCTGGAACAAAACAGTAAGGGATTATATTATAAATACGGTGGCAACAATGCCCCAAAACATTGTTTACGAACTGTGCATGACCCAGAAACCCAAAAGAACTCATTTATACAGTTAAGCCAGCAAACAGCACTTGGCGGGGTCTTCGACAAAAGTCCGATAACAAAACAAAAACTGTTGCTATTAGCCACATAAATTTAGAACAAAAAACATGTAACATCGCAGCAAGAAACCCTGGTTATAAGTCGCAGGGACCAAATGCTAGAGCATAAGCCTCGGCATCCCTGTTTCAGATGAATTATAGCTCAGAAAATGCCCGAAAAGTAAAGAACCATTAAAACGCAGGACATATGGTTCCGTCTGATTCTTACCTGTAGAGGGACGGTGGAGGAAGGAACCCGACTTCCACGGTGCCGGCTGGTCGCCGAAGCATCTCCCTGACACAATAATGTAAAGGGTCAGAACCTGCTCGATACTGTGAAGACCATAAATCAACAACGAAAACTGAGAACAGTAAACAAATCTGGAGGCATGGGTCGCCTTGGTAAACGATGGTAAAGAAGGGTAAGTAAATACCATCAAATATACCTGAGACGGGAGGATCGACCGCAGCATACCCTGGGATTCTTCGCACTGAGGATGTGTTCCGAATTTGCCAGAGAGTCTCAGCACCCCGGGCGGCATACAGCAGCTTAACATATAAACAATAACGAGCATGTATGAAGAACACTTTTAAATACTTCAATGCAAACCCTGCCCCGTGGCATAGCCTCAACCCTCGATCGAGGAGAACCTCTAACCATCGTTCGATCAGCGAAGAGGAACCGGGAAAAGTTCTGAGCGCGAAATGGCAGAGCCCGAGGAGTTTGTACTCACGGCACATGGAGCTTTGAGCATGCCACAGCACATGGCACCTTGCAGAATGACCGTTGATCAAGCCAGATGGATGGCGTTCAGTGACAGAGCGCCGGAATCAGGCAGAGCAACACCACATCAGCACCTCGGAGATGCAGCTCAGTACATTGCTTAGTAAATGCCATAAAGGAACCGTTTATGAGGGAGGACGTAACACTGTACCAGGATGAGTATTGGAATTGTTTCCATATCGCCGCATGTAAATATTAATGTGTGTAAACATTACTAAAACCCGAATGTGACATAAAATAACCCATGCATAATTATGAATCAAATATAACCCATGCAATATATAATAAAGTGAAGTTTGATACGTAATTTTGATAAGGGTTGAAACATTATATATGTATATTATATTGCTCATGTTAGATCGAAACTATATATATGCTCCAGAAGTACGTGGAGGCTCCTTCCATTTCACATGTATATACATATTGTAAGCTGGTAAGAAGTGATAAAAAAAAAATTACTCTTGTAACGGAGTGTGACAAACATGGTCCCTAATGTTGGAACTTATTTTAACTTTTTTTTTGTAATGTTTAACTGGAATGAAAGGACAAAGTATAGAAAAATACCATCTCCATACAACATGGTAGCTAATTATGGAGCCTTGCCCTAAAGGGAAACATTTTGTAGATGTTGGAATTATTTTAACCTTTTTTTTTCTTTTTTTTTATATTTAACTCGGAATGAAATAAACATGGTCCTAATTATGGAGCCTTGCCCCAAAGGGAAACATGAATGGAAGAACCAAACCCAGAGTACTTCCCCATATTTCATGAATTATAAACCATTAACCCTCATTGCATCTACCTTAATTATGGAGAGTTATTTCAAAGGGAAACATTTGGTTGATGTTGGAAACGTTTTTTTTTTCATTTAACTAAATTAGGTAAAACATTGACCGTAACTATTTACACTTCTTCCAATGGGAAACATTTGGTGCATGTTGGAAATAGTTTTATCTTTTATTTTTCATTTTCCTTTTATAATAATTTGGGTAAAACATTGACCGCAATTATGGAGCCTTGATCTAAAGGGGAACATTTGGTGGATGTTGGAAGTGGTTTTAATTTCTTCCCTTTTCTTTATCTTTTTAAAGTGGAAGTAAAGTACGGGAAAATCGAGTACCATCTCCATAAGACATGGTCGCTAACATTTGGTGGATGTTGGAATTTGTTTTAACTTTTTTTTTTTTTTTACGTTTAACTTGGAATGAAAGCATGGAAACCAAAATACTTCCCCATATTTCTTGGATTATAAATGGTTAATGGTCAACCTTTTTACTAGTATGACCATATAAATTAAATGAATAGTAAATGTCAAACATGAATTTAAATTTGTTGGAAATTTTTTTAACTTTCTTTTATTTTTTTAATGTTTAACTTGGAAATGAAAGCATGGAAACCCAAAATACTTCCTGATATTTCGTGGATTATAAATTTTAAGGTTAACAATCAACCTTTTTACTAGTATGACCATATAAATTAAATGACTAGTAAATGTCAAGTTTAAATTGTTTAATCTGCATAAATTTAACTTGTAAAATAACTTATTTTTACAGGTATGACCATATAAATTAAATGATTAGTAAATGTCCATGGCATAGTCAAACATGAGTTTAAATTGTTTAATCCTCATAATTTGAGGGCCCAAAAGGTTTTCTGGGCTCCTGGATTTATCTATGTATTTAAAAATGTATTTTGAACAACAAAAATTCTTGAAATTGTATTGGTTGATTTTGGTGGTGAAAAAGGCTATTTTTTCTATAAGTTAAACAATTCCAATGCCAATAGGCATCAATCCATCATAAGCATCTGTGATATCCCCAAAATTTGTAAATATTTATGTTACTACACATCTATTTATTTTTTGAGTTATAAAAATTATTTTGGGAATTTAAATTCTTTTGTTAAATTAAACAACAGTTATTAGTAGATATTATTTTACTTACTAAATTAGTTAGAAAGACATTATGTTACTGCACATCTATTTATTTTTTGAGTTATAAAAAGTATTTTGGGAATGTAAATTCTTTTGTTGAAGTTAAACAACAGTTATCAGTAGATATTATTTTACTTACTAAATTAGTTAGAAAGACAGTTACTTGTCCCTCACTGAATTCTTAAGGATTTATTCAAAAATATCAAGATGATAAGCGTATCTGAGATCTGGAATTTAGAAAGGAGAGGAAGGAGGAAAAATATTTAGAAAGGAGAGGAAGGAGGAAAAATCTATGCTGATAGGTCAAACAAACCTTCATGTGATGCGGCAATAGTCTCAAGGTTGGGAGGCAAAACATCGAATAGCAAGGTCTAGCAGAACCAAATCTCACAAATAGTGAACTACAAATAAGTAAAAGATCCTTAAAGTAATTTAAGTAGGAAATCTAATTTGCATTTTCTAGTTAACTATGCCTAATGGTAGTTAAATAAAAGCACATGTGATAATATTAATTAATGACCTATGCTTGTTGAGAATTATAGAACATCTCGACTTTGGTAAGTAGCAGAGAAATGCTAAACTTAGGTATTGTAATTAATAGCTATAGTAAACCCTTACAACATCTAGTTCAAAGAGTTAATGCTAAGTTGAATAATGAAAATAATTAAGAGTGTAGGCAAGAAGGCCTTTTTCTACGAATGTATATGAAATAAACAAAGAAATGTTTAATAGAACTTATGCCAAATATAATTCATTATAGGTAGGCAAATAATATTATTCATAATTGTAACTATATAATGTGGTTTGTCATTCAAGACCCTAATGCTATCATAAAGTTAAGTAAGTAGGAGATTTAGACTCTAATGTTCAATATAACAGATTATTAAATAAACAGAGAAATATTTCCATTATGTGAAATAGAGAGAAATAACTAAAAGAAATTTGAACCCGAATTTAATAATGAAAGTAACCACTTTCAGTGAATTTTATAATTAGTACACCATTTTTTGCTCACCAAAGAAAGATTAATAAGAGCGACCAAAACTCGGTGTACCAGGAGCCTCTACCTATTTTTTCACAAGAATTCAAAACAACGAAATATATATTTATGGACTGAAAATAAAAAACTATGGGTCACGGTCGATGGGTCCAGAGCCCCTACCTAACTTCACACAAGTTTTATACAAAGCTACCTACTCAAGCTCAGAAACAAACGCAACAAAGAATTGCTATCAACATTTGAAAACTCTCTTTCTTGCTAACAAAACTCTTATATATATAAACCATCCGAAATATAGAGAGGAAACTAAAGATGAATAAAGAAAATCACGCGATTGCAAAACCATAGATTGTCTTAGTCTCATAGCTTAAAATGCAGAGTATAATCAGTTCCGATATGGGTCAGGGAGATAATCCCCATGCCCTTAAAACAATATACAAACTTCACCTTAGAAAAACCCGATGATACTTTTAAAAACAAATTACTAGAGATAGTAAAGTATGTAGCAGAGAAACCCTCAAAATTTCTAAAACTCACGGCTATCCCAACCTTTAGAGGTTAAGCTAAGAAAAACACAGATACCCAGTGCATTTGTCCATATTATTGTTTCGTGCCCAATATGAGGAGCTAAGCTAAGAAAAACACAGATACATGGTGCATTTGTCGATATTATTGTTTCGTGCCCAATATGAGGAGCTGAACTCAGTGTTTTCCCCAAACCCCGGGCTCCATTCATGCCACCTTTCCACATGAAAGGAAAATTAATAGAAGTTACAAAATCTATGCATGAAACCATGTTACATTCAAAAGAAGGAAAATGAAGACTTTTTTTTTTTTAACTATCCTTACCCATAAATGGAGTCGAGTGTAGAAACCCTTATCCCTTTAGAACGCAGGCACAGAAGGAACATTTTTCCCCTGCCTAGGAAAATGAACCAGAGCCGAATAAAGCGTGGTATATATTTTCTTGCACATCGAAAAACTATTCCTCCAAATTTTCAGGATTGTTGTAACACTACAGAACAGGAGTAATAATTTTTTTTAAAACAATAGTAGAACTTAGCAATAAGAATTGAAATGTAAATAATCGATTGTTTTAATTCATTTACATATCATAAGAACCGTATTATTTATTGATAAGTTACATCTATGCTGATCATAGCACATAACATTAATAATCTAATTTTGTTTCATTCTCGAGAACCAACATTCAGCTTGTAATGATAATCCATACTTTACGGTACAATGGATAGGATATAAAAATGGTCGTTGGTACTACGGAAATGAATGGCCATTTAGTAACTTCTTATTTGAGTTAATGCTATTCGCCTAAATATCTGGCCTGGAAAGGAGCGTTTCCGAGAATCGCTCGGGCAACTGGCGCTTGACAAGCTGGTCTTTCCCCACACAGTCCATCTGGCACGATGAACGATCGACCTGTCGACACCATGTGATATAGTGTGCTCAGGACTCCAGGAGTTAATGCTTCTGATGCATATCTCGAAAAATACCATACGATGGCTACTTCCCGGGTTTCTATGCCCATTCCTATGGTGGAGATGAGACCATCTAGATCGACGGTCGAAGCCGATCCAGGTGTGGGTGGTATGACTTGAAAGCTTTTCAATACGTTTGGAAATTCTTAGCAGTTCATTGTTAGTGTAAATTCTGTCGTCCACAGGTCTCTGGTGCTTTTGCATTTTCGCACAGGAAACCTCTCCAACATGCGGTCCATGGTGTAAAATGAACTCTGCCTCCTGTCCTCGGTCATGGTAAACCGGTGCTCCCTCACCCTGGTGAATGTCACCCTGTTTTTACAGTTCGTTTTTTTTTTCTTTTTTTTTTTCTTTTTCACAGATCGGATTCTTATTCCGTTTTCTTCGAATGACCACTTTGTCTCAGGTGCAGAGTCTCGGTGCCATGGCCAGCGCTCGATGGAGGACCTGTTCTATCTTCCTTACTCACTCCATGTTCCGGGTAAGAGACGTTTACTCCCGTGGTTTAAAAATTTAGGAAAATACCCTGGGTAACATACTAAGCCATTGTCCTTCTTGGCAGGCTATCTGAGCTGTGCTTGAGCATGGGAGTCTATCACGGTTTCGTGGGTTTTCCTTCAATGTGGAAAATTAACGGCTTCCCCGCCTCTGTTACTTTGTAAATTATTTGGGTTCTGCACAAAGAAAATCAGGCGGAAACCCTAGTTGGGTTGCACTTAATAGCTGTCCATTATTGTATAATTTGTTTCAGAGCGAAGGGTTACACCCTACAGCGAATAATTGTATAAATTTTCAGTTATTACTGTTAATTGAACTTTGGTTGGATAATGAATTGTGTGCTTCTCCATAGAATCATTTTACGGTTCAATATTTTTTTTAAAGATTGTTGGTTTACCATGGACATATTCTCGCCTGAGTTTGAAGTTTTCATTATTTGCTGTGTACACTGGATACGCTTATCTCTTCAGAGGATTTTCCTGTAAATTTCAATTAAGAGAAAAATATCTCTATGGTTTTGTTTACTGTTATTATTTCCTGTTTAAAGAATATGGGTTACCGGTTTCGACTTCGGAAGCCCTCGGTGGCTACCCGATCATATTCACAGAGGTTACGGTCGTTTTCTTTCTTTACAGGCTCGTTCCTTGGTTTTTGGAATGTCCGTTATCGTTAAATTATGTTTATGATGTGGGCGCTAACCTTCCTTTGTTTTTCAAGTATTGGAGTGTTTTTCGTTATCGTATTATTCATTCTTAAACTACATTGTTAAGATGGAGATCCTGCGATCTTCAATTGGTTGTTTAGTCTAGAGAGTTCACGCATTGACTCATTTTTTGACCTGTTACATTTTTCTTTATTTTCTTCAGTAGCGTTCTTGGAATCTTTGTATGCAAATATATATATATATATATATATTGTTTCAATTTATCTGCATAGGCTGAAATAAATATACACAGTATTTTGTTTTCCATTTAACTATCACTTATGCTACAGGAACTGTTCTAGTATGGAAATCTATGATCTTTAATTAAATCTAGTTTAATCTTTTCTTTCTTCTGTCAGTCGCACAGAAATTCGTTCTTAAATGTCATCAATGTGTTTACATTTTTCATCTCTACCATTGCCTGCATAATTACAGAAATTCTTCCAATGCCATACACAGTTCTAGGCCTGTCATAGACCCTAATTAATTTCACAGTATACATAAACCCTTAATAACTATTAAGTTTCTCTGATAATCCATACCTGAACAGAGGCAAACCTCTCTATTGCGCTTGTCAACCTCGCGACCTTAGGAAGATCCTCCTCGATCTTCCACCCCCAAGCACTTCTGCAGATCTTCACTGTCTGCAAACTCTCTGGATATACCAGAGTCACGCTATCTGGTCCTTACCAGATGTAGCAGTTCAGGAAGCTTCCGCCTTCTAGACAAATGCCATCTGATCTTTACCAGACATAGCATTTTTTTCCAAAAGAGAAACTCTCTTTTCTTTTTCCTCCGCTATCTGGTCTCTACCAGACTTAGCATAAATTTTCCCCCTTTTCCTATGGGGTCTCAACCTTCTCATGAAGGTAGTTAGGTTTTCTTTTTCCAACCACCTCAATAGCTACTAACAACAATTAATCAACATAATTAATTAAACAGTAGTAGCAATAATTAATCATCATAATTAATTAACATCAGTAGAAACATAGTTATTTTAATTTCACCAAACATAACCTTAGTCAACAGTTAAATTTTACTGCCTTACTTAAAACATTATCGATTTACTAGGGCGTTACATCTCCCCCTCCTGAAGTTCAACATCGTCCCGATGTTGTTCACCCAGAAACAATTCGGGATAGGCTTCTTTCATGCTCTGCTCATCTTCCCAGGTGGCCTCATCTGGCCCAAAGTGCTGCCATTGCACTTTAACCTGGGTGATGACTCTTTTCCGCAGCTCGACCCTTCTCTGATCTAGTATGTTCACTGGCTCGACCAAGAATTCTCCTTTCGGTTCCACCTGAAACACATAATATTGAGATTAGCAGTTTCTTAACAATCCATCTTTGGTTTATGTTTGTCTTACAACATCTTCTTACCTGAATGTCCTGCCAACTTATTATGTGTCTAGGGTCATAAACCTATTTCTTTAAAACGGACACGTGGAAGACATTATGGACCTTGATGTGGCTAAGTAGGGCTAGCTGATAAGCTACCGGCCCCACTCGTGCTAAAATCTGAAAGGGCCCACAAAAGCGGGGTGCCAATTTGGCACAACCATTCTATTTTAGAGTACTTCTCCTTGCCCGAATTCTGACATATACATGTTCACCCACTTGGTACTCCCTAAAGGTCCTTTTCCGATCTGCAAAACGTTTTTGTCTGTCCTGAGCTACTTTTAAATTAGCCCGCACTCTCTTAACCATTGCTTCCATCTCTTTTAACATTTCAGGACGCAGCATGAGCCTGTCTTCTGGTCCACCACAGCTCGATGGCGTGCATAATTTTCGGCCGTAAAGTACTTCAAATGGGCTTATCCGCAATGATGCATGATATCCATTTTTATAGGCAAACTCCATAAGATGTAAATACTCTTCCCATCGAGTGGGTTGTTGCATCACATATGACCTCAGCATGTCCTCCACCACTTGATTCACCTGCTCAGTCTGTCCGTCAGTCTGCGGATGATATGCAGTGCTAAAATTCAATTGAGTTCCCAGACCTTCAAACAAGGTCTTCCAAAAGGCTGATGTGAATTTAACATTGAGATCGGATATTATAGTTTTTGGCAGCCCATGGAGCTTAAATATGTTCTGCATAAAATCATTTGCAATTTTTGTTGCACGATACATAGATTGAACTGGTATGAAGTGGGATGACTTACTGAGTTTGTCCACTACAACCATAATAGAGTCATTATTCCTCTTGGACTTCGGTAACCCTGTAATAAAGTCCATGGTGATAATCTCCCACTTCCATTATGGTATAGGTAATGGCTGTAGAAAACCCACAGGATGTTAATGTTCAGCCTTAACCTGTTGACGTTCTATGCATCGTGCCAAATATTCTATTACATCTCTTTTCATGCCTAGCCAGTGATATTCCCTCCGAAGCGAAGTGATTAACTTTTGATAACCCGGGTGTCCCGCATAAGGACTTTTATGATATTAATCCATAATCTTTTCCTTAATATCGCCCTGATTGGGCACATATATCCTTTTCTTGTAGCATAAAATGCTTGATGCGTCCAATTCATAACCTTGTTGCATTATGTGGATGTTTAAGTTCTGCACTAGTTGTTTCTTTTTCTCGTAGATTTGATCTTGTTCAACAGCCTTTTTAATTTCTTTGCTAAGGGTAGACCGTCCTTCACTAAGGCCAATTTCATAGAGACAATGCACCTTTTGGCTTAGAACATCCGCCACCCGGTTTTATTTTCCTTTTAGGTGTTTGATTTCAAAATCAAAACCGCCCAAAAAGTCCACCCACTTAGCTTGCCTACCGTTTAAAGTTGGTTGACTAAAGTAGCTAGTTAAGCTATGGTGATCTGTCATCAATAAAATATTTCTTCCCACCAAATAATGGCGCCACATTTTTAGTGCATGTACTACAATAGTTAGTTCTAGATCATAGGTAGAATACTTCTGCTCATGTTCTTTCAATTTTCTGGATTCGTACGCAGTCACTTTCCCTTCTTGCATCAACACCCCACCTACACCCTCTTTGCTTGCATCTGTGCAGACTACGTAATGTTTTTTTGGGCCTTCAATACTCAACACATGTGTAGTGGTGAGCAGATATTTGAGTTGTTCAAAGCTCCGTTGACACTTCGTTGTCCACTTAAATATTTTTCCTTTCTTCTGCAAGGAGGTGATAGGGTATGCAACCCTGGAAAAGCTTTCCACGAACTGCCTATAATATCCAGCCAGCCCCATGAAAGATTTGATTTTTGCGACGTCCTTTGGTGTTGGCCATTGCATTATGGTTTTATCTTTTCAGGGTCCACAACAATGCCTTCCTTGGTGATTATATGCCCCAAATAGTAGATCTGCTCTTTATAAAAGTCGCATTTGCTAAATTTACCATATAGCTGATGTTCCCGTAGTGTCTGTAACACGAGTCTGAGGTGCTCCTCATGCTATTTAATATTCTGGGAGTATATAAGTATATCATCAATAAAAAATAATGCAAATTTGTCCAAGTACTGATGAAATACACTATTCATCAGGCACATAAATGTCGCAGGTGCATTGGTCAACCTGAAAGGTAGTACCACAAACTCATAATGCCCATAACGGGTTCGAAATGATGCTTTGGATATGTCCTACTCCTTAATTATGATTTGATGATAACCAGACCTCAAAACGATCTTTGAAAATATTGTCACCCCTTTCACTTGATCAAACAGTTCATCGATGCGGGGTAGTGGATATTTATTTTTAACTGTCAATTTGTTCAGCTGTCTATAATCTATGCACATATGAAGGTTTCCATCCTTTTTCCTAACAAATAATACATGGGCTCCCCAAGGGGATACGCTGGGACGGATATACTTCTTGTCCAACAGCTCTTGCAGCTGCATTTTTAATTCTGTTAATTCTGGCACACTCATCCGGTATGGTGCTCGGGACACTGGGGCTGCACCGGGTATCAATTCTATGGTAAAATCTAAATCTCTTTTGGGTGGCAGCCCTAGTACTTCCTCGGGAAATACATCCGTAAATTCTCGCACTACTGGTACGCTTCCCATAGCAGCAATTTTATCTTCATATTTGGCATAACCTACTTGAACTGCATATATTTGACATTTTTTCCTGATGCTTTTAGCTAGTTGTGAGGCAAGAATTGGCCGGATCTGCACTGGTTTCAGGATACCATGAATTTCCTGTTCATTTCCCAGTTCGTCCCGATAAGAAATTATTTTTGTCTTGCAGTTTATTATAGACCATCGCCTTTCCAGCCAATCCATCCCGATCAGCACATCATACGAACCGAGAGGGAGTACATTCAATTCTGTCATCACTGTCTGACCGGCTATCCTCAATGGGCAGTTGCTGACCTTAGCCAGCACTCGTCTTTTTGCCCCGGTTGCAAGCTGTACTAACCATGGACTCTTAAACTTAATGGATTGCAAATTACAATTTTCCACAACTTTGGGACTAACATAGCTTAATGTAGCTCCTGGGTTTACTAAAATGGAAACAGTTAACTCAAAAATATTACCTTCAAATTCTACCATCGTTGGCTGGTAATCAGCTTGATGTTCCTCGAGGGCAGCATTTATTCTGGATATGGACCGAGCCACGTCTCCCACTGTGGAGGCTTCATAAACCTGGGACACCTGATCCCTGGCCCCTTTGGAGAATCCCTTGTTGAAATTGCTGCGAGCTCCCTTAACTCCCATAGTTATTCTGCTGCCTTTTCTATCTGCCCAGCACTTCCCAGAATTTTCTCCTTTTTGTTTATTCTGCTGATAACATATTCTAGCTTTCCGTATCGCTTCCTCCATGATCTTCGCATTATCAAATTCAATCCTTTCCCGCATTGTCTAGGGTAGGCTGCTAACGAACTGCTGCACCTTTGCCTTTCCTTCCCGAATATACGGTACATAGCGAAGCAGAGATGTAAATTTAATAATGAATTCATCCATGGTCTTCTGCCCAAGCCGTAGATCATGAAATTCTTGTGATTTTTCATCATAGAAGTGTTCAGTCAAGTATTTCTCCTTGAAGTATCTTTGAAAAGTTTCCCAAGTTACATCTTGCTCACTCACCCCCCACACCATCTTGACTTCCTCCCACGATAATGTAGCCTTAGCCTACAGCTAGAAACTAGCCAGTCGTGCCTTAAGATGGTGATCATACTCATAGACTTGGAAATATTTGTTCATGTTGATTAACCAAGCTTCTGCGGCCTCCTCGGATTCCCCGTCAAAATGTGGTGGCTTGATCTTCCGAAACTCCCCTTGCAGTTCTATCCGCTACCTTTTTGGGGTTTGATGTTCAGAGGCGTTATCAGATTTCTCTCCTCGAACCTCCGCTCTTTCCTATGTTTCTTTATGTTCGGTATGATAGCCCGGTTCATCTGATACTCGCGTTTGCTCAGGGCTAGGATGCGGTTGGTGTTGGTTTTGTTTATCTGATAAACTTTTCATGATCCTTTCTTGTTCCATGGTTAATCTGGCGTTGTCCTCACGTAAACGGGCCATCTCGTTCTTCAGTTCCTGGACTGTCTCCAATATAGTCAAATTGGTGTTGCGGGCTTCCTCTCCCAACTGTACCCATATCTCAGGAATTCCCTGAGGTTGGGTAACTTTGTCTGGTCGATTCATATTTCCATGAGGAGCTCTGATCGTTCTCCTCATTCTGCTGTCACCTGATCAGGACATTAGTTCATTTCAACAAATATTATGTGCAATATATTGAAATAACCCCTGCTTGCTTGTTAATTTTATTATTTATGTATTTTTGTCTCTGTTATGATTAACCCGAGGTCACAGAGTTGTAACCTGGGCTCTGATCCTACTTGTAACACTACAGAACAGGAGTAATAATTTTTTTTTAAAACAATAATAGAACTTAGCAATAAGAATTCAAATGCAAATAATCAATTGTTTTAATTCATTTACATATCATAGGAACCGTATTATTTATTGATAAGTTACATCTATGCTGACCATAGCACATAACATTAATAATCTAATTCTGCTTCATTCTCGAGAACCAACATTCAACTTGTAATGATAATCCATACTTTACAGTACAATGGATAGAATATAAAAATGGTCGTTGGTACTACGGAAATGAATGGCCATTTAGTAATTTCTTGTTTGAGTTAATGCTATTCGCCTAAATATCTGGCCTGGAAAGGAGCGTTGCCGAGAATCGCTCGGGCAACTGGCGCTTGACAAGCTGGTCTTTCCCCACACCGTCCATCTGGCACGATGAACGATCGACCTGTCGACACCATGTGATACAGCGTGCTTAGGACTCCAGGAGTTAATGCTTCTGATACATATCTCGAAAAATACCATACGATGGCTACTTCTCAGGTTTCTATGCCCATTCCTACGGTGGAGATGAGACCATCCAGATCAACGGTCGAAGTCAATCCAGGTGTGGGTGGTATGACTTGAAAGCTTTTCAATACATTTGGAAATTCTTAGCAGTTCATTGTTAGTGTAACTTCTGTCGTCCACAGGTCTCTGGCGCTTTTGCATTTTCGCACAGGAAACCTCTCCAACATGCGGTCCATGGTGTAAACTGAACTCTACCTCCCGTCCTCGGTCATGGTAAACCGGTGCTCCCTCACCCTAGTGAATGTCACCGTGTTTTTACAGTTCGTTTTTTTTTTTTTTTTTTCTTTTTCACAGATCTGATTCTTATTCTGTTTTCTTTGAATGACCCCTTTGTCTCAGGTGTGGAGTCTCGGTGTCGTGGCCAGCGCTCGATGGAGGACCTGTTCTGTCTTCCTTACTTACTCCATGTTCCGGGTAAGAGACGTTTACTCCCGTGGTTTAAAAATTTAGGAAAAGACCCTGGGTAACTGACTGAGCCGTTGTCCTTCTTGGCAGGCTATCTGAGCTGTGCTTGAGCATGGGAGTCTATCACTATTTCGTGGGTTTTCCTTCAATGTGGAAAATTAATGGCTTCCCCGCGTCTATTACTTTGTAAATTATTTGGGTTCTGCGCCAAGCAGATCAGGCGGAAACCCTAGTTGGGTTGCGCTTAATACCTGTCCATTACTGTATAATTTGTTTCAGAGCCAAGGGTTACACCCTACAACGAATAATTGTATAAATTTTCAGTTATTACTGTTAATTGAACTTTGGCTGGATAATGAATTGTGTGCTTCTCCATGGAATCGTTTTACGGTTCAATATATTTTTTAAAGATTGCTGGTTTACCATGGACAGATTCTCGCCTGAGTTTGAAGTTTTCATTATTTTCTGTGTATACTGGATACGCTTATCTCTTCAGAGGATTTTCCTGTAAATTTCAATTAAGAGAAAAATATCTCTATGGTTTTGTTTACTGTTATTATTTCCGGTTTGAAGAATATGGGTTGCCGGTTTTGACTTCGGAAGCCCTCACTGGCTACCCAATCATATTCACACAGGTTACGGCCATTTTCTTTTTTTACAGGCTCATTCCTTGATTTTTGGAATGTCTGTTATCGTTAAATTATGTTTATGATGTGGGCACTAACTTTCCTTTGTTTTTCAAGTACTGGAGTGTTTTTCGTTACCGTATTATTCATTCTTAAACTACATTGTTAAGATGGAGATCCTGCGATCTTTGATTGGTTGTTTAGTCTAGAGAGTTCATGCATTGACTCATTTTTTGACATGTTACAGTTTTCTTTATTTTCTTCAGTAGCATTCTTGGAATCTTTGTATGCACATATGTATATATATATATATATATATATATATTGTTTACGTAGGCTGAAATAAATATACACAGTATTTTGTTTTCCATTTAACTGTCACTTATGCTACAGGAATTGTTCCAGTATGGAAATCTATGATCTTTAATTAAATCTAGTTTAATCTTTTCTTTCTTCTGTCAGTTGCACAGAAATTCATTCTTAAATGTCATCAATGTGTTTACATTTTCCATCTCTACCATTGCCTGCAAAATTACAGAAATTCTTCCAATGCCATACACAGTTCTAGGCCTGTCATAGACCCTAATTAATTTCACAGTATACATAAATCCTTAATAACTATTAAGTTTCTCAGTTAATTCATACCTGAACAGAGGCAAACCTCTCTATTGCGCTTGTCAACCTCCCGACCTTAGGAAGATCCTCCTCGATCTTCCACCCCAAGCACTTCTGCAGATCTTCACTGTCTGCAAACTCTCTGGCTATACCAGAGTCACGCTATCTGGTCCTTACCAGACGTAGCAGTTTAGGAAGCTTCCGCCTTCCAGACACATGCCATTTGATCTTTAACAGACATAACATTTTTTTCCAAAAGAGAAACTCTCTTTCTTTTTCCTCCGCTATCTGTTCTCTACTAGACTTAGCATAACTTTCCCCCTTTTCCTATGGGGTCTCAACCTTCTCATGAAATTAGTTAGGTTTTCTTTTTCCAACCACCTCAATAGTTACTAACAACAATTAATCAACATAATTAATTAAACAGTAGTAGCAATAATAAATCAACATAATTAATTAACACTAGTAGCAACATAGTTATTTTAATTTCACCAAACATAACCTTAGTCAACAGTTAAATTTTACTTCCTTAATTAAAACATTATCGATTTACTAGGGGCGTTATAATTGTAAGCCGACCATAGCTCGAAGCAAAAAAAAATTTCGGAGTAGTTGATAAAACTCACCAGAAAGATAGAAATGGAGGAGTGACATCTAGTGCCCAAGGCATAGATATTCAAAACTCTTCCTCGTCATTTGATCATCTCGAAGACCAGGCGCCGTTGATGTTGAGCTCCCTTCAAGGTTGACAGCAAGGCAGTACCGCAGGGCAACGCGCATCTTGAGTAAATACACCATACCTCAGCCAAGCGCAACAAGTAAATCATTAATACCACGAATGACCAGGACTACGAGAGCGATAAATGTCGTCATTGAGTCACCAGTGGAGGTAAATGACTCAGGTCAAGTCTTGGGATATGAATCGTCGGATAAATCAATTTGCCGAACTTAAATTAATACAATCTTGTGTATCCATGTTGAACTATAGACATGAAAATATATTGTAACTTATATATGCTAATATGCTCGAGTGTAGAAGGTAAAAGCTAATGTAGTTTTATTTTGTATCACATTGCCATTGTTTATATATACATAGATTAATAATAGGTGTAATTAACTTAACATCTTACAGTGGTAATATGTCATTTTTATTTTTATTTTTACATGCATAACAAATAGATGTGTGACAACATCAAAACACATATCACAATCATAAAAATCAATTAAATTACAATTTTATTTTAACTTATTATTATCATGTCAATATGCATCAATCCATCATTAGCATCGAAATGCATCTCACAACGATAACAATTAATTAAATTACAACTTTATTTTAATTATTATTATTATTAATTATAAAAATAATTAGTATATGAATTAAATTATATACCTAAAAACGGAGTTTCACCCCACTTTATAATGGAATTTCTTAATTTGTAAATAGCTTTTATTACAGTACCATGGGCCAATATTATGACTTATTAATAACACATACACAATATGGCACTTGTTGATATGACATTTTCTTTAATTAATTAATTTGAGATAAATTAATTAAAAGAGCATAACTAATTGAAGATAAATATAAACACTTGATCTATGTATACTACTATGTATATCGTGGCAGATTCGAAGGAGGATAAATCTTCACCATCTCGTTCATAGATTTTTAGGATATTTCGACACATAGGAAATAGTTAAGTATAACCTCGTCTATTGTAGAGTTAGGTAAACTGTGTTTCTTTACTATGTACTTTTGTAACCTACAATCTGACGATCACGATATGTAGTGATCTGATGGTTCATATTGGTCCATGATCTCTATTTAAAGAGCATGCAGGGTCACTTGTAGGGTAACCATTCATGAGAGAAGCTTATGTTAATTTTCATTCTTTTACTAATAAATTGCCTGAAGTGGCTGCGCTGGCTTAGGTTGTGGACTGTTTCCCTCTTTGAGGGTTTTAACCACGTCAACAATACTGGTGTATTGATCTGTGATCTGTTTGTGAGAGGTGTCATTTGGTGTTCTGTGTGAGGAATTTACCCTATAAATTCCTACATGGTATGAGAGCTATTTGAGGGCCGCATCTGTTGGTGATCGAAATCTGGAGCTGGTAGAACTGCATCCGGCTGTCGTTTCCTAGATCTACTCTTTCTGACAGCTTCTAGGTTGATAGGACTTCTCTATTGTGTTAGGAGCATCTGTTCCAGTCAGAAACCGCTTTCGTTTGACGGGAAAAGGTTTCCAGTAGCCCTAGCTACGTCATTTTCAAGATCTAGAGGTATACAATGTTTATTTGCAGTTTTTAGTCATTTTCTCTCTGTTTATTCAGTTTATTTAGCTCTTTGTTTTTTTATTACCGGATCTATACCTTTCATTTCTGCATATGCTCTTTGCCCCGCAACTCTAAGCGATCTGGGCAAATCAGAAATAGAAAGGAAGGATTTTTCTCATGTGTATGCTCTTTTCTGCCGCGCCTTAGTGTGATCTCGAAAAATACAAAACATTGAGGAAAATATTTAGTTTCCGCCTAAAGCTAACTTCAAGCCGTAAGGTTTGTTTTTTTGTATGTCCACATTGGGTTTTGTGTTTTTTGTTTTGTAGGCAAAAGAAGAGCTTTCTCAAGTAAGCAGGCACCCCAAGCTTCAATGACTTAAAAAAAAAAAAACCCTTCTTCTTTTCCAAAAATTACTAACCGTTTAATCTAGCTCACTTGGTCCAAAGCTACTTTATGACAGTAGAGGTCTTGCTTTCAAGTTTTTCTCTTTGTTGAGTTAATTAGATTAATTTTAGGGGACTTCCACCCCCTATCATCCTCAAGCAAATGGGCAGGTGGAAGTCACCAATAGAGCATTGGAAGGGATCTTGACTAAGGTGGTGAGCAGCAGCAGAAAATATTGGGCAGATCGCCTGGTTGAGGCCATGTGGGCTTACAACACCACTTGGAAGACCACAACCGGCTTCACACCTTATGAGCTGGTCTATGGGAAGAGAGCTTTGCTGTTAATTGAGTTCGAGTACAACACCTTAAGGATGGCAGCTCAGCTGGATGTGGATCTCAGCCATGCCCAACAAGAAAGGTTATTGCAGTTGAATGGATTGGAAGAGCACCGAATGCAGGCCCTTCTCCACTCAGAAGTGGTTCAACTTCAGAGGATGGTATGGCATGACCAACACCTCAATGACAAGCAATTTCAGCCGGGAGATTTGGCGCTGTTGTACGATTCAGGGCATAAGGATTTCAAGGGGAAGCTGAGAACCAAATGGCTGGGACCATATGCAGTGGAAAAATGTAATGACAATGGGTCTGTTCTTATTCGGACCATTGATGAGGAGGCCATCCCCATGCTCGTCAATGGGCATCAACTAAAGATCTACAGAAAACCTCTTTCAAGGCAAGAATTCATCAAAACTGTGGAAAAATCAGTGCTGGTCATAGATAAGGGTTTTGCCTCTGTTTTGGGCATACCCCGAGCATCTCAAAAAAAAAAAAAAAAAAATTGTATATAATAAAGATCCTTGGGTGAAAACCTTTCTGAGGCTCCCAAGGCAGATGGTAGGGGTGAAAACCTCATTGAGGTGTCCCTGTTGTCTTTCTGAAAATGTTTGAAAAAAGACCCTTGGGTGAAAACCTCTCTGAGGCGCTCAAGGCAGATGGTAAGGGTGAAAACCTCACGGAGGCACCCCTGCTGTCTTTCAAAAAAAAAAAAAAAAAACGAACAAAGAAACAGGAAAACAGGTTCAAGATTTGACAATTCATGCAGGTTACAGGTATTCCATGCAAGAAAAGAGGTCCCTCAACTCAAGGACAAGGGTCCCTACTATGCTACCAGGTGACCTCACCAGCTCTCCCTCCAGAAACACTCATCTCTTCCAAGGTCTGGGCATGATTTGATCATAGTTTAGCCTTCTACAGGAAGCTACAGGACTTTCTACAGGAAGTTCTGTATTTCTACAGGAAACTTCCTGTAGAATCTTTGGACGGCCCAGGACCGACTGTGTGGGAGGATTCGAAGCCGAGGTCCAATACGGAGGCATGCAAGCCAATTTTTTTCTACATCACCCACTGTTGTCGCCTCCTTCTACCACCCCTCTTGCCATGCAATGGAAATACCTGCACAATCAAATCAGAACGTTCGATTCTCAGAAGAAACAATTCTCAAATGGAATAAAGGATGCAGAGGCCCCATGCGCTACTTATCAAAGCCATCCGAGGACCCTGCGACCGTCACCATGATGCCACCGTTTCGGCATGCACCCGAGGAGGAGAAACGGCTACAAGGTATCCTATAGGAATCCTGTAGCAGTTCATCCAGCTAGAGCGTACACCATGAAGGCACCTGCAACACATAGAGTGGGCACATGCACCATCCGCAGCCAAGTAACAAGTCTCGTAATCAGCAGCATTAGGAAAGAAGGAATCCCCGTGCCTGTGCATGAAGCAGCAGCAAGCGGATCCGTCACCCTTGTCCTGAAGCCTGAAAATAACGTCGCGGCCGCACAGGTAAGTGCCTCACCCTTTTTCGTCAAATAACATGAACAATGCTCTAAAAGGTATGCGAGTATGAAAATGAATGGGTTGAGCCAGTCGGGTAGCCATTCAACTGGCCACCACGATTCGGAAAGTGTTGGTCGTGTTAAGCAAGACAGGAAATGGACACGTGGGAAGCGTCCAGTCGGGGAGAAGCGACGATCTAACAGAAATGGTGGCGGTAGATATTCAGGGAATGATGCGGCGGTCAGGCAGACTTACAGTGGAATAATAATAGGTGACGTCGTCCAACGGTCCGGCAGGGACAGCTCACCCCCGCGCCACGAGTTCCGCAGGGATTCAAATCCACCGGCTAGATCGTGTATGGCACGCCACTCATTTATCATCAACTCCTTTGCAGTCGAGTAAGCGTCCGAAATTCCTAAAGCCTGTTACTCTGAGTCCTCGTCTTGTTCAAACGTCTGGTGGTTGCACAGAAGGCCCAGAACCATTGACGCGCTCTCCAGAACCCATGCGCGACTTCTACCGGAAGCTGCGCTACAGGAAGCTCACCGCTACGAAGGAAATCAATCTATTCATGTCAAAGGTGGCGAATTGGAAGAGGTAAGCCTAAACCTGGTCCTCCCATGCAATTGGTTTGAAAGGTGGCGAAGTCGACGTCCTAAAAAAGTATAATTACAGTCTGCGCATAAATTTGCAAGTGTCGTCTTCCTTCTGCATGAGAATTGTCGTCGAAGTGTATATGCAGGGTTTTCTATAGGATTTGGTTTGTAATTGAGCCCCTGTCAAGGCTCACCTGTAGATAGCTGTGAATTCACGAACCGTGTGCTTGACAGAGGCGTAATTCTGCGCTCTGTCTAAGGAAATCCCAAAGGCTCATCTTTTGATATACGCCAGCCACCTCCGGCTAACACAGCAAGCTTTCACCATGCCGGGTGGGTTCATTAGGAAAGAACCAACAGACTCAAAGAAGCTACGGGAAAACCCTGAGGTGGTAGACCTGTTTTCTCATGCACAATGGATGTCGTTCTGCGACAAGCTTCAAGGTTATGATGACGAGGTGGCAGAGGAATTCCTGCGAGCTTTGAAGCCAAAATCAAAAACGCTGGCCGTTGTCAATTTCAGAGGTTTGAATCTCTGACTCACCCCACAGTTCATCAGCAGAGTCACTGATCTCCCAATGGGGGTACCGTGGGATAAGGAGGAGAGAAAACTAGGCCAGAAGGCTAAAAAGGAGTTTTTTCTGCCGGAGGAGCAATTCTCAGAGGATAAGAACGGGGTTCGCAGAGCTAGCCTACAGCCGCTCTGGAGTGAGGTCAGCCTCCAAATTATGAAATATATCACGTGCGAAGGATGATTCAGCATCGTATATGGGTACCATTTCTGGCTGCTCACAGAACTTAGGCACCAAATGGACTTACCTTCAGAAAACAAGCTAAGTATTCCTTACTTCCTCCTGCAGTCCACGACTGAATGTGCCACCAAATTACGAGAGGGCACGCCAGACCAGGTAGCCCATCATGGGCTCATTAAGCTCCTCGTGGAGGATGCACTCCACACATACACCATCCATCTCTCGTGGGAAGCCTTTCGAAATTTGACTAAGGATGGTGACATCAAAATGTTGGCCGAGGAGCTCAACTCCTCCAGCAGCGAGGAGAAGGAACCAATACAAACAGAGAAGAAAGGAAAAGGCCAAGAAACCATGGACAAAGCACCAAAGAAAGAACAAAAGGGGAAACAAGAGAAACACCAGGTTGCCAAAACAGAGGATGACAAGCCCACATTGACACCTAGGGAGAAAAGGTTACAAAGTAGGGTGGAAACGACTGAACAAGTCCACGTCAGTGAAGGCACCTCGAAGGCAGCCTCAGCAAAGTCAAAAGACAAAGCACCCTCATCCAAACAGGCTAAAACGATGCCACCTGTTTCTATAGGAAAATCAAAGACGGTTTCGACACGAAGCCAGAAATCAGCCGCTACAGGGCTTTCTACAGGAAGTCCTGAGAAAGGAAAACAGAAGGAGAAGATAGCCGAAATCCTTGCAAGGGAGGCAGCAGCCGTGCTGGGCATCCTTAGTACCCCTCCCAAGCCGAAGGAAAAATGAAAGAAGGAGATCCCTCTGTATTTCAAAGCCAGGAGAAGTGTGAGAATCAAAACAGGCAGGCCTCAACCTCCATCCAACAGCCCAATTACCATAGAAGACACCCCTACCTCGCCAAGGGAGAAGTCCCCCTCAAAAATATCAATCACTTGTGAGTGGGGGAGCCCGAAGAAAACTGCCTGGAAGGAGAGAATGGACAGGTTGGCTTCAAAAAGCCCGCTACAGGATGCTGAGGCTGTTCTACAGGAAACATTGGCCAGGCTCAAGGAGACCAAAAGAATGGAGGGGGAGGCAGCCACATCACCACTTAGGGGAGACGGAGCAGAACCACCGAGGGAAGAAGAGGTGGAGCATATTCCAAAACCTAGTCCCCAGCCAAGCTAGAGCTGGTATTATAACTTTTTGGAGGCTGGAAAAATTATTCCCACAGAAATTCACAGTGCCGCTTTTCTTTGCGTTGGAGGAAGAAAGAGTGAGAACCCACACATGGATGAAGATAGCTAAATCTAAAGGAGTGGCAGATATATGCCCCTTGGAGGAACAACTCAGTGAGGCACGAAGAGAATTAGCTATGGCCAAACATGTGGGAAAATGCCAGCGGGTATTCCTACAGGAAGAGAATGAGAAACTCAAATTGCAGCTACAGGAACAGAGGAAAGAAAGGGGGACATCATCAGGGGACACTACAGCAAAGCCTCAAGGCAAAGAAGGACTGCAAGTTGGTCTTGGGGTGCTAACCTCGCATCTACAGGAAAGGGAACTACAAGCACAAATCGAGATACAAGCTCTCAAATAGTAGTTGCAGCAAAAAGATGCACAACTGGACTGCATGGCCAGTTGGGCCATGGATGCTCTACAATGTAGACAAGCGGCCAAATCTTATGGCCTATACCTACGGGACCAGTGGCTACAATTCCAAATTAATGCATTGGCACAGAGGGGTATCTCCCAAATCAAAGACCCCCAGCAGTTCACAGAGTTATGTAATAGCAGTTCATCAGAGGAAAAGGCCAAGCTATGGGAGTTCTATCTCCATAATTTGGCCCTTCCTAATTTGACTTCATGGGATCCCAACACAGTCGTAGGAGATATGAATTTGATGGCATTTGACTCATGGTTGAACCATGAAGAAAAGAGAGCAGCAGACGTCAAAGAGGTCATGAACCGAGAGTTACATGAGCCACTGCTGATTAGAGCGGAGCCAGGGGATCCCACTGCATTGATATCGGCCCACCAACACTTAGCCACCAACCCTCAAGCTTTATTGAAATACATGGATCAGCAGGCTCAGGCTATAGCACATTTCGAGGATATGGAGCGACTTTTAGGGGACAATTGTGTCCATGCTTGCACCCGCCGATGGAACACATTGTCCCACAACTTCAAAATCAGAGAATATCACACTCCAACTCGAATGAGGGAAGCTATAGTACGGGTCCCCCTCTACAAGAAGTCCATACAGAACCTCCAAGCCAGCTGGATTGGCCTCAAGCTAAGCCCACCTTTGCTTTTAGGATTGATGGAAGGCAGCACAGAAAAAGAAGAGCATAAGCAGTGGGAAGAGGTGGAAAGGAAGGCTGGGTTCCATGCCAGTGAGGAGGATACTACTTCAGAAGCCTGGGATGTGAGACTGGCGGTGAAAGCAATGAAGGACGAGGAGATGGATTAGTTGCTTAGGGATGAGCAATCATTTTAGCTGGGGGGTGATGATGAGCCCCAAATTTGGTAACATTTTGGGCTCATTTGGCCTAGCCACCCTTGCTCAATCCTTCATTTTTCATAACTTATGCATCATTTTTTAGTTTGTTTATGTCATTTGTACGAATAAGGGCAGTCATTATTCCTAGGTGGCTAACACGTGCTCATTTCAAGATTTTTGACACATGTTGGAGCAAAACCGAGCAGATAAGGGCTAGGAGATAGCCAAGATGGGGTTGAGGATTCGTAGGAGGGTTGTCCACGACATTAAATAGCCTTCCTCGGGATCTTCACCCCCAACTCCGAGCTCCAAAAGCCACCAAAACCGGATCTAGAAGGCAGCCAAACAGATTTTATGGAAGCAGTTGTTCACTCCCAGTTTGGTCAGCCAAGTCCCATAGATTTCGGAGGCCAGCTTGGGGCCTCGTGATGTATAAATGATAAGGCTTCAGCCTTCGAAAAGGACTTTTGAAAAACTGTTGCACATTCTGCACTACGAGCTGCCAGCTCTGTTTTTGCTCTTTTGTAGCCATCATTGGCATACCTCTTGACTTATGATTATTATTTTTTAATGAGAAGCAATCAGATTTAATCTCATCTCTGAGTTTATAGAGGAGCCGTAGCTCTCGGGGTTGGGCCCAACCTGAGAGCCTAGGGCCTCCTTCTTTTGTATCGATATCTTTTCTTTCAGCAATATGGTTTTCTTTACATGCATGTGAAATGCAGTTTGTTGAGTTAGATTTCGTGGTGTGATTAAGTAGGTCATTGATAGAAGATATAGTTGCTTCAGATTTCTAGAATAGAGTAAAGAGATTAGGATTGATAAGAGTTCCAGAAAAGGGTTCCCTGCACTCCCATTTTCACCTCTTTCTAGGGGCTGGAATTGCAGACAGTGCTACCCAACAAAAACACTAGTTTGCGTACTCATGCAATCTTTGGTGCAATGTTTTCATTTGTAAAAGTTATCCATGTGCTCAGAACTCTTGGAATGTTTCTTTGCTTCAGTACCATACATGGTTCTGTTTAGAAATAACGTTGTTGTTCATTGGTTTCATTAACAGTTAGGATATATTGGTAATATTTTGATTATGTGCAAGACGTGGATGATTTGGTTCAGTTTACACTGTGTAGTGCATCTCCATGACTCTCTCGTCCATCCAAGGTTTGTCCAGGCCAACTGCTCATCTCCAAATTAGACCCCTCGTCTCACAACTACTCTGATTCCCACGTCATCCTACCTTTTTGGCCTTCCATTCCCTCTGCCCTCTTTAAGACAAGCTAGCTTTCCACACCCTCTCATCACCTCATCTCTCTGTCACTAAGTCATTAAAAACCCCTCTCCTACCTCCCTATCCATCCATACAACCTCTTCCACTCACACATCATCCAACATCCAATCGTAGAACATCCTGTAGGAATTGCTGAACATCCTGTAGAAATTCTGAAACATCGTGTAGAACCCCTGCAGACTTCCTGTAGAAGCTCATAAACGTGGTTTCTTGGCAGCCAAACTTTGTGAAACTCTCTGGAAGGATGTCAGGGACTCCTTAGACCCTCTCCGAACCTTCCCGACCTCTTCCAAGCGTTTCTCCTCCGTGATCCGCCTCTACACAGTAAAAAGCCAGTTAAAAGCACATGCATGGTAATTCTAAATAACTTATTCAAAAAGAAAAAAAGATGTTTTCTTTAGGTAGAAGTAGTCTAGACACATGCATCTTACCTTCATAGAAGTAATGGCATCTATTTCAGTATTTTGCATTGCCATCTTTGCATCAATAGGACTAGCTGGTAGAATTAGGGTTTACTAGGGTTTGCGTTTCTTGTTGGCTTTCAGTTTCTTTCCGCAAGTAGATTAGCTTCCTTTGAGGTAGCTTTCATCCATCAGTTAAAAAGCTTCTTCTAAGAGCTCATAGAAGTTGGCTTAAGCCCCTAGCGGACTTGTGCCAGCTGATCAAGTGACAGTTGCGGCAAGAGCTAGTACTTGTGCATACAGCACCATCGCTTCCAAGTTTGTTACAAACTACAGGGTTGATAAAATTAAAGAAGGAAGTTCCAGGAGTTGTAGCATTATTGCTACAATACTGGAGCCCACCAGATGGATTAGCTACCCAACTAATAACCATCATAGGGGGGCCCATCACATGATTTTCTTGCAAAGTTACAAGATATTTGGACATGGAGCAGGTCATGAGGTGAGTTATCTCGTTGGCGATATATGGATATATGTCTTAGAATTGGAGGCTTCTCAGATGGTGTTTTTGAGGACGAAAACTTTTTTATAGTGATGTGGGATGTTGGGGCCTCGAGTTTCCAAGCACCCGAGAGAGTAAAAAAATTGATGATCATGGTTAAAGGCATGCATGCACGCTTGAGATGGGTAACTCGCGCCTGTGTTCGGTTGAAGGTGACTCACGTTGGAGAATTTTATTAAATGTGAGTTGAAGGTGGATGTTTGGTTATGTGCGACAAGTCATTTGTTAAAGGCGATGGGTGGGCATGGATGTTTTAGTGGTCATGGTGGGCGAGCGCTGGCAAGTCACTAGGTAGAGATGTGTTGGGTGATCCGAGTTGGGTGCATCGAGTGACCCAAGTTGGGTGCTTGGGTGGGCGAGCGCCTGGGCAGTCAAAGGGTTGAATTGTATGACAAGATGAGCATATGGGTTTTGATGGTGGATGACTAAGTCATGTGAAGTGCGACAAATAGGAAACATGGCATGGGCATGGGCATGTCGGTGGGTAGAATTGGTGACCTAACCCGCGACCCACTCAAGCATCAGAACAGTGACATGTTATGTGGAAGGTTGATCGACTCACATAGGAGAGTCGACCCATGGAGGAAGGTGAATGAAGATACGTGTCATATGTGGCAATGGTCCATACGATGCTATATAAATAAGAGGTTGTCGAATTATGAAGAGGCATAAAAGCCTCAACCAAGCAAGAAAACGTAAATTATAGAGGAAATCGTGAGTAAGAAAGGTAAGGTGAAGGTGCACAGACAAGGTGCAGGGTGCAAGACACGACATTACCAAAATTCTGATGTTTAGGGTTCCTTGAGCATGGGTATTGCAGTGTGGATAGGCATAGACTTGGGCGGGGGTCACCGTGACATACCAAGAAGTCATACAAACCCGAGGTCATCGTATATAAGTGCTATAGGATGAATAGTAGCACCGGAAGGGTGACACAACAATGTTGGACAGACTGAATAGTAGAACTGGCAAGGTGGCACGAAAATTTTGGGAAGGTTGAATTCTTGTGCTGGATAGGTGGAATGGTAGCCCTCGATGGGCGGCAGGGTACTGGTGGAGCTGAATGAAAGTAGGGTTGAATGATAGGCTAGGAAAATTAGAACGATGAAGATGGTTAAAGTTGAACAATGAAGTTGGGCAAAGGTGAATGATGAAGCTAAACAAGTCTTAATGATAGGATGGGTGAGGCTGGACAGTGAAGTCGGGTAAGGTTAAACAACGAGTTGGTGGGTTTTCCCAATGGGTGCACGATTTAGGCGGAAGTGTGCAAGGTGAGATTTTTAAGGCTCCATGAATTGAACAATTATTTTTACAATTGAATTACAGAATTTGATTATATTGGGTCAACTCAAGTTATATGGGAGTTTCCCCTCCCACATATGATATATGTGTTGTGTGAAGTTTTATTTCCACTTCCATTAAATATAAACTAATTAAAGATAATTTAATGTTTTTCGCTCCATAATAACGTGTGATAAAATTGGTCAAGTGTTCAAGTAGGTGTAGTCTGAGTACTTGAGTATTGATGAAAAGAAAAAGTACGGTAGTGTCGCACACACTTATGAGTGGTTTAAAGAGTACCACTGGGATATGGGAGTGACAGCGGGAGTGAAAAGGGAGAGATGGATATAAACTGAAGGAGATGGGAGAAGAGGAATGAACAGAGAGAGGGAGAGGTGTGAGAGAGGTAGAGAAAGTTAAGAGAGGGAGAGGGAGACACAAAGATGTATGGGAGAGAGAGATAAGGAGAGATAGACGAAGAGAGGGAGAGATATAGTGAGATGATTAGAGGGTGAGGAGTGAGAGAAAGAGATAGAGAGATGGGGGAAGAGAGAGGGATGTAGGAGAGAAAAGGATAGAGGGGAAGGAAGAGAGAGAGGACTTAAGAGAGAGGATGTAAGAGGGAGGGATAGAGAGATGGAGTTGGAGGGCAAGAGAGGGAGGGAAGAAGAAATACATAGAGAGTGGGAAGTGGAGAGAGAGAAGGATAGATATAGTGAGATGATTAGAGGGTGGGGAGTGAGAGAAAGACATAGAGAGATGGTGGAAGAGAGAGGGAGGTAGGAGAGAAAAGGGTAGAGGGGAAGGAAGAGAGAGAGGGCTTAAGAGAGAGGATGTAAGAGGAAGGGATAGAGAGATGGAGTTGGAAGGTGAGATAGGGAGGGAAGAAGAAATACATAGAGAGTGGGAAGTGGAGAGAGAGAGGGAGTGACAAGGGAGAAATCGAGAGAGTGTGTGTATGTTTAGGGATGAGATAAAAAGACAAATAATGAGAGATGGAGAGAAGGGGGGAGAGAAAGAGAGAGAAGTAAATAGGGAGGTATATATTAACATAGTAGGAGAGAGAGAGTTGTGGGGGAAGAGAGAGGACTGGAGGGAGAGGGGAGAGAGGGAGAAAGAGTAATTGAAGGAAAAGAGAGAGAGAGGGGGGCGTAGAGAGAGAGAGAAGGGGAGGAGAGGGAGAGAGAGAGGAGGAGGGAGGGATATATATATATATATCTCTATATATATATATATATATATATATATATATATTAGAGAAACATATTGTATGTTCTGGGGGTGATATAGAGAGATAGAGGGAGATAGATATATTGATGGAAGGTAAAGGGAGGGAAGAAGAGAGATATGGAGAGAGGTAGGGAGGGACAAAGATATTTATAGATATGGAGTGAGAGAGTGTGTGTGTTTGGGGGGGTGAGATAGAGAAAGAAAGAACAAGAGATGGAGGGATATATATATATGGTTTCTTGCACTACCCACTAGCGTTACCAAGTCATATAAAAGTTCATAATGTATTTCATATCTCATTGTTGATATGCTATGTAGATGACCCTAGACATATGCTTCATTGGTAGGATATTCAAGTAATGTTTTAAATATTTAATTTGATCTTTAATGTAATGTTTTTCATGTATTAATTCAAGTATGGTTGTTGTAACATGTTGAACTTGAGGGAGAGTTCCTAGTGGAACCTTAGTGCATCCTCAAACATAGGGAAATAACGCTACAGAGGTAAGCCATCACCCACATTAACATGCAATGGCAGTATTTTACCCTCGAAGAGGACACATGGGAGGATGAAAGTTTCATGCTAGAAGCTTACCCTGGCTTGTTGGAAAGATAAAATAACATCGAGCACAATGTTTCTCTCCAAGAGGGGAAGATGTAAAACCCTTGGTAATAGTAACTATCAATCTAGGTATTTACGTTTACTTTGTGAAAAACTATAAAGAATCTATGGAATAAACCATGAGAATTTTGATTAGTGAAATTAACTACAAGTTTGTTTTATAGACATATGAAAATTTAAAAAGAAAAAGAAAAATAACACACAAATAGGTACCTTGGAACTCACACAAAGAAAACCAAGATAAAGCTTTTACTAGACATTTACAAACTCAGTTATTCTTCTCTTCTTAGAGATAAAAGAAAAACTCAAAGGGAAAGTAAGAGGTTAGCCAAAAAGAGATTAGAGGCATTTAGGAGAAGATAACAAGCAGAACCCCTCCACAAAGCTGAATGATGGTAGGCATGACATTGGCTGAGGAACTTCTTGAGCTAGAGAGACAACTAGTGGAAGCCTCAAGCTCACTACATATTGTCCAAGCTAAACCGAGGAGGTTTGTTACCTGAGGAATTACCCTGTTGGGTCACTGATCTAAATTTCTTGGTATTAAGTGCTTGAGGAGAGAAAGGATGTAATCACCTTTCTCAAGGTTGGGAGGTTGGTTACCTTGTGGACTTCCAAATACCTAGTTAAATAGATAAGTATTTCATTTGATTATTCATTGTGTGTTTGCTGAAGAGACTGTATGTGTGATTAAAACAATAACTAGAATATTTTTGTATATAGGAAATACAAGCATATGAATTAGAAAGTGTATGACCATTTTTGTTTTAATTCGTTTATCAAATAAACAGTTGTATCATATATAAGCATTGAGGAAAGATGATTGGTAGCTAAAAAAAAATTGTTTCGAATTAATTTGTTGATACATAGTCAAAGAGTTCGTAGGAATCAGGTTGAGTCTGATATCCGAGTTTGGAACTTACCACTGGATCATCTAGAACCTTTCAAATTAAAGTAAATGGATAGGGATAAATATCCTAGGGTAGGGGCATTTTCCAAGTATAACCAGAACCCCATTATACTGGGTAATCATAGCTTTCTCCTAATAACAAATTAAAGATAAACATAAACTGATGTTGGTTCCTAGAATCTTAATATCAAAGTAATGAATATAATATTTTATATGCAACAGAGGAAAATATTCATAAACACAACATCGAATTAACAACAAAATGGTAGAAGAACAAAGAACAATTTTTCAATAAACCCTTGAGAATGCAAATAAGATGTAATAATATTTAGATGACACAAATTGAACTATAATCTTTATACAAGATATAATAGAAATTAACACCAAGATGAATCGGCTCCATTTCATATAATATAGTTCCAATGCTTCAGATTTAAACTGGGTCACCAAGGATGAAATTTTGAGAATTCGTATCTAGAAAGTAAATTCTTAAGTTAAGACCAGTAGTTTTCCAATCTAAAATAGGTAACAAATACCCATATACACAACTATGATTTCATGCAATTCTCAACAATAAAGAAAAATAGTGTCATGAATGTCCACTCGTTGATATAATACCAAATTCACCTAATGACTTGATTCTCAAGAAATCATATTAAAAACAAGAACCAAAACATGATTTTGTAGATAAACCCTGCATGAAGAAAAAAGAACAGAGAAAAGAAAAACATGGTAAGAAACAGATAAACCCAGGTGAGACTTGTTATTTGAGTCAGACTAAACTAATGAAATGGAAGCCATAGAATGGGGAAAATTTTGAACCAAACCTGCACCCAAAGCAACATAGATTAGTACTAAGTTTTAAATAGCTTCTAGGAAAAAGAAAACCGTTAAAAGTTGACATTATCCACAGAATAATTGCTAAGGAAAGACACATTTAATTAGAATCTCTAAGCGCTCTGTATTAAACATAAAACCTCAGATTATAAGACTATGTCAATAACTATTATGAAGTGTCAAGGAATACATGTAGAGATTGGTAGGAATGTTGACCACATGGACTAAAGAATGAGCAATCCAACCCTATTTTCCAAAGGAAACTTTGGTGTTGTGAACACCTATGGTCCATAGAGGAAATTCACCCCTAAAGTTAAAATTGTTAAAGAATTGCAGTTAACTAGAAATGGATCACTTATAATTTGCAAACAGAGGTAGATTTACCAAGGAAGAAGCTGATTTTGTGGATTGAAAAAGAAATCTCGAAGCTGCCATGGCAAAGCACCACCTCAGAAACCCTATTGACAGACGAATGAATGAGAGTCCTGGCGCACAATGGATTAAGTTGGTTACCAAACCAACCCAATATTTCTCCACCATTATATGAACTCACCATTGAATGAACCAATAGCTAGAATCCAAGTGTTCGATGAATGAGATAACACCATGCATGTTATACCATTAGCATTGTGATCTACGAAGAGCCACTTATTGGATGAAGAAACAATACAACATGTACAATGAATTAGGGTTTCACGTTTTACCACTATACCTTGTTATTATAGTTCATTTAATATATGCCACTAATCCTCGATGGAAATGTGACGCTTGTGGTGATTAAATTGTATACTTTAAATGACTAGACTAGCATGCCTTTGTATTAACTTTGCAAGTATAATATATTATTTCCACATAGAGCGGTGACATGTTATGGCATAGAATTACGAATACATGTATGCATTTAGTAGTTATGAAAATGATATGGTTATATATATATATATATATATATATATATATATATATATATATATATATATATATATATATATATATTTTCTTTTTTCTTTTTTTTTTCTTTTTTTTTCACTCTTTGGTATAAAAAAAAAAAGTATTACTATGGCGATGTTCTTTAAGTTGACACTTGTGACAATAAACAACAAGTAGAAATAGTGAATTACTTCTCCAAGTAGAAATCATGAGGGATAATATATGGGAAAATTTGAATAAGAGGTTTTGACCCACTTAATGAGTTAATTTTAATGTTATGAAAAGGTTGAATGTTGGTGTTGGATACCTATAGTAATAGGTTTCATATTTCATGATTGATTATTGAAAATCCAAATATGCTCTGCTTTGTTACTACAAAGATCCCATATTTCCAGGAAATCAGAGGTGTAGGAAATACTTCAAATATTGAGGACCTTATTACAAATTTTGTGGATGATTCAACAGTTCAAGCTGGGTCATGCCATGTTTCAATTTTGAGTTATAGAATAGAGAAAGAAGTCTGTCCAAACAGCTTAATCTTGGCAGATTAGTAGTTCAGGTAGAGAAACAAAGGTTCCCAAAAGTCTAATCTGGGACCTTGGAAGAGATAAGGGTAGAAGCAGATAGAGTAAAAAGGAAAAAGCCAAAGAAAAGAAAAGGAAATTGAGGGTTGCAAGTCTAAGTGCCTCTCCAAGAAGAAACTAAAAAATGTTAGGTGAAATAGTTGGGTAGGCAGTTGTGGTTGCAGAAAGGACAGGTTCACCATTACATAGTTGTCAAAGATATTTTGCCAAGGCAATCGACATATCAGCAAAAAAGGTGGTGAATTTCATGGATTCACAGCAGAGAGCATCACTAACTTCACTTTTTCCCCTCTACTCCATCATTAACATCCCCTTTCTCAAAGATTCCCCTCCTTCACTTTACTAACTCCTAAATCTACTATTTAACTCCCTTATTCTACCCCTTGCCCTAATAGTAATAACACTAAGGTGTATAAAGCCCTAAATGTTATATATTCCCTCCCCTAGGCATAATAGCCGAGAAATCTGCAAAGAGGGATCATAGTGGCATCTGGCCACCATGGTGAACCTGTCTCCGATACTCTCCCTTTGCTGCAGATCATTTCCCCTCAAAAAATACCTTTGCATGGGTAAAAACCCCTCTCTAAACCCCTCTAGCCCACAAACCCTCCGCAAACCTTATAAAAAGCAAAATTCCGCCTTCAGCACGCCCCCAAATGCAAGCGCGGGTGGTCAGAAGTTGAAACATTTGAAAACCATGTCAAAAAACCCACAAGCAGTTAATATTTCCGCCGTCCTATCCGCCGTGCACCTTACACCTCCGCCAGCCGTCGGATCAAGCCTTCCAGATCCGACGGCCCACAACAATATCGGAGCGCTATCCACGTCCGCACGTTAACTCCCGAGAACATGACGTTGCGCCTCGTCACTCCTCCGCCACGCGTCGCCCGATGGACCATCTCGGAGCTCCCTCTGACACCCTGGGCACCGTACTCTAACCGCCCCGAGAAACCGTGACGGTTAGAGCCTTAACCATGACCGTCACGGTTTCACCTCCGCCCGTCCCCGTTGACCTGTCTGCCACGTCTCGTACCCGCCTCCACCACGCGTCCAGCTCACCGCTGACTGGACTGCCACCTCACCCCCGTTGACCTGTCGTCTTCCGCCACGTCCTCCCCGATGACGTCAGCTGACGTCACATCACCGTGACCCACCAATGACGTCATGCTGACGTCATCATAAAAAAAAGCGCCAAATGGGTAAAAATCTCATATTAACCAAATTTCACGCGTTTTTTCACCATTTCATCGTTTTGTCTGCTGAACTCTCTGTTTAACCGTTTCTGCCCGGATTTCCGCCAACCTGTAAATTCAACAAAGGCGACCACTCCAGCAACTGCAGTACACCTTATCACGACTTCTGCACGTCAAGTTACAGGTATTTACCCTACCCTGCCCTCCATACGACCTGCATTCTGCTCTAAACTGCTCACAGGCATAATAGGACCGTAAAACAGACTTTTTCACCGCTAGAACCGGGTTATACCTCCACCATTGTCTCTGTGAAGTCCAAAAATTCCCTGCAGAGTTGTAACAAACTGCAATTCATCTGAAAACCCCTCGTCCTGCGTTTTCTCGGCTAATGCCCCGCTGAATACCTCTGAATTACTACCAGGAGCTAAATTGGGCCCCAAAAGAGTCTCTGTAACCAATTACCAGCAGTATTTCAATTTCTAGCTGGTAAATTCCCCTCTGACAGTTCAGAAAATCAAGTTTTTACCACAGAGGGCAATCTGCAGTCTGTCTTTGCCAACTCACTTGTCAAATTGCAATAGTTTATCCCTTCACAAGCTATGGAGACTCCCATTGCTCTCAATATTAAGCCTATCAATGCCCCCCACCAAGAATTAGCATGGAAGCCCCTGGGAGACATGGATTACCAGATGTTGGACTGGTTTCCTATGGGAACTAAGTATAATATCCAGATGTTAAATGAACTGAGAGCCCAGCACATGAGTGGAGCAGATATCCTGGGAATTTGGGAATCAAATTTGCCCATATACAACCTTCCCCAAGTTAATCCCATGCCAGAGCTTATCTACAGTTGCCAAGAGTGCTATGACCCCAGCCAAAGGGCAGTCATTAGCCCCACAGGCCTAGTCCTGTTTCAGATCACTCCAGAGAGTATAAATCAGATGCTGCATTTCCATACAGCCAAGAAATTGACCCCTCTTTCCATGCAAGATTTGATAAAGAGAGGAAATAACCTGTCTAATGACCAGATTGTGAAGATTAACCAGCTATTTGTCACACCTAGCTCTGAAGCAGTCAGAACCCCTCCCATTGGGTACCAATACCTGAATGAGTTGGGCAGGATGATGGTGGACTTGATTGGATATGTCCTGGGATTCAGAGGACTGGAAGATGTAGATGACAGCATATTGGCCATGCTGTCCATATTTGCCCCGGGTAAGCCTCCAGCTATCCACTATGATTATGCAACTTATATAGCTGAGAAGATTCATGACCAGTTCATGAACTTGAAGAGGGAGAGGCTGTTCAGATACACCTCCTACATATACCATCTGTTCTTGTTCAACCAGCCAGCTACCTTCTCTGTCCCTTTGAGGCCACTCAACGCCCAAGGAACCCCAAGATCAGTTGTTTTTTGGACCCCTGTGTTCCATTGTACCTCAGTATCACCTTATACATACTGTGAGTTTATTGATTTATTTGTTCATCCAGCCCTAACAGTGCTGCAAGGTGCCCCTCCTCCTAGACTGACCGATGACATGAAAAGAATTCTTCATTTGAACAAGCTTTACAACATCGGCAACTGGTACTTCTACCAGAATCACACAGTCATTAGGGTGTATGGATGTGAATTAAATCCATTTAGGCTGCCAAGGTACGTTCCCATGAGACTGTTTGCCTTAGAATATTTCAGGCAATTTGGGAACTCAGATTACCTACACTTTCAGAGTAGAAACAAGAAATCACAGTTGAAAGTGAGAAATCAGCTAGGTCCCTTCTTATACAACAGGAAGGAGGAAGGCTGGAAAGAGGCAGACAGGATCCTGGAAGGACTCCAGTTGAAAACTAGTTTTGAGTGGATTCCATATGACCCTAACCACTCTATTTCCCTCAGGAGGATCAGGTATAAGTTAGGCAACTATGCTCATGCAAGATTACCTGAAATTGAAAAATATGCAAATGCACCAGATTGGGAAGAGGGCACATTAGTAGAGCAAATGACTAATGAAGAAATACTTGAGCAAGAGGCTAGAAATGTCCAAAAACAAGCTGACTTGGAAACTTGTGGACAGGTGCCTATTTCCTACAGGAGGCAAATTGGGGCAGCCACCACAACACCAGCAACACAACAGCGAACTGCCGAGCAGACAACCCAAGCAGCAAGCAAGGACAAAGGCAAACAGGTGGAACAACCACCTATATTAACAGAAGAACAGGTTGACACCTTGCTACAGCAGCAAGAAGAAATGGAAGAACGGGAGTTGGGGCAGCAACAAGATAAACCACAAACTAGTGGGCAGCAGCCATTACAGCAAGATAAAGAGACAGATTTGCCCGGTTCTACAGAACAGCAGCCCCAAACAGAGTTGTCTCCAAGAACAGACATCAATGTGGACAGCTCAGTCCTCCAAACACCTCAGAAGGAGGACTTAACCAGAAAGAGAGAGAGAGAGACTCCCCAGACTTCATCCTTTATCAGAGGAGAGAAGAGACAAAGATTGAATGACTCCCAAGAGGAGGACATAGCAATAAGGCAGGCCATGGGCATGGGCCCACCCAGTGGAGAACTCTCGGCCAGCTCATCTCAAAGAGGACCAGATATGACAATGGGAGGAGAGGTCAGCTCTTCTGGCCAGCATAGAGAGGGGCACTCAAGTATAAAGCAGCAGTTCATAGAAATCAAGAGAAGGAGTGATCCCATAAAAGTGCAACTCTATGATCACTTGTTAAAACTAGCTCCCAGCAACCAGCAGAGACTAATGTCTGCTTTTGATGTGAGTGAGGGAAAAATGATAATGAGCCATTTCATGCCCACAACTCTACATCCTCAGTCCACCTCAGACTATTTGAGAACAAATATGGAAGTTCTGGCTAAAGATATTCACCCCATGGATAAGATAGAGTTACACAAACAAACGGGTGAAATGGTGTATGCCTCCCTGGCAGATGAGACACTGGAAAATTACAAGTTAAAGAGCAGCCTAGACAATACATCATCCCAGCTAGAATTGGAACGAGCATCCTCACAGGCCAAGGACAACAGGATCAAATCCTTGGAGGAGGTAATCATAGAGATAGGACATGATCCCAAGGATGTCAAAGGCATCCAAGAACTGCTGAAAATAAGGGATGCAGACATGGCAGCCCTAAGAAAGAAAATCAAACTCCCGGCCACCATCCATCCACAAACAGATGAAGTTGCCCAGCAACGGCAAGAAAAAGATACCACAGACCTGCTGGTATCCTTATACAAAGAGCTGGTTAGGACTCAAGACCAGCTAGGACAAACTGAAGCTGCAAAGGCAGCACTACAGGAAGCACTGAAGCAAAGAGAAGAGGGCCAACCCTCCCAGCCTCCTCCTGTGATAATAAATCTTGAGGAAGTCCCTCCAAAGACTGCTCCTCCTCCTCAGCAAACAGAAGCTACAGCAACAACTACAACATCAGAACAGGCTGCTAGTCTAGACATGCAAAAGCTGCAAGCAGAGATCCGAGCTATGGAAGCTCAAATGAAAGAGCTGGATGGGCTCAAACAGAACTTGGCTAATGTTAATGAGAAATTTGATAAAAGCAAACAAAATGAGGCAGCCAAGGAGAGAGAGGTGAAAACCCTTAAGAGAAGGATTGCTGAGCTGGAAAAAGAGCTTGCATTGGAAAAGGTAACTGCTCAGATGAAAGCAGTATTATGGAGCAACATTGGAAGATCCATTGCCAACCAGTGGCAATATATTGAGACTATGGATGAGCAAATGGTGCTCATCACCAAAGCAAACAAGGAGATACAGAGAGCCAGGGCAAGCCTTGGACACATGCCAGAAGCAGCTACCAGGATGATCAATATCCTGAATTACAAGACCAGCACTCAATTGGCTACCATGGGAATCAACAACAGGACAGAAACAATTGCCATAGCCAAGAGAGTTGTTACATTGAGAAACTTGGTTGGGACCCTGGAGAGGAGAACACAGGACATGCAGACAGAAATTAACAAATTCCTGGAGAAATTTGTAACACTGCAGAACAGAGGCCTCCCCAACATTTTGAGCAGCGTGGGAAGACTGCTCACCCTGGACAACTATAACAAGAGAATTGATGCCCATGCAGTAGCAGAGATTGCAAAACCTCCCAGCACTTCAGCAGACACAGGGCCAGCCACAGGGCAAATGGTGTATGACAGGGTGGAAAACCTGTTTTTTCTCATGAATGAGATAGAGCATCTGTTTGATACACCACCCAATTTCTTCAAATTCACAGAAGCAGATGAGACTCTAGGCGCAATTTTGGCACATCAACTGCCCACACAGGATGTCTGGAGGCATTTGACCCAGACAATTTTGACAGGCCAGAACCAATAGCGCAGAAGGAAAAAGGCAGACACGCGCAGTGGCAATTTTGGGAATTAAAATTTACAGAAAAAGCAGAGGCTGAGCCAACTCAGCCAGACCAGTCACTCACCACCAGCAGCAGTCAAAGTCACAGCTGACAGGTCCGAGACATAGTGTACCAGCCTACAGTCGGGTTTTCTATGCATTAACTCCAAATATTCAGACCGACTTAGCTATTCTTATAAAGCTAAATATCTTCTGACAGAGCATTAAAATGCCTGTACTGTGTATTAAATGTGTAATAAATTTTTGACATAATATCTTAAAGAGTTGGTGAGAATGTAAAGACTGAGATAACGCAGAACTCAGATATTTCTGTAGACCACCGCTAGTATATATACACCCTTCACAGATGCTGAAGGGGTTGCTGGAATTTTCTCTTGGATAACTTCCATCTGCTGTAATATTTTCAGAGAATTAATACAAAGGAGGAATGGAACTTCCAGAAGTTTGGTGTATTTGATGTCTTGTGGTGAAGGATGCATGTTACAGGATTCCATGGGTGTTGCATAAAACTATAAGTATTCACAAATCTCTTTGTCATGTGTTTTGAGTCTTTTGTTCTCTTTGTTGTTCTAATGTTTTACACTTGATAGCAAGGTGAAAGGATAGTATCAGGATTTAACCATGTTTACCCTGGACTCAAACTGAGCTATTATATATGTTTTCCTCATATACAGTGAAAGAATTGTAATTCTTAGTTGCTGCAATTCGAAACTGTATTTTTATTGTAACAGTCATTTTCAGGGATTCAACTATTGCCCCTGTGACCTCTGTTTTCTCTTGTCTCCTGTCATTACCCAAAAAATATGTTTTAATAAAGCACTCAAAAGGCCCTGTACGTTCCATCCTTCATCTTACAATTTCAAACACACCAAGCCACAGACTCCATTGCCCAATGATATTCAACATATCTGAAAACTACATCACTAAAGTCTAAGGGAATTACATCAACCGAAACACAAACATAACCTGTACTCAATACCTAGCCTAAAACACCATCACTGTAGATATAAATCATAAAGAGAGAGCCCTCTCTGATCACTGTTTGGCTAGAAACAGTGATTAAAAGATTGGTTAGTGGTTACCCCGGCCGTATTCCCTTGGGAGTCATAGGGAACAACCTGGGTGTTAACATAATTGGCGACTCCACTGGGGAAAAGACTATTCAATCACTATCTATCTTCCAAAGCTTTCATCAAGCCTGAAGCTAGCCAAGACATCTTAGGACTGTTTCTCTAATACAGGGGCAGTCTTAGGGAAGAGCTAACTAGGGAAACTTATCCTAGCCTTGAAACATATATAGTCATTCCAGAGTTCTTATTTTGCCCTTGTAAATACAAAACTTCTGTATAAAGTTCTGAAAGAACACTTAGAAGCTGGCTCCTAAAAGAAACCCAAGGCATACTAGGGCACACCCTGACCCTGATCAACCCATCATTGTTGATAACCCAAATATCATCCCAAAGAACATAAGGAAACAGCACAAGCAGGATAAACCTGCTGATTCAGATATAAGGTCAGACCAACCCATCCTCATTCCCACTCCTTGCAAAGTCCTTTTTCGTTCCACACCCAACTCCCCTAGTTCATCTTCAACCCCTCAAAGTCCTACCTTTCCATCTTCACCATCTGCACATACTCACTCAACCAGTTCTCCACTTGTTATCCATCCTATTAACCCCAGTACACCTGTAATCCCAGTTGTCCCATTTGTTCCTATCAACCCTATTAACCCTATAAACATGGCTAACAGATATGCACCATTGCAGATTCCAGCCAATGCTCCGGCTCTACCCCAAGACTACCAAACTAGACTCTCATTTTTTGACTCCCATGGCCCTTTGACAGCCATCCAGCATGCTAAAAAGATGCAAGACCACTTTGAGACCTATGAAATAGATGATGACAGTGTTAGAATGAGAATTTTTGTCCAAAGCCTAACTGGGGATGTCAGAACTTGGTTTAGATCCTTGAATGCAAATTCCATTGCAACCTCTGAAGTTCTATACCAGGAATTTACCAACAGATGGGAGAAAAAGAGAGATCCACACCATATACTTGGTGAATATAACACTATTAAAAGAGGTCCCCAAGAAACGGTGTTGGAATATTGTGCTAGGTTTAACAACATATACAATGCTATTCCCCAGAACTTAAGGCCCCCTCCTGATTTGGCCCTTTATAACTTCCCTGATGGTTTTGACTCTGATATGGCCTATCAGTTGAGAGAAAGAGACCCTCCAACCCTTGCAGAAGCCCAAAGAGTTGCAGTCACTGTAGAGGCCAACCTAATTGCCAAAAGAAACAGGGCAAAGCTGGAAAAGAAGGTTGGTTTCAAGGAAGAGCCCTCGGGCTTTGATCAGAAGTTGGATGCAATACTAAACAGCATGAAAAGACTAGGTGAGAGAGTGGAATCAGTAGAAAGAAAGTCATCATGGGAAGCACCACAAAACAATACTCCTAGAAACCCAAATTTTAGGAGAACACAGAACCCCAATATAGGAAAAACAGGTGCTGACCAAGATATCAGACCACCTTTTCAAGAAAATTATGCAGAAACTTCCTCGGCTAATCAGCTCAATGAAGATCCTGAGATCAATTTAATAGGTCTGGATGGTAAAAGCCATGTTTTCCTAACACAAGAAGACCATGATGAGGATGAAAACAAAACATTCCAAACACAATCAGGAGAATCCTTTGACTTTAAGCAAGGATATGATACTGCTGTCTATGAAGTCCATAAGCAGTACAAACTAAGAAGTCGGACTGTAAATGCAAATCAGCCTGAAAAGGTAAAGGAGAAACAGCAATCTAAAGAAGCCTCAGTCACTGAACCTAATGACAAAACAAACTTGCCTGCAAAGGAAGTAGTGGTTGAGGAGGTCACTGAATTTCTGTCCACACCACAAGAGCCCACAGCAACATCATCCTCTCACCCAAATCCGAACATCACCCCTCAAGACATGGGCATGGGGGGCAGGTTCCAAAATCAAGATGAAATCCAACAAGAAGATTCATTGAACAAGGAAAGGACTGCTGTCCGTGACCCTAAAATTCAGGTGGATAAACCCTTTGACCTAGGAACAGAGATTGGCAAGTTAAAGATAGCAATTCCCCTTTTAGAGCTAGCCAAGCATGACATATATAAGCAACAGATCAAGAAATCCCTTCAGCTCACCAACAACAAAGATGATGTAAATGTGCTAGATGACACTCCAGAATTACTGTTTGGTCCAGAGGTAGATGGAAAAACAGTAGTCACAGGGGTTTTACCTTTTTATGTCAGCTTACACGTTCATGATAAAATACTGCACAATGCAATGTTTGACTCAGGTGCATCTCACAACCTCATGCCAAAAGCAGTCATGGAAAGATTAAACTTAGATATCACAAGACCATACAAAGACTTGTTTTCTTTTGATTCTAGTCAGGTCAAGTGCCTGGGTCTAATTAAGGATTTGTGTGTGTCTCTGGTCCAATTCCCCAACAAAACCATTTTGATGGATGTTGTTGTTGCTGATATCCCACCCAAATATGGAATGCTCTTATCAAGATCATGGGGAGCCAAGCTCCAAGGCTCCCTGCAATTAGACATGTCATATGCAACCATCTCTGTCTTTGGACAACCCAAGAGACTTTATAGGGAAACACTCATGAAATACATGGTCAGCAGTGAAGAAAAGCCTCAAAATTTTCCAATATATGCTGTCCATTCGGACATAGACTCCTTCATCCTTTTCAATGACAGCACAAATTCCTTAAGCAATAACATTAAGACCGAGACACCCATACAAGAAAAAAACATCCATCAAACAAGTGGCGCCTGCCAAAATTTAATCAGCCCAACAATACCCATTCACCCTCCTTCAGTTGTCAAAAATTGTCAAACAAATGATGAAATTATCCTAGGAGACAAATGGGAAAAGAAACCTCAACTCATGCTCACAGGGCCATCCCATGAGAAGAATTTAAGATCCCCTGACCAGCAAGATAGTCTGTGGGTCCTAGAGTTTGATGGCTCAGTTAACAAGTTAGGGGCAGGAGCTGGAATATGGATACATAACAAAGAGAAAGCCTGTGCACAAGGCAGGGCATATAGACTGAACTTTAAATGCACTAACAACATGGCAGAATATGAAGCTCTGCTACTAGGTCTCAAGATTGCAAAATCATTACAAGCACATAGCCTCTCAATCATGGGGGACTCTGATCTAGTAATTCAACAAGTAAAAGGGGATTTTGTCACCAATGACAAAAGATTAAGGTCCTACAGGTCTGCTGTAATTGAAATACTAGAAACTTTCTCCAAGTTTGTTCTCACAAAGATTCCAAGGGGCCACAATCTCCATGCTCACAGCTTGGCAACATTTGCCAGCACCTTCAAATTCCCACTACAACCCAACAATTGTTTCACAGCAGAAGTCAAATATAGGCCTTCTATTCCAAACAATGTCAAAGAATGGCAAGTATTTGAGAATGATAGGCAAATAAACAACTTTTTAACTTTGCAACAAGAGTTTACAGGATTAAATATTGACCTTGAGACAGCAAGTCAATCTCAAATTGTTGATGGAGCAAGTCAATCACAATTACAGTTTCAACAATCTGCTCACCCAATGTCACTTAGGACAGCAAAACAACTGCTCAGCCCAACCATTTTCAACAATGAAAACATTCAACAAATTAAACAAATGGACTGTGAAGAGATGAGTAACATTGAAACTGAAATCATACAACTCAAAGACAACTTCCTCCCAGTGGGCCTTACCCCATTAGAGGATATTTTTGACTCAAATGACATCCCTAGGAAGCCAAAGATGCAGCCATTAGATGCAAGAGTTGAAGAATGTAATATTGGCACTATGGAAAAGCCTAAGATAGTCAAGCTGTCCGCCTCTTTGCCCCCCGATCAAAAGCCCAAATATGTTGATCTCTTTAAAGAGTTCCAAGATGTCTTTGCCTGGGGTTATGAAGACTTGAAGTCTTATGATACCTCTGTTATACAGCACACCATTCCCCTCAAGCCTAATCAAAAACCATTCAAACAAAAATTGAGAAGAATCAATCCTGTGCTTCTTCCTTCCATTGAAAAGGAATTACAAAAAATGTTCAAAGCTGGGATCATAGCACCAATCAGGTTTTCTGACTGGATTTCAAATTTGGTCCCTACAAGAAAGAAAACTGGTGAGATTAGACTTTGTGTAGACTTAAGGAATCTGAATCAAGTTTCACTCAAAGATAACTACCCTTTACCAAAAATGGACCACATCCTCCAAAGAGTAGTAGGAGCCTCAAGGATATCACTGCTTGACGGGTTCTCAGGCTTCAATCAAATTTTAGTGCACCCTGATGATCAAGACAAAACTGCATTTACTACCCCATGGGGAACTTTCAAGTATGTGAAAATGCCCTTTGGATTGAAAAACGCAGGGGCAACATTTCAGAGAGCAATGGACATTGCTTTTGCAAAGGAAATTCATGATTTCTTGGTCATTTACTTAGATGATCTCACACCCTTCTCAAAATCTGACCAAGAACATTTGAAACATTTAAGACAAATTTTCATAACATGCAGAAAATATGGCATCTCCTTAAACCCCAAGAAGTCTTTATTTGGTTTGGAAGAAGGGAAACTTCTAGGACACATCATTTCGAAAGATGGCATAAGAATTGATCCAGATAGGATACAAGCAATCCTACAAATGCCCCACCCTAGGAATGTTAAAGAGCTTCAAGGATTCTTAGGAAAACTCAACTTTTTAAGAAGGTTTATCCCAAATTTAGCAGAATTGATCAGACTACTAAACAATATGCTAAAGAAAGACTCAAAGGTCAAGTGGACTGTGGAAGCAAAGCAAGCCTTTGAAAGTATAAAATTGGCCTTGACTCAAACCCCAGTGTTAACTAACCCTCAGTTTGACAGAGACTTCGTCATTTTCTCCTTTGCCTCCCAACACACTATTGCTGCTGTTTTATTGCAGAAAGATGACCAAGGGAATGAAAAGCCCATTGCTTTTTTCAGCAGAGCTCTTAGGGATGCCCCCCTAAAGTACCAAATAATGGAGAAACAAGCCTATGCCTTGATCAAAGCCATCAAAGACTTTAGGATTTACATCCTTTACTCCCATGTTGTAGCTTATGTACCAAGTCCTATTGTCAAAGACATTCTCACACAAGAAAACTTAGAGGGAAGGAGAGGAAAATGGATTGCAAACATACTTGAATTTGACATTGAAATAAAGCCTACAAAGTTGATAAAAGGGCAAGGTTTGGCTAAGTTAATGACAGAATCAAATTTCCAAGCCTTAGATATCAACCAACTGGACAGTGAAACAGAGCTGGCGACTCCAAAGATCAATGTAGCCTTTGAACAATCTCCATGGTACTCTGATATCTGTTATGTGTTACAAAACCTGTGTGCTCCCCCAGGACTGTCCAGAACTAAGTCTAGGTTCCTAAAAATGAAAACATCCAAATTTTGTGTGTTAGATGAGAATCTACTCTGGAAAAACCATGAAGGTATTTTGCTGCACTGTCTTCTTGAGAATGAAACTGATAAAATTATGCAAGAATTCCATGCTGGAGACTGTGGTGGACATTTGTACTGGAAGTCCACTGTGGACAAAATATTAAGGGCCGGTTATTACTGGCCCACCATGTTCTCAGATGTGAAGAAATTCACAACATCATGCCACAAGTGCCAGCTGTTTGAAGGCAGAAGACAGTTGCTGCCACTTCCTTTGAGGCCCATTTCAACAGAAAGACCTTTTCAACAATGGGGCTTGGATTTCATTGGAGAGATTCATCCCTCATCTTCAGGACAACACAGATGGATTCTAACAGCAACAGACTACTTCACCAAGTGGATTGAAGCTGCCCCATGCAGACAAGCAAATGATTTAGTAATCATTCAATTTTTGGAAAACAATATACTGGCTAGATTTGGCTGCCCAGAAAAGATAATAACAGACAATGCTGCTGCCTTCAAATCCAAGAAAATGATAAATTTCTGTCATAAATTTCACATTACTTTGGGCCATTCTACAGCTTACTATCCTCAGGGAAATGGTCTTGCTGAATCATCAAACAAAAGTTTGATAAACATCATAAAGAAAGTGCTAGAAGAGAACAAAAAGAACTGGCACAAAAAGCTAGTAAATGCTTTATGGGCAGACAGATTAACCACCAAAAGATCAATTGGGACCAGCCCATATCAGTTAGTTTATGGATTAGAGGCCAGATTTCCTTCATCACTAGGTGTGCCAGTTATGAAACTTCTACAAGAAAGTCAAGCAGAGCCAAATGATATGCAAAGAAGGATCAACCAGATAATCTGTTTGCAGCAGACCAGAGAACAAGTTTTCAGCAGAGTGCAAATACTACAGGAAAAACTTAAAAAGGCCTTTGACAGAAGAACCAAAGCAGAAGATTTCAATATGGGAGACAAAGTTCTAAAGTGGGATGCAAGAAGAGAAGAGAAAGGGAAACATGGGAAATTTGATTCTTTGTGGAAAGGACCATTTGCTGTCCAAGCAGTGCAAGGTAATAACACTTATTTCCTTAAAAGTTTGACTGTAACTGAACTGGATGAAGGTCCTGTCAATGGCAGGATGCTGAAGCACTATTATGATGGTCCACTATGATAAGGATCCAAAGGTTCATTGTATATATTCAGGCCTATATATGTTTTCTATTTTTAGTTTGTAAGAAGAGGTTTTCCAAGTGCTGCACCTAGCAGCAACAGGCACATAGAACCAGAGGTTCCCCATCAAAAAGCACACAATTTTGACAGGTTACATGTATCAGAGCTCAAAGATTAAGATGGACAATCGAGCAACAAGGCAATCTGACCTGCTGTTCTTGGTCTTTCAAAGGAAAAACCATCCCCATGTGGAGCCACTGTTGGATACCTATAGTAATAGGTTTCATATTTCATGATTGATTATTGAAAATCCAAATATGCTCTGCTTTGTTACTACAAAGATCCCATATTTCCAGGAAATCAGAGGTGTAGGAAATACTTCAAATATTGAGGACCTTATTACAAATTTTGTGGATGATTCAACAGTTCAAGCTGGATCATGCCATGTTTCAATTTTGAGTTATAGAATAGAGAAAGAAGTCTGTCCAAACAGCTTAATCTTGGCAGATAAGTAGTTCAGGTAGAGAAACAAAGGTTCCCAAAAGTCTAATCTGGGACCTTGGAAGAGATAAGGGTAGAAGCAGATAGAGTAAAAAGGAAAAAGCCAAAGAAAAGAAAAGGCAATTGAGGGTTGCAAGTCTAAGTGCCCCTCCAAGAAGAAACTAAAAAATGTTAGGTGAAATAGTTGGGTAGGCAGTTGTGGTTGCAGAAAGGACAGGTTCACCATTACATAGTTGTCAAAGATATTTTGCCAAGGCAATGGACATATCAGCAAAAAAGGTGGTGAATTTCATGGATTCACAGCAGAGAGCATCACTAACTTCACTTTTTCCCCTCTACTCCATCATTAACATCCCCTTTCTCAAAGATTCCCCTCCTTCACTTTACTAACTCCTAAATCTACTATTTAACTCCCTTATTCTACCCCTTGCCCTAATAGTAATAACACTAAGGTGTATAAAGCCCTAAATGTTATATATTCCCTCCCCTAGGCATAATAGCCGAGAAATCTGCAAAGAGGGATCATAGTGGCATCTGGCCACCATGGTGAACCTATCTCCGATACTCTCCCTTTGCTGCAGATCATTTCCCCTCAAAAAATACCTTTGCATGGGTAAAAACCCCTCTCTAAACCCCTCTAGCCCACAAACCCTCCGCAAACCTTATAAAAAGCAAAATTCCGCCTTCAGCACGCCCCCAAATGCAAGCGCGGGTGGTCAGAAGTTGAAACATTTGAAAACCATGTCAAAAAACCCACAAACAGTTAATATTTCCGCCGTCCTATCCGCCGTGCACCTTACACCTCCGCCAGCCGTCGGATCAAGCCTTCCAGATCCGACGGCCCACAACAATATCGGAGCGCTATCCACGTCCGCACGTTAACTCCCGAGAACATGACGTTGCGCCTCGTCACTCCTCCGCCACGCGTCGCCCGATGGACCATCTCGGAGCTCCCTCTGACACCCTGGGCACCGTACTCTAACCGCCCCGAGAAACCGTGACGGTTAGAGCCTTAACCATGACCGTCACGGTTTCACCTCCGCCCGTCCCCGTTGACCTGTCTGCCACGTCTCGTACCCGCCTCCACCACGCGTCCAGCTCACCGCTGACTGGACTGCCACCTCACCCCCGTTGACCTGTCGTCTTCCGCCACGTCCTCCCCGATGACGTCAGCTGACGTCACATCACCGTGACCCACCAATGACGTCATGCTGACGTCATCATAAAAAAAAGCGCCAAATGGGTAAAAATCTCATATTAACCAAATTTCACGCGTTTTTTCACCATTTCATCGTTTTGTCTGCTGAACTCTCTGTTTAACCGTTTCTGCCCGGATTTCCGCCAACCTGTAAATTCAACAAAGGCGACCACTCCAGCAACTGCAGTACACCTTATCACGACTTCTGCACGTCAAGTTACAGGTATTTACCCTACCCTGCCCTCCATACGACCTGCATTCTGCTCTAAACTGCTCACAGGCATAATAGGACCGTAAAACAGACTTTTTCACCGCTAGAACCGGGTTATACCTCCACCATTGTCTCTGTGAAGTCCAAAAATTCCCTGCAGAGTTGTAACAAACTGCAATTCATCTGAAAACCCCTCGTCCTGCGTTTTCTCGGCTAATGCCCCGCTGAATACCTCTGAATTACTACCAGGAGCTAAATTGGGCCCCAAAAGAGTCTCTGTAACCAATTACCAGCAGTATTTCAATTTCTAGCTGGTAAATTCCCCTCTGACAGTTCAGAAAATCAAGTTCTTACCACAGAGGGCAATCTGCAGTCTGTCTTTGCCAACTCACTTGTCAAATTGTAATAGTTTACCCCTTCACAAGCTATGGAGACTCCCATTGCTCTCAATATTAAGCCTATCAATGACCCCCACCAAGAATTAGCATGGAAGCCCCTGGGAGACATGGATTACCAGATGTTGGACTGGTTTCCTATGGGAACTAAGTATAATATCCAGATGTTAAATGAACTGAGAGCCCAGCACATGAGTGGAGCAGATATCCTGGGAATTTGGGAATCAAATTTGCCCATATACAACCTTCCCCAAGTTAATCCCATGCCAGAGCTTATCTACAGTTGCCAAGAGTGCTATGACCCCAGCCAAAGGGCAGTCATTAGCCCCACAGGCCTAGTCCTGTTTCAGATCACTCCAGAGAGTATAAATCAGATGCTGCATTTCCATACAGCCAAGAAATTGACCCCTCTTTCCATGCAAGATTTGATAAAGAGAGGAAATAACCTGTCTAATGACCAGATTGTGAAGATTAACCAGCTATTTGTCACACCTAGCTCTGAAGCAGTCAGAACCCCTCCCATTGGGTACCAATACCTGAATGAGTTGGGCAGGATGATGGTGGACTTGATTGGATATGTCCTGGGATTCAGAGGACTGGAAGATGTAGATGACAGCATATTGGCCATGCTGTCCATATTTGCCCCGGGTAAGCCTCCAGCTATCCACTATGATTATGCAACTTATATAGCTGAGAAGATTCATGACCAGTTCATGAACTTGAAGAGGGAGAGGCTGTTCAGATACACCTCCTACATATACCATTTGTTCTTGTTCAACCAGCCAGCTACCTTCTCTGTCCCTTTGAGGCCACTCAACGCCCAAGGAACCCCAAGATCAGTTGTTTTTTGGACCCCTGTGTTCCATTGTACCTCAGTATCACCTTACACATACTGTGAGTTTATTGATTTATTTGTTCATCCAGCCCTAGCAGTGCTGCAAGGTGCCCCTCCTCCTAGACTGACCGATGACATGAAAAGAATTCTTCATTTGAACAAGCTTTACAACATCGGCAACTGGTACTTCTACCAGAATCACACAGTCATTAGGGTGTATGGATGTGAATTAAATCCATTTAGGCTGCCAAGGTACGTTCCCATGAGACTGTTTGCCTTAGAATATTTCAGGCAATTTGGGAACTCAGATTACCTACACTTTCAGAGTAGAAACAAGAAATCACAGTTGAAAGTGAGAAATCAGCTAGGTCCCTTCTTATACAACAGGAAGGAGGAAGGCTGGAAAGAGGCAGACAGGATCCTGGAAGGACTCCAGTTGAAAACTAGTTTTGAGTGGATTCCATATGACCCTAACCACTCTATTTCCCTCAGGAGGATCAGGTATAAGTTAGGCAACTATGCTCATGCAAGATTACCTGAAATTGAAAAATATGCAAATGCACCAGATTGGGAAGAGGGCACATTAGTAGAGCAAATGACTAATGAAGAAATACTTGAGCAAGAGGCTAGAAATGTCCAAAAACAAGCTGACTTGGAAACTTGTGGACAGGTGCCTATTTCCTACAGGAGGCAAATTGGGGCAGCCACCACAACACCAGCAACACAAAAGCGAACTGCCGAGCAGACAACCCAAGCAGCAAGCAAGGACAAAGGCAAACAGGTGGAACAACCACCTATATTAACAGAAGAACAGGTTGACACCTTGCTACAGCAGCAAGAAGAAATGGAAGAACGGGAGTTGGGGCAGCAACAAGATAAACCACAAACTAGTGGGCAGCAGCCATTACAGCAAGATAAAGAGACAGATTTGCCCGGTTCTACAGAACAGCAGCCCCAAACAGAGTTGTCTCCAAGAACAGACATCAATGTGGACAGCTCAGTCCTCCAAACACCTCAGAAGGAGGACTTAACCAGAAAGAGAGAGAGAGAGACTCCCCAGACTTCATCCTTTATCAGAGGAGAGAAGAGACAAAGATTGAATGACTCCCAAGAGGAGGACATAGCAATAAGGCAGGCCATGGGCATGGGCCCACCCAGTGGAGAACTCTCGGCCAGCTCATCTCAAAGAGGACCAGATATGACAATGGGAGGAGAGGTCAGCTCTTCTGGCCAGCATAGAGAGGGGCACTCAAGTATAAAGCAGCAGTTCATAGAAATCAAGAGAAGGAGTGATCCCATAAAAGTGCAACTCTATGATCACTTGTTAAAACTAGCTCCCAGCAACCAGCAGAGACTAATGTCTGCTTTTGATGTGAGTGAGGGAAAAATGATAATGAGCCATTTCATGCCCACAACTCTACATCCTCAGTCCACCTCAGACTATTTGAGAACAAATATGGAAGTTCTGGCTAAAGATATTCACCCCATGGATAAGATAGAGTTACACAAACAAACGGGTGAAATGGTGTATGCCTCCCTGGCAGATGAGACACTGGAAAATTACAAGTTAAAGAGCAGCCTAGACAATACATCATCCCAGCTAGAATTGGAACGAGCATCCTCACAGGCCAAGGACAACAGGATCAAATCCTTGGAGGAGGTAATCATAGAGATAGGACATGATCCCAAGGATGTCAAAGGCATCCAAGAACTGCTGAAAATAAGGGATGCAGACATGGCAGCCCTAAGAAAGAAAATCAAACTCCCGGCCACCATCCATCCACAAACAGATGAAGTTGCCCAGCAACGGCAAGAAAAAGATACCACAGACCTGCTGGTATCCTTATACAAAGAGCTGGTTAGGACTCAAGACCAGCTAGGACAAACTGAAGCTGCAAAGGCAGCACTACAGGAAGCACTAAAGCAAAGAGAAGAGGGCCAACCCTCCCAGCCTCCTCCTGTGATAATAAATCTTGAGGAAGTCCCTCCAAAGACTGCTCCTCCTCCTCAGCAAACAGAAGCTACAGCAACAACTACAACATCAGAACAGGCTGCTAGTCTAGACATGCAAAAGCTGCAAGCAGAGATCCGAGCTATGGAAGCTCAAATGAAAGAGCTGGATGGGCTCAAAAAGAACTTGGCTAATGTTAATGAGAAATTTGATAAAAGCAAACAAAATGAGGCAGCCAAGGAGAGAGAGGTGAAAACCCTTAAGAGAAGGATTGCTGAGCTGGAAAAAGAGCTTGCATTGGAAAAGGTAACTGCTCAGATGAAAGCAGTATTATGGAGCAACATTGGAAGATCCATTGCCAACCAGTGGCAATATATTGAGACTATGGATGAGCAAATGGTGCTCATCACCAAAGCAAACAAGGAGATACAGAGAGCCAGGGCAAGCCTTGGACACATGCCAGAAGCAGCTACCAGGATGATCAATATCCTGAATTACAAGACCAGCACTCAATTGGCTACCATGGGAATCAACAACAGGACAGAAACAATTGCCATAGCCAAGAGAGTTGTTACATTGAGAAACTTGGTTGGGACCCTGGAGAGGAGAACACAGGACATGCAGACAGAAATTAACAAATTCCTGGAGAAATTTGTAACACTGCAGAACAGAGGCCTCCCCAACATTTTGAGCAGCGTGGGAAGACTGCTCACCCTGGACAACTATAACAAGAGAATTGATGCCCATGCAGTAGCAGAGATTGCAAAACCTCCCAGCACTTCAGCAGACACAGGGCCAGCCACAGGGCAAATGGTGTATGACAGGGTGGAAAACCTGTTTTTTCTCATGAATGAGATAGAGCATCTGTTTGATACACCACCCAATTTCTTCAAATTCACAGAAGAAGATGAGACTCTAGGCGCAATTTTGGCACATCAACTGCCCACACAGGATGTCTGGAGGCATTTGACCCAGACAATTTTGACAGGCCAGAACCAATAGCGCAGAAGGAAAAAGGCAGACACGCGCAGTGGCAATTTTGGGAATTAAAATTTACAGAAAAAGCAGAGGCTGAGCCAACTCAGCCAGACCAGTCACTCACCACCAGCAGCAGTCAAAGTCACAGCTGACAGGTCCGAGACATAGTGTACCAGCCTACAGTCGGGTTTTCTATGCATTAACTCCAAATATTCAGACCGACTTAGCTATTCTTATAAAGCTAAATATCTTCTGACAGAGCATTAAAATGCCTGTACTGTGTATTAAATGTGTAATAAATTTTTGACATAATATCTTAAAGAGTTGGTGAGAATGTAAAGACTGAGATAACGCAGAACTCAGATTTTTCTGTAGACCACCGCTAGTATATATACACCCTTCACTGATGCTGAAGAGGTTGCTGGAATTTTCTCTTGGATAACTTCCATCTGTTGTAATATTTTCAGAGAATTAATACAAAGGAGGAATGGAACTTCCAGAAGTTTGGTGTATTTGATGTCTTGTGGTGAAGGATGCATGTTACAGGATTCCATGGGTGTTGCATAAAACTATAAGTATTCACAAATCTCTTTGTCATGTGTTTTGAGTCTTTTGTTCTCTTTGTTGTTCTAATGTTTTACACTTGATAGCAAGGTGAAAGGATAGTATCAGGATTTAACCATGTTTACCCTGGACTCAAACTGAGCTATTATATATGTTTTCCTCATATACAGTGAAAGAATTGTAATTCTTAGTTGCTGCAATTCGAAACTGTATTTTTATTGTAACAGTCATTTTCAGGGATTCAACTATTGCCCCTGTGACCTCTGTTTTCTCTTGTCTCCTGTCATTACCCAAAAAATATGTTTTAATAAAGCACTCAAAAGGCCTTGTACGTTCCATCCTTCATCTTACAATTTCAAACACACCAAGCCACAGACTCCATTGCCCAATGATATTCAACATATCTGAAAACTACATCACTAAAGTCTAAGGGAATTACATCAACCGAAACACAAACATAACCTGTATTCAATACCTAGCATAAAACACCATCACTGTAGATATAAATCATAAAGAGAGAGCCCTCTCTGATCTCTGTTTGGCTAGAAACAGTGATTAAAAGATTGGTTAGTGGTTACCCCGGCCGTATTCTCTTGGGAGTCATAGGGAACAACCTGGGTGTTAACAGTTGGAAAAGAATTTAACTTATTATTAAGTTATATTTTTAATGAAATTTTAGTCTTACAAAAAGGCCATGTTAGATGGGTATGGTTTTTACTTTAACCACAAATTCGTTTGGAATAAAATTTGTTAAAAATATAATTTTTAAGTATATATATAAAGGACATGCTCAATGGTTAGGCTCTTGACCTAGTCCACACATTGCTTTGGAAGGTAATTTGAATGTAATAACAAATGAGAATATGAAGTGGCCATTGCGACTAAGGGCACTCTAGAACCTAGTATGGGGGTAGATCACCTAGTCCACACATTGCCTTGGAAGGTAATTTGAATGTAATAACAAATGTGTATATGAAGTAGTCATTGCAAATAGAGGCACTCTAGAACCTAGTATGGGGGTAGATCTCATTTAACAAGTAGAAAAAGTAGTGTTTAACATTTAACATTTTTAATCTAATTTCCGCCCTATTTTGAAAATAAATATAATTATTATTATGTATAAAAACATTATAAAATTAAAATATAAAGAGGTTTAACAAACACTCAAAACAGATGTATGGTAAACCTATTTTTATATTTACTATAGAGGTATGGTAAATAAATAAAAATATAAATAAAGTAGAGGGATGGTAAATAAATAAAACCTCTTTTTATATTTACTCCATAAACCTCTTTATATTCGCTAAAACTCAAAAAAGAGATTTTATTTAGCTGAAGTGTGTGGACCAAATACAATTTTAATACCATGGGACAAATACCAAATTTATAAAATAGACATTATAAATAAATAAATATAAAATAGGTTTAAAGGTGTATGGTAAATAAAAAAAAATATATCAAATAGGATTATGTATCAACATCTAATTATATACTCCCCGGATGCGGGTGTCGAGTCGAGAAGTACAGGCACGCCACATGCAGCGCATGGGCTGCCTCGGGTAATGGAGGCCGTCGTATGGCAATTAAGCCACCCAAGTTGATAATGCATTCAATGAAGAAGAGGCGGGGTAGATGGAGGAGCAGGGCGGCATTAATGTGCACCTGCAACGAGAATTTGGGGGAAAATATCACAGGTTTGATGGCTCGTTCAAGGCATATTGGCCTGAGGAAAGTTGGCGGTCGTGGAAGCATAGCAAGCTCCGGCCAAGCACCGTTTCATTCCCCTGCAGCCTGGAGAATTGTCTTGGTGGCCATTCTGGTTGCTGGGTTGGGAGGAGATGGCAATTTGATGCTTAGCAGCATCAAGTCTGGAAAAGAAAATGTTGGCTCTCAAGCGAAGGTAGCCAAGGGGAAAGCTGGACATCTGAGAGTGAATTGGAAGGAAACTGCTGCTGCTACCAATTCCAGGTTCACCATCGAGTATACAGAGGTAGCTTTAGACTTACAATGGCTAAACTTCGCGAACGACAGCCATGCAGAAGAGGCCCATCTAGAGGGTCCTCCTCAAGATCACCTGCAGCAGATGAGCACCACCACTGCTGCTGCTGCTACTGTCATAGGAGAGCTAGAGCAACCTCGCTTCCCATTCGACAATATGTGGAGGTTGGGGGTTCCTGTGAAAGGAAAACGGAGCTCCCGGCTTTCGGTTCCGTGGTTTTCACCTTGCCAAGCACCGAGGATAATGCAGGCGTTAACGCCCACATCTCCATCATGTTCACAAAAATTCCAGATGAAGAACATCTCCAGGACCCGCAGGAAAAACAACTGGAAGACTCGGGCAGAGAGATCAGTCTTGGAAAAGAACACTCGTCTGTGGAAAAGAACGCTGCTGAGGTGCTTCCAGCGTCTGTTGTTGGAAGCAAGGGGGAATCAAGTCTGCAAGACCGCTTCCCTCCGATGGGGCCACCTCCTCCAAGTGTGGAAGAAGATACATGGCGGAAAATGTGGGAAGGGCGCGCGGAAGGTGACGGGTGGGCTTATGTCGTGGAAGATCCGAGCCTGGCTGAGGCGGCAGATGCATACTTCGCGTCCATCCAGCCATCTTCAGTTCGTCCCCAAGATTGAAGCTGTGGCGGGTAACGCCTTGATTTTGTCTTTTGGTCCTCTGGCTTTTGCTTCCTCTGTCTCAGTCTTTTGGCATTCGCTTCTTACTTCTTGGTCCTGGTTAATTCTGAGTCTTTGGTCATGTCTATGGTCTTGCCTCATCATTGGGAAGTCGAATTGGATAGCTGACATCAGTAACACAGTCACGCTTACATTTGTCAGATATAAAAGTCAGACTATCTCTGCTGCTAGCCCCTGCGTGGGCAATCATGTGTCTAGTTTATTGTCTTGAGAGTTTGGTTCGTTGCTGCCCCTGTATGGGTTTTTTGTTTTCATGGATAATTCAGTTTGGTTTTGGAGAAGCTGCCCCTGCGAGGGAGCTATAAGGTTTACAGTCAGGAGTCCCAGGGCTACTCTTCAGGCTCTGGAAGGCATGTCATGCAGTTTGTAATCTTTTTGTACATATAATATATTACTTAGATAGTTTTTACAGAGAAAAAAGAACATCTAATTATATACTAGGTCTATGGGCCAAATACCATGGTAAATAAAAGAGGTACGGTAAATAAATAAAAATATAAATAAACAAGAGACATGGTAAATAAATAAAACCTCCTTTTATATTTACTCCATAATACTCTATGTATTTAAAAGCATTCAAGAAATGGGTTAGAGCATTCGGTTAAAGGTGACTCTGAGGTGGACCTTCGGTTATGTGTGACAAATCATCCGTTAAAGTTGTCTCATGATTGGTTAAAAGTGAATGTCATGTTGTAGCGGGCACTATGGGTTAGCGCAGATGAGTCACGCAACCTAAGTTGGGCACCTGGTGATGAGCCTCGGTATTGCAGCAAGCATGCTACAACTCCCATGGCTACCGACTTTTAATTATCAACTGAGTGTTCAGACAAACTTAAGAGGTGTCGAAACTACATGAGCAAGATAAAATGTTTCCTACCTTTGTTGTCATGATGTAATGTATTGCATGCACTGAAATAAAACCCTAAACTAATTTCAAAAAACCAACTGAAGTGAAAACCCTAACCTATTGCAAGAAATAAACTACAAGGAAAGAAACATATTCTAAATGCATAAATATCATGAAATATATGTAAAAGAAAGGTAACTTAATCCTATTTATCATATATGATGATTTAAACTAACTGAGCATGGAATTTGATCTAGAGAGTGCTAACTGCTGCGTGCATGAATAAATATAAAATAACTTTTTCCTTTTTATCTTTTTGCTTGAAAAATGTAAATGCTAATCTTTCTTGGTTCTTTGGTAGGGGATACAGGTGTGGAGGAAAGGATTACAATGTTTCAGATGGATTGGAGGGAAGGTAGTGGACTAATCATGGCTTCTATTGATGATTTTTGGATTTCAATGTTTCAGATGGATTGGAGGGAAGGTATTGGACTAATCGTGGCTTCTAGTGATGATTTTTCTCAATTCGGGCTCAAAACAGGCCACTACAGGTTTTCCTACAGGATGTCTATGAGATCCCATGTTTTATTACAAAATGCAGGGAAAAATATTAGGAAGTGGCCTAGAAGGTGGAATGGAGCTTGGAAAAGGTGGATAATGGAATAATAAATCATGGAGGTGGTGGACACTACCCAAAACTCAAGCAAGGGCTTCAAGATGGGTAGATTGCCCAATGGAAATGATAATTTCTGCTTTGGCGACACGGATAGATGAGGCTTGGATGAGGTGAACCAAATGAGGTCTCCCTACAATATAGAATTTGCTGCAAAAACACACATTATTATCTACATCTATCCACAAATTCATCTATACATGCAAAATATTTATTAAATAACGGAAAATTATTAGTCTAAAAATCAGAAATTCGAGAACTAGCGAGCTAGTAAATCTATCAGATGCCTAACCTAATCAAGCTCAAGTGAAATGGGGTGAATTTTGTTATTACAAAAATGTTTTTATGATATGATGCATGTGGAATTACCTTGATTGAATCTCGTTAGAATGCTCTAAAAATATAGCAGAAAACTACTAGTCCAAAATCTAGAAATTTGAGAACTAGTGAGCTAGTAAATCTATCAAATTCCTGACCTAATCATTTGCAAATGCAACGGGGTAAACTTTGTTATTAAATAGAATGCATTTTTGATCTAATGCAAGTGGAACCAACTCAACTGAATCTCGTTTGTAGCCTCTAAAAAATAGCATAAGTTTATTGTTCTTTGTCACAAAGGAGTTCTAGAAATCTAGATTTTGGAATAAGAAAGCTAATCCACGTAGTTCAATGATCACTATTACGTTCCAAAGCTTTTCCAAGGATTAAATGATTCTTTTGATCCTGAAAAATAACTTACATCAACCATTTAACCCAATCCTACAACAAGAAATCATTAATACTAAATACATAAATATAAAGAAATAAAAGCAAGAGATGCATGTGAATAAGAAGTGACAAGAAGAAAAGAAAATGATACAAAATAGCTATGAGGCTCTTGGAATGGCCAAGCCCAAGGAATATTAGAGACCTATGAAGGAGAACAAGATTTAGAAGCTGAACATGACATCAATTTTCATTATTTTCATCAATACAATTACATCCCTACAAGAAATTACAATGGATCTACAAAAATACGAGTTCTCTCCACAAGAAGACTAATGAAAATCTATCTCTAGGAATATGCATCAAATGGTATAGAACTCATTCCTAGATTTTCTCAATCATTTGAGTTCCACAATCTATGCCATAATTCCATAAATATCTTGATGAATTATTATTTAATATTTATCCTCCTGTAGTAGGGAGAAAGCCCCTAAATTATCTCCTCCTCCAAATCTTCATAATCTACCCAATATTCTCATAATATCCCACAAAAATAAATGATATTAGGCACAACTATCCAATTATTTATAAACTTTCCTAATGGATATATTAATGTTAAAAATACATTATATAATGCAAAAAAATAGGCTTAATGTGCTGAAGGATCGTCATAGGCCTCAATTTATGTTTAATTTAGAGGCATGGGCCTTAGCTTATGTCTAATTTATAGGACCATCATATACCCCTGCTGAAAGTTTTGCTCATCTTCTAAGAAACCTAGTGACCTCATTGTGTCTCATTCATGGTCATGGTGGCCTCTCCCTTGTGCATTATGAATCTTGGTTGTAAGTTCTGCAAGCACAAGCCCAAAAACATATTTGTGTAAAGAAAAGTCATTGTTCCTTGAGACCATTAGCTTGGATTCTTCTTTTCTTTTATGGCCTAGATGATTGCCTAGAGGCCTTGGAGTTTTCTATTTTGATTAGGTCTCTCTTACAAACTGCCCTCTCTTTCGATTTTAGCACAATTTTGTCCTTTCCTCCTTCTTGTAGCAACACTCTTGCTTCCTATAGAAATCATTCCTTCTTCCTTCAGAGTCATCAAACTATATGGGAGTGATGAAAAATGATGTAGGTTTGTGAAAATGGAGAGGATGCTATGTTTTCATTTCATGAAATGTTCAGGGTAACAGAGAGTGTAAGGTTTGTTTTTAAAATTATTGAATGAGATGAATGAATGATGGATAGATAGTGAATATGAAATGGATGGAGGGCTTGGAGTGTTGTGGTGATACGGCCTTTGCAAAAATTTCTTCCTTTAACTGCAATCCTCATACCTTGAAATCATCATCCTTCATAATTTGACTTGTCAACATTGTATGGGTGAAGGAGTGAGCTTCATTTCACTAGTTGAAGGTAGCTGAGATTGCTAACCCATCCTCATCCTATAAAATATAATCTCTTATGCATTGACTAAAAATTTCTAACTATAATATGATCAAGAGAAGAGGTCAAGAATATTCCATACTTGTACTTACTTGGTGGTTGTTGGAGAGACATGCATGCATGTTATTGAATTGATGTTGATGTGCATCTGTTGGGGGACCTATATCAGCCTTCCCTAAATAATACTTGAAATTTTTACCCATTTCTCCATCATATTGCCCCTTGTATCTTCTTCTCAGCCTTCTTGTAGAGATCTTGTATTAGTTTCTAACTTCCTGTAGAGATCCTGTAGTAGTTCAGGAGAGCATCTAGTAGCAGAGTTGTTTTTTCCTTATCTCCCAAATGCTAGAATGGATTGACCTAAAACTTTCTTAGCATTTGGCTAATGAATGCATGAACCTTAACAAAAACTAAAAATGGATGAAGGTGATGGAGAGTGAATTATTGGAACTCATGCACTAGAATTTGCTGAAATTTCTTGGGCATGTTACCATCATCCATATGGATCTCCCCATGAAAAGGATTTTTAAATGGATGCACGGATATTGAGAAAATTAAAAAATGCTTGTTGGTGATGGAGGCTAACTTCTTGGAAAACATGTACTGGAATTTTCTGAATTTTCTTGAACATTTTAGCATCACCCATATTCATAGTCCCATGAAACAACCTGCAAAATGGCTGCATGGTTTTGATGTTATGGAAAAAATAAATTTATGCTCTATGTATTTTTCTTTACTGTAGTAAAACAGAGCATTATTGTAGTTTTTTGGACAGTAAGAAAATTGAATGGTAAAATCTTGAGAATGATGGTTGGATGGTGGAAATAGATGAGGGTGATGAATTGGCATGGCCTTGGCCTTGTTGGAGCATTTTAGAGAAGGAGGAGAAAGTCAAAATTTGACTTCTTTTGACTAGGCTTTACCAATTCTTTTCTTTTGCTGGTGCCAACTTTTTTCACTTGTTTTGGTTATATATGTTGGAGAGTGAATGCATTCCTTAGAGTGACACATGGAGAAAATATTTGTTATTTATTATTTTCTTTTTCTTTTTTTCTAGGCCTACTAGCTGCCTCAAGGAGGTTTTCAACTAGTAGGTATGCCTAAGTGCCTAAAAGTAGGTTTTTACCTAGGATCTTTTCTTTTTTATCTTTTTTTCCTTTTTCTGACCCATTGACCACCTCATAGAGGTTTTCAACCAATGAGCCAATCTGAGCCGCCTAAAAGGAGGCTTTCACTCAAGAATTTTATTTTTATTTCTTATTTTTCATGGCTTTTTTTCTACCCTACCCTACTTGAAAAACATAATCACTTTCCAGTATAACAATACTTCCAATGGAGCCATGTACACATCAAGATGACATACAGGATGATGTGTAGTATTGCAATATATGATTTGACATGTACCTAGATTTTGGAGAACAAATGATTCGACTTTGAAACGATCAAGCATAGTTGAAGAAGAGAGTGATCCTCCATATTGTTGATTTTATAGAACCAAACCTCAATATAAATTTGATTTCCTTGGTTTTATTTCTTATCTAGATCATTCTTCATGTATTCTTCTACCATGACCCTCAAATCTTCCTCTTTTTGTTGATTATTCTCTTGAATACATAGAGGATTTTATGGTAACAATGAGGGATCTCTCTTGATCCCTGATTTTGATGTATGATCTTCATTGAGTGCAACCCATGATTTTGTCGTCTTCTCATTTGAATCTTCTTCTTCTAGATGAGGTCGTCAAATGATATCAAGATAATCTCTTTTTTGCAATACTCTTCCTGAGCTATGGTGAATACTATTGATATCAAGATGAGATGTTTGGAAGTGTTGTACCTCAGCATTTTAAGTGGGCTGAGCTACATCAATGTGTGCATTTGGAAATGGTCGTAAAAGTAGTTGAGTGGGAGTGGATATTTGAGATGGATGTGGTTGGGGTTGTGGTTGTGGTGTAGTTGAATGGTAGGGATAACATGGTGTTGGGTATGGAGGATATTGACAAAAATATTGAGGATATTGTGGATGGCTCCCATAAGTTCCTTTCCAACCTTATTGCCAAGATTGGTTTTGGGGTTGATATGGCCAATGTTGCCAAGGAAAGGGTGTGTTCCAATTAATTTGAAATGGATATGATTAAGACTGAAATTGTGAAGTAGGTTCTTGCATCATACTCGGTTGAATAGGTTGCCATGGTCCTCTTAGAGCTACATAAAATAGCTGCATTAGCAATTGACTTGCTCCATTGTCCTCTTGGTAAACTTCCTTCAACCTTCGTAATGATGGACAATATTTAACATTATGTGATTCTATATTGAAAACAAAAATATCAACATATTTTTAATCTTGCATTTTTAACATTTCTCCTTGTTCACTTAGATTGCTAATAATTTATGTTTTAAAGTTATAAAGAAAATTTCCAAGTTGAGCTTGACTTACCGATCTTGATGTTGAGTTACTTACCCTTGCCCTTCCTCTTGATATGCGTTTGAATATTTCAAAAATTTCTTAAAATGATAGTTTGTATACATCACCTCCACTCATGAGATCAAGGAGATCAATCCACTCATCTCTAATTGTTCTAAGTAAGATGATTTTTACTGTGTCAGATTCTAAATGTTGTAGTTTTACCCTCTTAACATTATACATGAATATCTCTATTAGATACTCTACACTCTCATATTCTCTTTCATTCATTCTAAATATTTCTTCTTTAATATCATGATCTTTATATGTTTCTAGAAATATATTTTGCATATCATTCCATGATCTTATTGAATTAGTCCCTAAACTCATGAACCATTTAAGAGATCTATCCTTTAATGTTGCTGGAAACAATCTCAGTTTTTGAGTTTTTAACAAGTAAGCATAATATCTACAAATAATTTCAAATTCAAAGAGAAAGGTTTCTAGATCCTTTGACCTTAGACCATGAAATTTTGGAAGAAAACATGGAGGGATGTTCTTCATGTGCACAATACCATTAGTATCTTGAATGGGAAATCCGAGAGGATATTCCTCATTTTCATCATCTCCATCCATTTATTCTACATTCTTTGCCATATCTTCTTCTTCTTTTACCTACAAAAGTGAATGGTGATGTAGCTCTTACTGCACCACGTGATGAAATGGGGGGTGTGTTGGCTTTGGAGATTTTTGTTTTTATGATCGAATGAAAATACTAATGCAATGAACTTTTCTATTTTTGAAATGAAATATGCCTAATGAAAAATTTTTGGTTTTGCAAAAAGTCGAAAGAAATGAATCAACTAGGAAAGAAAATAATGCATACTTTGAAACCTCCCTGGAAACGACACCAAAAAGTGATGAGCCTCGTTATTGCAGCAAGAATGCTGCAACTCCCAAGTCTACCAAATTTTAACTATAGACCCAGGGTTCATACAAACTTAAGAGGTATCGACACTATATGTGTAGCATAAAGAAATTCTTGTAAAATTTATAAGCTCCCCAGTAAAAGAACTTATCAAGAATTTGAGGTTGGGGACCATGTACATGTGCGAATCAAACCCAAGAAAATCAATTTGAGCTGGTCCAGTTGTGCAAAACATGCCACTCGTTTGTGTGGTCCTTTCGAGATATTAGGAATAATTTGACCAGTGGCATACCACATAGCCTTACCAAGTCATATAAAAGCTCATAATGTATTTTATTTCTCATTGTTGAAATGCTATGTAGATGACCCTAGACATGTGATTCATTGGCAAGATATTCAAGTAATGTTTTAAATACTTAATTTGTTTTTAATATAGTGATTTGCATGGATTAATTCAAGTATGGTTGTTGTAGCAAGTTGAACTGGATGGAGAGTTCTTGGTAGAACCTCAGTGCATGCTAAAACATAGGGAAATAATGCTACGGAGGTAAGCCATCACCCAGGTTAACATGTAATGGCAGTATTTTAGCCCCGAAGAGGACACATGGGAGGATGAAAGTTTCATGATGGAAGCTCACCTTGGCTTTTTTAAAAGGTAAAATAACATCAAGGACTATGTTTCTCTCCAAGAGGGGAAGATGTAACACCCTTGGTCATAGTAACTATCTATTTTGTTATTTACATTTACTTTGTGAAAAACTATAAGGAATCTATGGAATAAACCATGAGAATTTTGATTAGTGAAATTAACTATAGGTTTATTTTATGGACGCATGAAAATGTAGAAAAATAAGAGAAAAATAAAACATGAATAGATACCTTGGAACTCACTCAAGAAAACCAAGATAGAACTTTTACCAGAGATTTATAGACTTAGTTATTCTTCTCTTCTTAGAGATAAAAGAAAATCTCAAAGGGAAAGGAAGAGGTTAGCCAAAAGGAGATCATAGGCATTTAGGAGAACATAAAAAGCATAAATCCTCCACAAAGTTGGATGAGGTAGGACATTAGCTGAGGAACTTCCTGACTCCTGAGCTAGATATACAACTAGTGGAAGCCTCGAGCTCACTGCATACTGTTCCACGATGAACCGAGGAGTTTTGCTGCCTGAGGAATTACCCTATTGGGTCACTGAACTAAATTTCCTCGTATTAAGTGCTGAAGGAGAGAAAGGACATAATCACCTTTCTCAAGGTTGGGAGATTGGTTACCCTGTCGATTTCCAGATACCCAGTTAAATAGATAAGTATTTCATTTTATTATTCATTGTGTGTTTGCTGAAGAGATTGTATGTGTGATTAAAACAATAACTAGAATATTTTTGTTTTCAGCACTAAATAAAATATGTTAACAATATATTTTTTAGTTTTATTATTACAGAAAGTACAAGCATACTTCTTAGAAAGTGTATAAACATGTTTGTTCATTTATAAAATAAACAATTGTATCATATATGGGCATTAAGGAAATATGATTGGGAGCTAAAAAAAAATTGTTGCAACTTAAATTGTTGAGGCACTGTCGAAGAGTTCGTAGGAATCAGGTTGAGTTTGATAGCAGAGTTGGGAACTTACCACTGCATAGTATAGAACTTTTCAAATTAAAGTAAATATACATAGATAAATACCCTAGGGTATGGGAGTTTTCCAAGTATACCCAGAACCCCATTATACTGGGTAATCATAGCTTTCTCCTAATAACAAGTTAAAGATAAACATAAAATGATATTGGTTCCCTGAATTTCAATATCAATGTAATGAATATAATATTTTATATGAAACAGAGGAAATTATTCCTAAACACAACATCGAATTAACAACAAAATGGTAGAAGAAGAAAGAACAATTTTTTAACAAACCCTTGAGAATACAAATAAAATGTAATAATATTTAGATGACACAAATTGAACTATAATCTTTATACAAGATCTAATAGAAATTAACACCATGATGAATCAGCTCCATTTCATATAAAATAGTTACAATGCTTCAAAGTTAAACTGGCTCGCCAAGGAGGAAACTTTGAGAATTCGTATCAAAAAAGTAAATTCTTAAGTTAGGACTAGTAATTTTCCAATCTAAAGTACGTAACAAATACCCATATACACAACTATGGTTTCATGAAATTATCAAAAATAAAGAAAAATAGTGTCATGAACGTCCAGTGGCTGATTTACTGCCAAATTCACCTAATGATTTGATTCTCAAGAAATCATATTAAAAGCTAGAACCGGAACATGGGTTTGTAGATAAATCCTGCATGAAGCGAAAAGAACCAAGAAAAGAAAAACATGCTAAGAAATGCATAAAACCAGGTGAGACTTGTTATTCAAGTTGGATGAGACTAACCAAATGGAAGCCATAGAATGGTGAAAATTTTGAACCAAAGTTGCACCCAAAGCAGTGGAGATTAGTACTAAATTTTAAACAACTTCTAGGAAAAAGAAAACCCTTAATTTGACATTATCCATAGAATAATTGTGAAGGAAAGCCACATTTAATTAGAATCTGTAAGCCCTCTGTAATAAACATAAAACCCAAAGTTATAAGCCTATGTCTATAACTATTACGAAGTTTCAAGGAATAAATGTAAGGATTTGTAGGAATGTTGACCAAATGGACTAAAAAATGAATAATCCAACCCTATTTTCGAAATGAAACTTTGGTGTTGTGAACACCTGTGGTGCATAGAGGAAATTTACCCCTGAATTTAAAATTGTTAAAGAATTACATTTAACTAGAAATGGATCACTTAATTTGCAAACGGAGGTATATTTACTAGTGAAGAAGCTCATTTTGCGTATTGGAAAAGAACATTGGAAGCTTCCATGGCAAAGCACCACCTCAGAAACCTTATTTGCAGACAAGTGAATGAGGTTCCAGGTGCGCAATGGGGTAAGTTGGTTACCAAACAAGCCCGATATTTCTCCACCATTAGATGAGCTCACCAGTGAATGAACTAATAGCTAAAATCCAAGTGTTCGACAAATGACATAACACAATGCACGTTGTACCATTAGCATTGTGATCTACGAAGAGCCACTTATTGGATGAAGAATCAATACAACATGTACAATGCATGAGGGTTTTACATTTAACCCATGTACCTTGTAATTATAGTTCATTTAATATATGTCATCAATTACCCATGGAAATGTGACACTTGTGGTGATTAACTTGTAGAATTTAAATGACTAGACTAGGATGCATTTGTATTAACTTTGCAATTATAATATGTTATTTCCACATAGAGGGGTGACATGTTATGGCATAAAATTATGAATAAATGTATGTATTTAGTAGTTATGGAAAAGCCTTGGTTATATATATATATATATATATATATATATATATATATATATATATAATTTTTCGTTCTTGGTATAAAAAAAGGTATTACTATGGTGATGTTATTTAAGTTGACGCTTGTGACAATCAACTCCAAGTTTGATAGTGAATCACTTCTGTAAGCAGAAATCATAAGGGATAATATATAAGAAAATTTGAATAACAGGTTTTGACCCACTTAATGAGTTAATTTTAATGTTATGAAAATATTGAATGTCGCAAAAGAATTTAGCTTGTTATTAAGTTATATTTTTAATAAAATTTGAGCCTTACAAAAAGGCCATGTTAGATGGGTATGGTTTTGACTTGGTCTACAACTTTTGGAATAATTTAAAAAAAAATGTAATTTTAAAGTATATCTATAAAAGACATGTTCGATGGTGAGGCTCTTGACCTAATCCACACATTGCTTTGGAATATAATTTTAATGTAATAACAAATGAGAATATGAAGTGGCCATTGTTACTAGAGGCACTCTAGAACCTAGTATGGGGTAGATCTCACGTAAACATGTAGATGTAAATGAAGATTTAACATTTAACATTTTTAATCTAATTTCCGCCTAATTTTAAAAATAAATCTAATTATTATATCGTATAAACATATTATAAATTTAATATATAAAGAGGTTTACGAACACTAAAAAAGAGGTAAAACTATTTTATATTTACTGTAGAGGTATGGTAAATAAATAAAGCCTCTTTTTATATTTACTCCATCAACCTCTTTATATTTACTAAAACTCAAAAAAAAAAAATTATTTAGGTGAACCCTCTAGGCCAAATACCATTTTAATACCATGGGATAAATACCATGGACCACATACCATATTTATAAAAGAGACGTTGTCAATAAATAAATATAAAATAGGTTTAAAGGTGTATGGTAAATAAATAAAAATATATCAAATAGGATTCGAAATCAACATCTAACTATATACCAAGCCTATGGGCCAAGTACCATGGTAAATAAAAGAGGTATGGTAAATAAAAAATATAAATAAACAAGAGGTATGATAAATAAATAAAACCTCGTTTTATATTTACTCAAAAATACTCTCGAATATTTGCAAACACTCAAGAACGTTTTATTTAAGTGAATCCTATGGGCCAAATACCATGGGCTAAATTATTATTAATACCATTCAAAAAAACATTATTAACTTTACTATTAGTATTAAACGATGATGATGATGATGATTATTATTATTATTATTAAATCTAGTATTCATATTAATATATTATAATATTAATATGATTAAATTTAATAATTTTGGATATATATATATATATATATATATATATATATATATATATATATATATATATATATATATATATATTTGTGTGTGTGTGTGTTTCATGAGATATATTAACACTAGATATATATGGGACGGAAGAAAAAAGACATAAAGTGATAGAGATGGAGAGATTGCAGGTGTGAGGGCCTCGAGTGGGCGAGCGCCTGAGAGATTCGAAAAACTGAAAAGCATACTTAAAGGCATGTGGGCACACTAGAGATGTGTCAAGGATGCACGTGTTCGGTTAAAGGCCACTCCGAGGTGGATATTCGGTTTTGTGTGACAATTCATCTGTTAAAGGTGACTCACCATCGGTTAAAGGCGACGGGCATGTTGTCCAGGGCAATGTGGGCTAGCACAGACGAGTCACCTAGGAGAGGTGAGTCACACGATCCGAGTTGGGCACCTGGTGATGAGCCTCGTTATTGCAGGAAGAATTTTGCAACTCCCAAGGCTATCGACTTTTAATTATCAACCCGGGGTTTGTACAAACTTAAGAGGTATCAGCACTACAAGTGTATCATAAAATGTGTCCTACCTTTGCTGTCATGTTGTAATGGAGTGCATGTACTGAAATCAAACCCTAAACTAACTGAAATGGAAACCCTAGGCTATTACAAGAAATAAATTACAAGGAAAGGAACATATTCTAATTACATAAAGATCATGAAATATGTAAAGGAAACATAAATTAACCCTATTTATCATATGTGATGATTTAAACTAACTGAGCAAGGAATCTGATCTATAGAGTGCTAACTACTGTGTGCATGAATAAATATAAAATAACTTTTTCCTTTTTATCTTTTCGCTTGAAAAATGTAAATGCTAATCTTTCTTGGTTCTTTGGCACGGGAGACAAGTGTGGAGAAAAGGAGTACAATGGTTCAGATGGATTGGAGGGAAAGTAGGGGCCTAATCGTGGCTTCCAATGATGATTTTCCTCAATTCGGGCTCAAAACAGGCCACTACATGTTTTCCTACAGGATGTCTACAGGATCCCCTATGTTATTACAAAAAGCAAGCCAAAAGCTTAGGAATTTGTCTAGAAGCTGGAATGGAGCTTGGAAAAGGTGAATAATGGAATAATAAAGCATGGAGGTGGTGGACACTACCCAAAAATTAATTAAGGGCTTCAAGAGGGGTAGATTTGCTCTATGGAAATGACAATTTTTGCTTTGGAAACATGGATGGATGAGGCTTGGATGAGTTGAACAAGATGAGGTATCTTTGGAATGTAGAATATCCTGCAAAAACACACATTATTAACTGCATCTATCCTTAAATTCATCTATGCATGGTAAAGATTTATTAAATAACGGAAAATTACTAGTATAAAAATTAGAAATTCGAGAACTAGTGAGCTAGTAAATCTATCAAATTCTTATCCTAATCATGTGCAAATGAAATGGGGTAAAAAAAATTATTAACTAGAATTTTTTTATGATATTATGCAAGTGGAATCAACTTGATTAATGATTGTTAGAATTCTGTAAAAAATAGCAGAAAATTACTAGTCTAAAATCTAGAAATTTGAGAACTAGTGAGCTAGTAAATCTAAGAAATGTCTAACCTAATCATGTGAAAATGCAATGGAGTAAATTTTTTTATTAAATAGAGTTTTTTCTATCTAATGCAAGTGGAACCAAATTAATTGAAGCTCGTTAGTATGCTCTAAAAAATAACATAAATTTATTGTTATTTGTCACAAAGGAGTTCCAAAAATCTAGATTTGGGAATAAGAAAGCTAATCCAAGTAGCTCAATGATCACTATGAATTTCCAAATATTTTCCAAGGTTAAGTTATTCTTGTGATCCTCTAAAAGAACTTACATAAACCATTTAACCCAATCCTACAAGAAGAAATCATTTATACTAAATCCATAAATAAAAAGAAATAAAAACAAGAGATGCATGTGAATAAGAAGTGACAAGAAGAAAAGAAAATGATACAAAAGAGCTATTAGGCTCCTGGGATGGCAAGCCAAAGGAAACTTAGATATCTATAAAGGAGAACACGATTTAGAAGTTGAAAATGACATCAATCTTCATTATTTTCATCAATACAATTACATGCCTACAAGAAAATACAATGGAGCTGCAAAAGTATGAGTTCTCTCCACAAGAAGACTAATGAAAATTTATCCCCAGAGGAAAATTCGACTTGGTACTTATAAAAAATGATTAGGAATCATTCCCCATGAAAGGTGGAAGATTTCCCAGCCAAAATCCTTTGATTAGTGGATCGGGTTCCCAATACTAGGAATCTGCATTAAATGGAAGGGAACTCATTCCTAGATTTTCTCAATCATTTGAGTTCCAAAAACTGTGCCATAATTCCATAATATATTGTTGATTTATTATTTAATATTGATCCCCTTGTAGTGGGGATAAAGTCCCTAAATTATCTCCTCCTCCAAATCTTCATAAGCTGCCCAATATTCTCATAATAATCCAAAAAAATAAATAATATTAGGCACAAAGATTGAATTATTCATAAACTTTCATAATGAATATATTAAAGTTAAAAATACATTATCTAATCCAAAAAAAGAGGTTTAATGCGCTGAAGGATGGTCATAGGCCTTAATTTATGTTTAATTTAGAGACATGGCCTTAATTTATGTCTAATTTAGAGGCCCATCATACACCTCTACTAAAATTGTTGCTCATTCTCTAAGAAACTTAGTGACCTCATTGTACCTCATTCATGGCTGTCGTGGCCTCTCTATTGTGCATTATGAATCTTAGATGTAAGTTTCACAAGGACAAGCCCAAAAACATATTTGTGCAAAGAAAAATCATTTTTCCTTGAGACCATTAACTTGGCTTCTTCTTTTCTTTTGTGGCCTAGATGATTGCCTAAAGGCCTTGGAATTTTCTATTTTTATTAGGTTTCTCTTAGGAATTGCCTTTTTTTTTGTTTTTATCACAATTTGTTCCTTTCTTCCTTCTTGTAGCAGTATTCTTGCTTCATGTAGCAATCATTCCTTCTTCCTTCATAGTCTTCAAATTGTATGGCAGTGATGATAAATGATTTAGGTTTGTGAAAATGGAGAGGATGCTCTATTTGTTTTTCAAGAAATGTTCAGGGTGAGACAAAGTGTAGGGTTTGTTTTTGAAATTATGAAATGGGATGGATGAATGATGGATATATAGTGAATATGAAGTGGATGGAGGGCTTGGAATGTTGTGGTGACATCACCTTTGCAAAAAATTTGTCCTTTAACTGCAATCCTCATTCCTTGAAATCATCACCCTTCATAATTTGAATTTTCAACATTGCATGAATGAAGGAGTGAGCTGCAATTATCTAGTTGAAGGAAGTTGAGACTACTAACCCATTCTTAGCTTATAAAATCTCATCTCTTATGCATTGACAATAAATTTCTAACTATAATATGCTCAAGAGAAGAGTTCAAGAATATTTTATACTTGTACCTACCTGATGGTTGCTGGAGAGACATGCATACTGTTGCTAAGTTAATGTTGATGTGCATGTGTTGGGGTACCTATATCAACCTTCCCTAAATAATATCTGACCTTTTTACCCATTTCTCCCTCATATTGCCTCTTGTAGCTTCTTCTCGGACTTCCAGTAGAGATCTTGTAGCAGTTTCGAACTTCCTCTAGAGATCTTGTAGTAATTCAGGAGAGCCTCTAGTAGTAGACTTGCTTTGACCATATCTCCCAAATGTTAGAATGGATTGACCTAAAACTTTCTTATCGTCTTTCCATCATCATTATGCGCCTCCCCATAAAAAACATTTGGCTAATGGATTCACGAATTTTAACAAAAACTAAAAATGGATGATGTTGATGGAGGCCGAATTCTTGGAAATAGTGCGCTACAATCTATTCAGATTTCTTGGGCATGTTACCATCATCCTTATGGATCTCCCCACGAAACAAATTTTTACATGGATGCACGAATATTGAGAAAAACAAAAAATAATTGTAGGTGATGGAGGTTGATTTCCTGTAAACTGTGTACTCGAATTTTCTGAAATTTCTTGAGAATGTTACCATCATCCATATTCATCTCCCCATGAAACATCTTGGTAAATGGATGCATGGTTTTCAAGTTATGGCAAAATTAAATTTATGCTCTATGTATTTTTCTTTCCTGTACTAAAACAGAGCATTCTTGTAGCTTTTCGGATAGTAAGCAAATTGAATGGGAAAAGGTTGAGAATGATGGGTGGATGGTGGAAATAGATGAGGGTGATGGATTGGCATGGCCTTGGCCTTGTTGGAGTATTTGAGCAAAGGAAGAGAAAGTCAAAAGTTGACTTCTTTCGACTAGGATTGACCAATTTTTTTCATTTTTTGGTGCCAACTTGTTTTGCTTGTAGATGTGCATGCATTCATCAGAGTGACAAATGGAGCAAAGATTTTATAATTATAATTATTATTATTATTATTTTATAGGCCTACTAGTTGCCTCAAGGTGGTTTTCAACTAGTAGGCCTCCATAGGTGCCTCAAAGGGGGTTTTCAGTTATCACCTTTTTGTTTTTATGTTTTTTTCTTTTTTCTCAACCCATTGACCACCTCATGGAAATTTATAATCAATGATCCAATCTAAGGTGCCTCAAAGTAGATTTTCACTTGATTTTTTTATTTTTTTCTATTATTTTTCATTTTTTTTTTCTACCCTACCCTACTTGAAAAAAAATCGCTTTCAAGTATAAGAATACTTCCAATTGAGATATGTGCACATCAAGATGATAGACAAACTGATGTGTAGGCTTGCAATTAATGAATTGAATGTACCTGGATTTCAGAGATCAAATGATTTGACTTTGAAAGGATCAAGAAGAGTTGAATAAGAGTGTGATGCTCTGTATTGTTGATTTTCTGGAATGAAACCTCAATATAACTTTGTTGCCCTTGGTTTTATTGCTTATTTGGATCATTCTTCATGTATTTTTCTACCATGAACTTCAAATCTTCCTCTTTTTGTTCATAGTTCTCTTGAATAAATGGATGATTTGATGCTAACCATGAAGGATCTCTCTCGATCTCTAATTTTGATGTCTAATCTTCATCAAGCGCAGCCCATGATTTTGTGGTCTTCTCATTTAATATTCTCTTCTGGATGTGGTCCTTCAATGGTATCAAGATAATATATTTTTTTCGAAACTCTTCCTGAGCTATGGTGAATACCATTAATCTCAAGAGGAGATGTTTGGAAGTGTTGTACCTCAGCACTGTAAGTGGGTTCACCTACTTCAATGTGTGAATTTGGAAATGGTGGTACAAGAAGTTGAGTGGAAGTGGATATTTGAGATGGATGTGGTTGGGGTTGTGGTTGTGATGGAGGTGAATGGTAGGGATAACATGGAGTTTGGTATCAAGGATATTTAGGAAAATATTGAGGATATTTTGGATGGCCCCCATAAGTTCCTTGCCAACCTTATTACCAAGATTGGTTTTGGGGTTGAGATGGCCAATGTTCCCAAGGAAAGGGTGTGTTCCAATTATTTTTAGATGGATATGGATAATATTGAAATTGTGAATCAGGTTATTGCATCATACTAGGTTGAATAGGTTGCCATGGTCCTCTTGGAGCTACATAACATAGTTGCATTGGCAATTGACTTGCTCCATTGTCCTCTTGGTAAACTTGCTTTAGCATTGGTAATGATGGAAAATATTTAACACTATGTGATTCTGTATGGACAACACAAATATCAATATCTTTTTCATCTTGCATTCTTAACATTTCTCCTTGTTCACTTAGATAGCTAATAATTTCTAATTTAATGTTATAAAGCAAATTTCCAAGTATAGCTTCACTTACCGATCCTGATATTGATTTACTTACCCTTTCCCTTCATATTGATATGTTTTTGAATGTTTCACAAATTTATTCAAATGATATTTGGTATACATTACCTCCACTCATGAGATCAAGGAGATCAATCCACTCATCCGTAATTGTTCTAAGTAAGAGGGTTTTCAGTGTGTCAGATTATAAATGATGTAGTTTTGCCCTGTTCACATTATACATGAATCTCTCTGTTAGATCCTCTAGACTCTCAAATTCCATTTATTCATTCTAAAGATTTCTTCTTTAAGATCATTATATTTATATTTTTCTAGAAATATATTTTGCATATCATTCCATGACCTTATTGAATTAGTCACTTAACTCATGAACCTTTTAAGAGCTTTATCCTTCAATATTGCTAGAAACAATCTCAATTTTTGAGTTTTTAATAAGTAACCATAAGGTCTACAAATAATTTCAAAATAAAAGAGAAAGGTTTCTGTATCCTCTGACCTTTGACCATGAAATTTTTGAAGAAAAGATGGAGGGATGTTCTTCATGTGCACACTACCATTAGTATCTTGAATATGAAATCTAAGAGGATCTTCCTCATTGTCATCATCTCCATCCATTTATTCTACATTATTTTCCATATCTTCTTCTTCTACCTACAAAAGTGAATGGTGACGTGGCTCTTAGTACACCATGTGATCGAATGGGGGGGGGGGGGGGGTTTGTTGTTGTTGGATGTTTTTTTGTTTTTATGATTGAATGAAAACACTAACGAAATGCACTTTTCTATTTTAGAAATGAAATATGGCTAATGAAAAATTTTGATTTTTTCAAAAAGTCAAAAGAAATGAATCAACTAGGGAAGAAAACAATGCATACTTCGAAACCTCCCCGGCAACGACACCAAAAAGTGATGAGCCTCGGTATTGCAGCAAGAATGTTGCAACTCCCAAGTCTACTGATTTTTAATTATAAACCTGGGGTTCGTACAAACATAAGAGGTATCGGCACTATATGTGCATCATACAATGTGTCATTCTTTTGTTGTCATGATGTAATGGAGTGCATGTACTAAAATCAAACTTTAAACTAATTGCAAAAAAGGAACTAAAATGGAAACCCTAACATATTGTAAGAAATAAAGTACAAGGAATGAAACATATTCTAATTGCATATAGATAATGAACTATAAGTAAAAGAAACCTAAATTAACCCTATTTGTCATATGTGATGATTTAAGCTAACTGAGCATAGAATTGGATCTAGAGTGTGCTAACTGTTATGTGCATGAATAAATATAAAATAACTTTTTCCTTTTTATTTTTTTTCTTGAAAAATGTAAATGCTAATCTTGTGTGGTTATTTTGAAAGGGAGCCATGTTTGGAGGAAAATGATTACAATGATTTAGATGGATTGGAGGGCAGGTAGGGGCCTAATCCTAGCTTTTAGTGATGAATTCTCTCAAATTAGGCTCAAAAAAGGCCACTACAGGTTTTCCTATAAGATGTCTACAAGATCGCTTATTTTATTACAAAAAACAGGCCAAAATATTAGGAAGTGGTCTACAAAGTGGAATAGAGATGGGAAAAGGTGGATAATGGAATAATAAGAAATGGAGGTGGTGGACGCTACCCAGAACTCAAGAAAGGGCTTCAAGATGGGTAGATTTGCTCAATGGAAATGGATTTTTTTCTTTGGCGACATGGATGGATGAGGCTTTGATGAGGTGAACAAGATGAGGTATCCCTACAATGTAGAATCTCCCACAACAAAAAATTATCTTTTGCAGCTATCCGCAAATTCATCTATACATGGGAAAGATTTATTAAATAATGGAAAATTAGTAGTCTAAAAATAATAAATTTGAAAACTAGTGAGCTAGTAAATCTATCAAATTCCTAACCTAATCAAGTGAAAATGAAATCAAGTCAATTTTTTTATTAACTAGAATGTTTTTGTGATCTAATATAAGTGGAATCAACTTGATTGAAGCTCGTTGGCTTGCTCTAAAAAATAGCAGAAAATTACTAGTCTAAAATCTAGAAATTTGAGAACTAGTGAGCTAGTAAATCTATCAAATTCCTAACCTAATCAAGTGAAAATGAAATGGGGAAAATTTTGTTATTAAATATAATGTTTTTTAGATCTAATTCAAGTGGAACCAACTCGATTGAATCTCATTACCATGCTCTAAAAAATATCATAAATTTATTGTTCTTTGCCACAAAGGAGTTCCAGAAATCTAGATTTGGGAATAAGAAAGCTAATACAAGTAGCTCAATGATCACTATGACCTTCCAAATCTTTTCCAAGGATGAAATTATGCTTTTGATCATTCAAAATATCTTACATCAACCATTTAACCCAATCCTACAATAAGAAATCATTAATACTAAACGTAGAAATAGAAATAAATAAAAACAAGAGATGCATGTGAATAAGAAGTGATACAAAGAAAAGAAAACGATAAAAAAGATCTTTGAGGCAACGAGAATGGCCAAGCCTAAGGAAAATTAGAGACCTCTGGTGGAGAAAAATATTTAGAAGTTGAATATGACACCAATATTCATTATTTGCATCAATACAATTACAACCCTTCAAGAAAATGCAATGGAGCTACAAAAATACAAGTTCTCTCCACAAGAAGACATGAAAATCTATCCCTAGAGGAAAATTTGACTTGGTACTTATACGAAGTTATTAGGAGTAATTTCCCATGAAAATAGGAAGCTTTACCCACCAAAATACCCTGATAAGTGGATTTGGTTCCCAATACTAGGAACCCACATTAAATGGCAAGGAACACATTCCTAGATTTTCTCAATCATTGGAGTTCTACAATTTGTGCCATAATTCCATAATATATTTTTTATTTATTATTTAATATTGATTCTCCTATAGTAGTGAGGAAGTCCCTAAATTATCTCCTGCTTCAAATCTTCATAATCTGCCCAATATTCTCAAAATGTTCCACAAAAATAAATAATATTTGGCACAAATATTAAATTATTCACAAACCTTCCTAATGAATATATAAAAGTTAAAAATACATTATTTAATGAAAAAAGAGAGGTTTAATGTGCTATAGGATAGTCAGAGGCCTTAATTTATGTTTAATTTAGAGGCATGGACCTTAATTTATGTCTAATTTACAGGCCCATCACCTAGGTGGCCGAGTGCCCGAGCAGGCAAAGCATCAAAGTGTAAAATGAGATAAGTGCATGAGTTGTGATAATGGATGGGCGAGTCATGTGAAGTGTGAAACATAGCCAACACAGCTTGAGCTGAACTGTGACCCACCAAAGCAACATGGCAGTGACATGTTATGTGGCAAGTCAACCAAATCACATAGGAGAGTTGACCCATGGAGGTGAGCTGACCCATGGAGGAAGGCGAATGAAGAGACACTTTGGTTTGTGGGAGAGGTACACAAGACATTGTATAAATAAGAGGTGGTCAAATTGTGGAGAGGCATAAAAGCATCTAACAAGAAAGAAAACATAAATTGTAGAGAAAATGGTTAGTGATAAAGGCAAGGTAAAGGTGTGCAAACAGGGTGTAGGGCGCAGGACTGCGCATTGTTGAAATGTCGACATTTGGGGTTTCTTGAGCATAGGTATCGCAAGGTGGACGAGCACAAACTTCAGTGTGGTACAGAGTGATAGACCTGTGGGTTGAAAAAAACTGGGGTCACTATGTATAGGCGTGGTATGATGAATGATAGCACCAGTAGGGCAGCACGACATTGTTGAGTAGGCTAAACAGTAGCAATGAGAGGGGGGAATGGTAGTGCTAGGAAGGCTGAATGGCAGTGCCAACTCAGAGGCACGACAGTATTATATAGGGCAAATGGTAGCAACGTCGGAGCTGAATGTCAACAGGGCCAAATGATAGGCTACGAAAGAACGAATGGTGAATTTGGGCAAGGTTGAATGGCGAATTTGCGTGAGGCTTAATGGTGAAGCTAGGTGAGGCTTAACGATAGGCTACGTGAGGCTGAACAGTGAAGTTGGGTGAGGTTGAACAATGAGATGGAAGGTGTGCATGGTGGGTACATGATTTGGGCAGAAGTGTGTAGGCTGATATTTTGAAGGCTACATGATGTGAATAATTATTTGTATAGTTGAACTATAGAATTTGATTATATTGGGCAGAATCAAGTTATATGGGAGTTGTCCCTCCTACATATGATATATGCGTTCTGTGATGTTTTATTTCTTCTTCTATTAAAGATAAACTTGTGAAAGGTAGTTGAATGTTTTTCGCTACATAATAACACTTGTGATAAAATTAGTTAGGTGTTGAAGCAGCGTTATGAAAGTAACTCACAAAATATAAGAAGATATAGATCAACAACTTTCAAATAAGCCTCTTTGAGTGGGAAACCTCATTTACATTACATAAATAAACAATTCTTGGATGATACAAATGTTAAGACCTCCTTTCTATATATAGGAGTCTAAGGGGACACAATATAATCAGAGTTGACATAACAATAATATTGTAAGGGCACAACAATAACAATAGTGGGCTCCTATGGGGCACAGTAATAACAATATGGGGACTACATGGGCACAAAAATACAATAAGGGGGTTGCAACAATAAAAATAATGGGCTACACTAGTAGTATAGGGACCTAACATACCCTTGTCCTTCAAAACATGTTGTCCTAAATTCCTGAGTAGTTCTAGATGCTTTTGTATAAAATTCTCATCCTCCTATGTGAAATATTTAGCAGGTAAGTTCTTCCACTTGAAGAGATACTTTGAAATTAATCAATTTCGTAGCTGTCAGGTTCTTGTTTCCATGACTGCATCAGGTTCAACTATGATTTTCCTTCCTCATTAATTTCCAAAAATATTGTTTGAACTGGGAGCTTTTCACCTATAACCTTCATTAAGTATGAAGCATGGAGAATTGGGTACACTGGGGAAGATGCAAGAAGCCCCAGTTTGTGTTCTATAGTGCCAATCCTTTTAAACATCTTGTAAGGACCATAGTTTTTTGGTGATAATTTCTTATCCTTCTTAGCTTCCTCGAGGGACATTTGTTTGTATGGTTCTAGCCATAAAAATACCTGGTTTCCTACATGAAAACTTTTTTTGCTGTGATGTTGATCTACCTTTTGTTTCATCCAATTTTGTGCCAAAGTGATGTTATCCTTTAAGAGCTAGAGAACTTGTTGTTGATGCTCAATGTAATCTTCCACTGCTTGAACCTTAGAATGATTTTCCAATACTTTTTGTAGATCTGTAGAATTATATGATTTCATTGTTTGTACCTCTAATGAACATAATTGTGCAAGTATGCCCCATTGTTCTTTCTTTAGAAGATTTTTCATGTTGTTAGAGTTGATTACCCTTCCTAATTTCCCTATGATACCCCTTAATTCAACTTCCTTTCCTTCCCAGAAAAATTCAAGAAAAAATATTTAAAATTAAAAGCGATCGAACCCAAATATTGTAACCATTAGACTCCTGGTACAAAATCATCACTGCATATTGGAATGGAAAGCATTGGACTATTCAATACATATTCTCCCATGGATAACTTGATATTATGGCACTTCGTAGAGAAATTTATGGTTCCCTCACTTGAAACCATCACTTGACACATTGGTGATAGATATAGGAAGCAATTTAATTCCTTGGCTATCTTATAATGAATTAAATTATGGGTACTATCTGAATCAATCAACACTATTACCATTTTCTTCTTCATATGTCCTTCTATATTGAGAGTTTGAGGAGTGGTAATTCTTGTCAATGCATTACAAGATATGTCTAGATTCATTTCTTCTATCTCTGGGGTTGTTTCTTGGTGCATATCCTGATCTTTTGATTATTCTTGTTCATTTTATTCCTCCTCTTCCCAATCTGTGTAAATTAATTTTTTCTTAGTACACTTATGACCTTTAGTGTATTTTCGATGACAACTGTAACATATCCTGTTTGATATTTTGTATTCCAATTATTGTGGTGTCAACCTTCTAGGTTGTGGAAATGTAGGAGGAACAACACTTCCATATTTATAATTGTGAGTGGTAGGATTCCTTGTTGCCATAATTTTTCTTCAATTTTTTCTTGCCAACCTGAAAGCCTTCTCAAATGAATAAGGTTCCCAAAGGAAAAAATCATGTTAAATGTTGTCCTTGAAAGTCCCTATGAAGACATCAATCATATTCTTCTTTGCAATATCATTTACCTTTATATTCAATTTTCGGCTCAAATGGATTTTAATTTTAGCTTCTAAATCTTCGTAGAAAAAAAGTTATAGTGAAAATTCCAAGATGACTTGTTTGAAGTAATAAAAACCTAGAATCCAAAGCTCTGATACCAAATGTTATGAGACTATCTCACAAAATAGAAGAAGAGATAGATCAACAACTTCCAAATAAGCCTCTTTGAAGGGGAAAACTCCTTTACAGTACACAAATGAACAATTATTGGATGATACAAATGACAAGACCTCCTTTCTATATATAAGAGTCTAAGGGGTCGCAATATAATTAGAATTGAAATACAATAATATTGTAAGGGCACAACAATAACAATAGTGGGCTTCTATGGCCACAACAATAACAATATGGGGACTACATGGAAACAAAAATACAATAAAGGCATTTCACTAATAACAATAAGGGGCCACACTAGTAGTATAGGCACCTAACAAGTAGGCATAGTCTAAGTATTTGAGTATTGGTGAAAAGAAAAAGTATAGCGGTGCCGTACCCAGCTATGAGTGGTTGAAAAACTACCACTGGGATAGGGGCGCAAGAGATGGTACCAGAGCCCATTTTGTTGCGAGTGGGATTTAATTGAAGAAGAAGCAGGAATACGAAAGGCAATGATTGAAATTGGTATTGAACCATGAATATTGTTCAGTTGGTTGTAGTGTGACATTAGGGAGTTTGATAGGGGCAGATTCCAGGGCCAAAATTGGACAAGATAATGTATGGTAATAACACGTTCTAAGGAAAAACTAATGGCAAACAATGCTAGAAGAACCTCACGTTATAGGTGAATCTAGCATGAACCTCATGACAATTTTTATGGATAAAGTGTTGGACCATATGGATGAGATGTCTCCAGACATGGACTCATTGAGATCCGAGAATGCAGAACTTGGGGATAAATTCACGAAGCTAGAAGAGGATCATGAGAACCTCAAATTACGTTATGAGTACATTGATTTGAAGTATGGGAAAGCAAAGAAAAAAGTCAATAACTTTGAAGCTATGAAAGATCAAGGTTTGGACGAGATCACAAAGCTGCAGAAAAGTCTTGATGATGCTCGAAACTAGATTTCTATCCGGAAGAAGGTGATTGGGTAGGGACTAGTTGGAGGGACCGCTCATGTGAAAGTAAAGGAACTTGATCCTTATGATGGGATGTGGAGTGCAAAGTCACTTAGTAATTTCGTATGGGATGTGTCTAAATACGTAGAATTCTTAGGGATTCTTGATGAAGAAGTCATGAAATGTAGATGATATCTCTACTTGGGAAGATATGAAGAAAATTTTGTAGACTCACTTTAGCCCATAACATGAGGCTTGGGATGTGAGGACAAAGATCAAGTATGTTAAGCAAACAAAATGTCTACAAGCATATCAATGAGATTACTCGAGTGCAATCTTGGAGTTACCTAATATAGAGAAAACCGAAAAGGTTTTCAATTTCATTATAGGGTTGAAACCTTGGCCACACAATGAGTTGAAGAGGAAAAATATTAACACACTAGAAGAAGCATGTGTTGTAGTTGATAGGCTGATAGAACATTATGATGAGGGGACTAAAGAGAAGAAAAATAAGTCTGATAAATCGAAAGAAAATACTGCAAAGGTGGAACATTCGAGATCCAATGGCAAGTCAAAGATGAAGAAACCTATGAAATGTTGGTTGTGTGGAGAGGACCACATGATCAAGAACTATCCTTCAAGATTGGTAGTGGCAACAACAACAAAAGCCAATGTGAAGAAGAAAGAGGAACCAATAATTAGGATGATGAAGATATTAGGTGTTGCAACAACAATGGAGGATATCCTAAGGCACGATCCTGAAATGAACAAATTGGAGTATGTGGACATGAAGGTTGGGCAAGGAACTTTACTCACTATGATGGAGAGTGTTGCGACCCATAACTTCATCCGAGAGGAAGCTTTAAGGAAAGTTGGCTTAAATATTTCACCAACCCAAGCTCATCTTAAAGCAATGAACTTTCCACTGGATTAGGTCATTGGAATTGCAAAGAATGTGGATGTGTGCATTGACGAGTGGTATGGGAAGATCGACTTCATAATAGTGCGGATGGATGACTATGAACAAGTTCTAGGGATGGAATTCATGAAGCAATATGAAGCTATGATGGTGCCACATATGAATAAGATATATATTTACGATGGACGGGATGATGAACCATTGGTGGTACCGACCATGGAAACTATGACAACTAGGTGTAAACTGGCACTAATGAATGTGGAGGACATCAAGCAGGATTAATAAATCTATGAGGGGTTATCCATGATAGAGAAAAAACTCATGGAGGAGGCACATATTATGAGGGAATTATTTGACAGTATCCTCGATTTGATAGGAATGCTGGAGGCAATAGAGGGAAATAGAGATGCGAGACCAAAGACTCAAGAAGAGAGACGAGAAGAATACATGTAGAGATTGGAAGAGGAAGATCTTAACAGATGAATTGAGTTGCTAGAGAAGGAGGATTGGCAACCTTCGACTTTCCCATTGATCCAAATTTAAACAGGAACATAAAAAATTAAATATATAACTATAAATACAAAGTTGTAGTATAAATAACACTTCATTTCATTAATATCAAATACTGAAATATTTACAAATAGACTAGAAAGAAGACTGGCTCGAGCGATGGTAACTTATATCTGAGAAGATATGTGGTGGCTAGATGCCTATGAACTATATAATGAGGCTCAAGGGCCTATTTATTATTGAAAAGCATTAGAAAACCATAAAAAACCAAAACCCTAACCATAGGAGATGTAACACCAAGCGTTTTTGGGCCCCGTTGGGGTTAGTGGGTAGCCAACTTCCCGGGGTCATAACTTAGTCATATTATCTCTGTTTGGCACATACAATACCTTGTTGGAAAGCTCTCTACGAGTACTACTCATTTTTTCTAGGGACAAGATTGTGGCAGACCTCAAAATAGCATTGTTTAGGGGGTCAAAATGGCTCTATAATCTCATGACCTAAAAAACTGCTAAAAATAGCAAATGATGAAATAAATTAGGAAACAAAAGAAAATAACAGGAGATCTAGGTGGGATAGGTCATTGGCCACCAATATCCACCTAGATCACCCATCCCTTCCCTCTTTCTAAACTAGCATGGAGATGAGGCTCATTGTCTTTTACTCTAGGTAGTTAGTCCTTTCTTTAACATGATGGGAAGACACTTGGGGCGAGATGGATGTGTTTGACAGAAGGATGCAATGGAAGTCGTGAAGTTGTGAGATGCATGCATTCTTGTGGAGGAGATGTTATAGTTGGATTAGCTACCCAACTAATAACCATCACAGGGGGGCACATCACATGATTTTCTTGCAAAGATAGAAGAGATTTGGACATGGAGCAGGTCATGAGGTGAGTTATCTGGTTGGCGATATATGGATATATGTCTTAGAATTGTAGGCTTCTCAGATGGTGTTTTCGAGGACGACAACATTTTTAGAGTGATGTGGGATGTTGGGGCCTCGAGTTACCAAGCGCCCGAGAGAGTAAAAAAATTGATGATCGTGGTTAAAGGCATGCATGCACGCTTGAGATGGGTAACTCGCGCCTGTGTTCAGTTGAAGGTGACTCATGTTGGAGAATTTTATTAAATTTGAGTTGGAGGGGGATGTTTGGTTATGTGCGACAAGTTGTTGGTTAAAGGCGATGGGTGGGCATGTATGTTGTAGCGGTCATGGTGGGTGAGCGTAGGCAAGTCACTAGGTAGAGATGTGTTGGGCAATCCGAGTTGGTTGTATTGAGTGACCCAAGTTCGGCGCTTGGGTGGGCGAGCGCCTGGGCAGTCAAAGGGTTGAATTGTATGACAAGATGAGCATATGGGTTGTGATGGTGGACGACTAAGTCATGTGAAGTGCGACAAATAGGAAACATGGCATGGGCGCGGGCATGTCTGTGGGTAGAATGGGTGACCTAACCCGTGACCCACTCAAGCATCATAACAGTGACATGTTATGTCAAAGGTTGATCGACTCACATAGGAGAGTCGACCCATGGAGGAAGGTGAATGAAGATACGCCTCATACGTGGCAAAGGTGCACACGATGTTGTATAAATAAGAGGTTTTCGAATTATGAAGAGGCATAAAAGCCTCAACCAAGAAAGAAAACATAAATTACAGAGGAAATCGTGAGTGAGAAAGTTAAGGTGAAGGTGCACAGATAAGGTGCAGGGTGCAAGACACGACATTACCAAAATTTTGATGTCTAGGGTTCCTTGAGCATGGGTATTGCAGGGTGGATAGGCATAGACTTGGGCGGGAGTCACCGTGACATACCAACAAGTCATACAAACCCGAGGTCATCGTATATAAGTGCTATAGGATGAATAGTAGCACCGGAAGGGTGACACAACAGTGTTGGACAAGCTAAATAGTAGAACTGGCAAGGTGCCACGAAAATTTTGGGAAGGTTGAATTCTTGTGCTGGATAGGTGGAACGGTAGCCCTGGATGGGTGGCATGGTACTTGTGGAGCTGAATGAAAGTACGGTTGAATGATAGGCTAGGAAAATTAGAACGATGAAGATGGTTAAAGTTGAACAATGAAGTTGGGCGAAGGTGAATGATGAAGCTGAACAAGGCTTAATGATAGGATGGGTGAGGCTGAACAGTGAAGTCGGGTAAGGTTAAACAACAAGTTGGTGGGTTTTCCTGATGGGTGCACGATCTGGGCGGAAGTGTGCAAGGTGAGATTTTTAAGGCTCCATGAATTGAATAGTTATTTTTACAATTGAATTACAAAATTTGATTATATTGGGTAAACTCAAGTTATATGGGAGTTTCCCCTCCCACATATGATATATGTGTTGTGTGAAGTTTTATTTCCACTTCCATTAAATATAAACTAATTAAACATAATTGAATGTTTTTCGCTCCATAATAACGTGTGATAAAATTGGTCAGGTGTTCAAGTAGGTGTAGTCTGAGTACTTGAGTATTAATGAGAAGAAAAAGTACGGTAGTGTCGCACGCACTTATGAGTGGTTTAAAGACTACCACTGGGATATGGGAGTGACAGGGGGAGTGAAAAGGGAGAGATGGATATAAACTAAAGGAGATGGGAGAAGAGGAATGAACGGAGAGAGGGAGAGGTGTGAGAGAGGTATAGAAGGTTAAGAGAGGGAGAGGGAGACACAAAGATGTATGGGAGAGAGAGATAAGGAGAGATAGAGGAAGAGAGGGAGAGATATAGTGAGATGATTAGAGGGCGAGGAGCGAGAGAAGGAGATAGAGAGATGAGGGAAGAGAGAGGGAGGTAGGAGAGAAAAGGATAAAGGGGAAGGAAGAGAGAGAGGACTTAAGGGAGAGGATGGAAGAGGGAGGGATAGAGAGATGGAGTTGGAGGGCAAGAGAGGGAGGGAAGAAGAAATACATAGAGAGTGGGAAGTGGAGAGAGAGAGGGAGAGATATAGTGAGATGATTAGAGGGTGGGGAGTGAGAGAAAGACATAGAGAGATGGTGGAAGAGAGAGGGAGGTAGGAGAGAAAAGGATAGAGGGGAAGGAAGAGAGAGAGGGATTAAGAGAGAGGATGTAAGAGGGAGGGATATAGAGATGGAGTTGGAAGGTGAGAGAGGGAGGGAAGAAGAAATACATAGAGAGTGGGAAGTGGAGAGAGAGAGGGAGTGACAAGGGAGAAATGGAGAGCGTGTGTGTATGTTTAGGGATGAGATAAAAAGAAAAATAAGGAGAGATGGAGAGAAGGGGGGAGAGAAAGAGAGAGAAGGAAAGAGGGAGGTATATATTAACATAGTAGGAGAGAGAGAAGGGGAGAGAGAGAGATTTTGGGGGAAGAGAGAGGATTGGAGGGAAAGGGGAGAGAGAGAGAAAGAGTATTGGAAGGAAAAGAGAGAGAGGGGGGGGAGAGAGAAAAAGTGATGGGGGAAGAGAGAGGGAGGAGGAGAGAAAATGAGAGAGAGGAAGGATGAGAGAGAGGAGGCGAGAGGGAAGGAGAGAGGAAGAGAGGGGGAGGAATAAAGAGAGGGAGTTGGAGGGGTAGAGATGGAGGGAAAAAGAAAGACATAGAGTGAGAAGTGGAGTGAGATAGGCAAAGAAAAGGGAGATATGGGGAGATACTGTGTATGTTTGCGGGTGAGATAAAGAGACCAATAAGGATATATTGAGAGAATGGTGGAGAGAAGGAGAGAGGGAGGTATATTGTAACAAATTTTTAGGGCGAAGAGAGAGATAGAGAGAGAAGTGGGAGAGAAATGGAGAGAGAGGATATGACAGAGTGGAGAGAGGGATGGAAAGAGAGATAAAGTTGGAGGGGGAGAGAGAGGTAGGTAAGAAGAAACACATAGAGAGGTAAAGGTGGAGAGAGAGAGAGTTAGTGATAAGGAATATGGAGAGAGAGGTAGTGAGGGCAACAAGAGAAAATAGAGAAGAGCGGGGGAGAGAGAGAGAGAAGGGGAGGAGATGGAGAGAGAGAGGAGGAGGGAGGGATATATATATATAGATTAGAGAAACATATTGTATGTTCTGGGGGTGATATAGAGAAAGAAAGAACAAGAGATGGAGGGAGATATATATATATATATATATATATATATATATATATATATATATATATATATATATATATATATATATATATATATATATATATGGTTTCTTACACTAGATGAATTTATTTTATTGTAGATGACATTTTATAATCCTATTTGATTGCTGTACTAGATGCATTAATTTTATTGTAGATGTTAATTTCTAATTATATTTGATTGCTTGCACTAGATGAATTCATTTCAATGTAGATGATTTCTAATCCTATTTGATTTCTTGCAATAAATGCATTGATTCCAGTGTAGATTTTGACTTCTAATCCTATTTGATTGCTTGCACTAGATGCATTGATTTCAAAGTAGATGTTGATTTCTAATTATATTTGATTGATTGCACTAAATGCATTGATTTTAGTGTACATGGTGATTTCTAATACTATTTTATTGCTTGCACTAAATACATTGATCTCAGTGTAGATGTTTTTTTCTAATATTATTTGATTTATTGCATTAGATGCATTGATTTCAGTATAGATTTTGATTTCTGATTTGATGTAGTTGGATGTATGATGAACATTAATTTAGTGATTAGATTAACAATGCGCATTCATTTCAGTGTAAGAACAAAAAATTATTGGCAATGTACATTGATTTTTGTGATATATTAATTCAACCTATTAATATTGGAGAGCAAGAGAGACCACATATGATGTTTAATACAATAGCTTGAGCTAAAGATTGAAGTCCTTCCCATATAATCGATATGAAAAGATGAGAAAGCTAACCACGGTGAAAATAAGAATAGTAGAAGAAAATAATTTGAGATCACAATTAATATTATTGGTAAATGGCAACATTCTTATTATTCACATTTTCTATCATTCAACACTATTACATTGTCACTTTGCAAAAAAAATTATTTCATCATTTTTCATCATTAAAGTTATTAACAATATTTATCATGTCAAAAAAATTCGGGTATCTAAGCTAATTAAAATTAAAATAACAAGTTAATCTCATACATATTTAACATTTTAAAATTATTATATTAATATTAGATGTATTTACATATTATTGATAAAAATAATAATATCTTCCAAATATTTTCCTTGGTCGCACATGACTGAAACCAGACAACCTAGATCCATCTTAACTCTGGATCCATCAAGCACTGAGAGGGATCAAATATTTTGATGTGCAAACATTTCCGCAGGTTTTGCACTCAAAAAAGAGGTTTACACCTCGTGAGATTTGATCCATATCAGAGCTTCATAGGTCTAGAGTTAATATGGATCTAGGCTGGTTTTAAAAGTGGTCTACACAAAGAGATTGGGTCCCTTTAGGATATTGATAGATTCAAAGTTAAGATGAGCCTTAGTTGGTTTAATTATTAATTATAAAAAAATATGATTATAATTATTAATTGATTGGTTTAGTTTTCCCCTTTAAATAGGCTCTATTCCACATGAATACCATGGGTCAATTCCATGGGTTCTCATAAACCTAGAGCTAAAAAGACTAACGACCCTATAATCATGATAATGAGTATGATGATGATGTTTCAAATCCACTGAGACAAATATGGTATATGGGACCTTTAGAATATAAGGGATTAGTTGTGATATTTTAATATTTGCGTGCCTCTTAACCTTAGCTACCTTATAATGACGATGATGACTACGATGATGATGTTTCACATCCTCTAAGAAAAATATGGTATATGGGACCTTTTGAATGTAAGAGATTGCTGGTGATATTTTAATATTTGTGCGAGGAGGCTATTGACAACATGTATGGTGGTAGATCTCAAGTAAACATGTAAACGTAAACATAAACTAAACATTTAACATGTAATGTTTAACATTTAACATTTAACATTTTAATCTAATGTCAGTCCAATTTAAAAATAATTCTAATTATTATTATGTATAAACACAATATAAATTTAAAATATAAAGAGATTACCAACACTCAAAAAAGAGGTTTTATTTAGGTGAATCCTATGTGCCAGATACAATGGGCCAAATTATTATTAATATCATGCAAAAAAACATTATTAACCCTAAAATTAATATTAAAAGAACATTATTATTAGTATTATTATTAAATCTAATATTCATATTAATATATTATAAAATTAATATTATAAAATTTAATAACTTTGGATTAATATAATATTAATTTTGTTATATTATAATATATATTAATACATCATGTTATATATTAACTCTAGATATATATTGGAGGGAAGAAAAAAGACATAAAGTGATAGAGGTGGTGAGATGGGGGGGTGACAAGGGAGAGATGGAGATAAACTAAAGGAGAGGGGAGAGGAGGAATGAAGAGAGAGAGAGAGGGATAGGAGTGGGAGAGGTAGATAAGGGTAAGAAAGGGAGGGAGATACACAAAGATGTAGGGGATAGAGAGGAGGGAGGGAGGGAGATAGTGAGAGTATTGGAGGGAACGAGAGAGAGAGAGAGAGAGAGAGAGAGAGAGAGAGAGAGTATTGCAGGGCAAAGAGAGAGAGAAAGTGAGAGATGGGGGACAAGACAAGGAGGAGGGAGAGAGGGGAAGGATGAGAGAGAGGAAATTATAGAAAGGAGGAGAGTGATGGAGGAAGAGAGAGGATTGGAGGGAAAATAGAGAGAGAGGAAGTGATGGGGTAAGAGAGAGGGAGGTAGGAGAGAAAGGGGGAGAGAGGAAGGTTGAGAGAGAGGACCTGGGAGAGAGGAGGAGAGAGGGAGGGAGAGAGGGGGGAAATAATAAAGAGATGGAGAGTGAGAAGTGGAGACAGAGAGGGAGTGACGAGGGAGATATGGAGAGATATTATGTATGTTTTGAGGTTAGATGAAGATACAAAGAAGGAGAGATGGAGAGAAGGGGGGAGAGAAGTAGAGGGAAGTAGAGAGGGAAGAATATAGTAAGAGATTTGTAGCCTGAAGAGAGAGAGAGAGGGGTGGGAGAGAAATGGAGAGAGAGGAAGCAAGAGAGAAAATGTGAGAGAGTGGAGAGAGGGAGGGAAAGAGAGATGAAGTGTTAGGCCCCTATACCACTAGTGTAACCCCTTATTTTTATTATTACAACCCACTTATTATATTGATGTACCCATGTAGTGCCCATATTGTTACTATTGTGCCCCATGGAAGCCCATTATTGTTATTATTGTGCCCTTATATTATTATTGTTATGTCGGCTCTGATTATGTTATGACCCCTTAGACTCATATATATAGAAAGGAGGACTTTTCATTTGTATCATCCAAGAATTGTTCATTTATGTAATGTAAAGGAGTTTTCCCCCTTGAAGAGGCTAAATTCTAAGGCATTGATCTATCTTTCTATCTTTTCTAGAGCTGGTTTCATAACATTTGGTATCAGAGCTTTGGATTCTAGGGTTTTGCTTCTCCAAACAGGTCATCGTCGAATTTTCGATATAAATTTTTTTCTGCGATGTTTCAGAAGTTACAAAAACAACCCATTTGAGAAAAAATCACGTTGAACCTTGGGTCTGAATTTCCAAGCTTTTTGCGCTATATTTGCAGAGATATGATCTGAGTAAGTTGGTCTTTTTGCAGAATCCTGAATTACATTCCAAATAGGTGACCTGGGGAAAATCGTCATAACTTTCTTCGTGGGGATCAGATTGAAATTTCGTAAGAAGGTATAGAAATAAGACGGAGTGTAGTTTCTTGTATGCATTTTTCAGATCCAAAGGTTGAAACAGTGACTCGTGGCAGGTCGTACAAGTTCGCTTTATTGAACTAGTCTATAATCAAGTCACTGTGGGAGATTTCGCATAACTCTTTCTTCGAGAATCCAATTTGGATTAGACTGGTGGCATTAGAAATAGGACATAGAGGGCTACTACAAGTCACAATTTTAGAACTTAAAGGTCCGAAAGTGCATAGTTACAGTAATTTCAAGATCGAGCTCCTAAAATCAAGAAAAAGAAAGATGAGGAAGTTTGATGGCAAGGATCCGGTAAATTGGATACTTCAGATGGAGCATTATTTTGATCTACGTGGTGTACCACTATTACAAAAGGTATGTATTGCATGTTCATATTTAGAACCAAATCAATTTTTATGGTATCAAGGGCTTTGTTCTCGTAAACAACTTGTTACATGGTCAATTTTCACAGAGGAAATGATAGCACATTATGAGGATACAAAGAGCAAAACCTTCTTTAGAGCAACACGACAACAATTGGAAAGAGTAAAAGGGCTTTGTTACATAGTGGAAAGAAAGATTATGGAAACGAGGAATTATACCCCTCACAACTATAAATATGGAAGTGTTGTTTCTCCTAGCCTTCCACAACCTACAAGGGTTACACCACAACAATTGGAAGAAAAAAGAGAAAAGGGGCTTTGTTACAATTGTCGTAGAAAATGCACTAAAGGTCATAAGTGTGCTGAGAAGAAATTATTTTACATAGAATATGAAGAGGAGGAAGAAAATGATCAAGAAACATCAAAAGGAGAGGATATACCCCAAGACCCCACCCCAGAGAAAGAAGAAATGAATCAGACCATATCTTGTAAAGCATTGGCAAGAATTACCACTCCTAAAACTCTCAAGATAGAAGGACATATCAAGAAGAAAAAGGTACAAGAATTGAAAGATCACATCGAGAAAGAAGAAATGAATCCAACCATATCTTGTAATTCATTGGTCGAAATTATCACTCCTCAAACTATCAAGATAGAAGGACATATCAAGAAGAAAAATGTTCAAGAAGTGAAATATCACATCGAGCATCAAGAAATGAATCCGACCATATCTTGTAAAGGATTGGAAGAAATTACCACTCCTCAAACTCTAGAGATAGAAGGACATATCAAGAAGAAAAAGGTTCAAGCAGTGAAAGTGTTGGGTCCCTATAATACTAGTGATTACCCCATTACTATTGTAGTTATACCCCTTATTTATATTGTTGTGCCCCTATTAACCCCATGTTGTTATTTCTGTGCCCCATAGAATCCCTCTACTGTTATTTTTGTGGCTTTATATTATTATTGTTAGGTCGGCTGGATTATATTGTGACTCCTTAGACTCCTATGTATAGAAAGAAGGTTTTCTCATTTGTATCATCCAAGAATTGTTCATTTATGTAATGTAAAGGAGGTTGCCGCCTCGAAGAGGCTGAATTCTAAGGCGTTGATCTATCTTTTCTATCTTTTCTTGAGCTGGTTTCATAACATTTGGTATCAGAGCTTTGGATTCTATGGTTTCGCTGCTCCAAACAAGTTATCGTGGAATTTTCGCTATAACTTTTGTTTTGTGACATTTCAGAAGTCACAAAAAAAAGTCATTTGAGAAGAAATCGCGCTGAACCTTGGGTCCAAATTTCAGAGCTTTTTGCGCGATATTTATGGAGATATGATCTGAGGAAGCTGGTATTTTTGCATACTCCTAAATTACATTCAAAATAGGTGACCTGGGGAAAATTGTCATAACTTTCTCTTTGGGGATTGGATTGAAATTTCATAAGAAGGTATAGAAAGAGGATGGACTTTAGTTTCTTGTATGCATTTTTTAGATCCATAGGTCGAAACAGTGACTCGTGGCACGTTGGACAAGTTCTCTCTACTGAACTAGTCTATAATCAAGTCACTGTGGGAGATTTCGCATAACGCTTCCTTGGAGAATCCAAATTGGGTCAGACTTGTAGCATTGGAAAGAGGACAGAGAAGGCTACTACAAGTAGCAATTTCAAAATTGGAGGATCTGGAATTACAGAGATACATCAGATTCAATATCAGGCTTCTACAAAGTGAAAAAAGGTGTGTAGTTTTAATTTTTAAATTTTTGTGTAAGCTGGGTCTGAAGGAATCAAAAGGGAATAGTAAAGAATTACTATCGGTAACTGATGCCCCAAGGAAAGAAAATGCAAACACCTTGTAAGGAACCTGAAAGCTCTAGCATGACTCATGAAGAAGAGGAAGAAATGCTACATGATATATCAAAATTACAAGAACAAGTGCAACAAATGTCACGCTCACAAAAGTTAACAGAAGCTAAGATAAGTGGCGTGGAAGCTAAGATGAATGACATGGAAGCTAAGATGGACAATTTGAAGATAGATTTGAACACAAATTTGAAGACAGGCATGGCAGATTTGAAGACAGATTTGAAAACAGACATGGCAGATTTTAAGACAGATTTGACAAATTTTCTACAAGAAATACTTACTAATGGTGAAAAGGTTGTAAAGGAAACTCATGATGTGAACAAAAGTAATGTTAATCATGATTCCATAGACTCTAATGTTGGATCGAAGGCCCACCATATTCCAAAAATCGATATGAGGAAGTTTGATGGCAAGGATCCCGCCACATGGATATTACATATGGAGCAGTTCTTCGATCTCAATAATGTGCAAAACACACAAAAGGTATGTATGGCAACTGTATATTTGGAAAAAAATCAGTTTGTATGGTATCAATGGCTTTGCTCTCGTAAAAAATTTATCACTTGGGCAATTTTTACGGAAGAATTGATAGTACATTATGAAGATACAAAAAGCAACACTTTTTTTAGCCAATTGATAAGTCTCAAACAAAAGGGTTCAGCAATGGAGCACATTGAGGAGTTCCAAAAATTGAACATAAGGGTAAAAGATATTCCAGAGGAGCATACGATTGATGTGTTCATAGGGTCTTTAAAGGATAATATCCAACATGATGTTCGCCTTTGGGAACCTGATTCATTAGAAAAGGTATTCAGGTTAGCAAGAAAAATGGAAAGAAAAATTATGGCAACCAGGAAGCATACCACTCACAACTATAAAGACGGAAGTGTTGTTGCCCCTAGTCTTCCACAACATATAAGGTTGACACCATAAAAATTGGAAGAAAAAAGAGCAAAAGGGCTTTGCTACAGTTGTGATAGCAAATACACTAAAGGTCATAAGTGTGCTGAGAATAAATTATTCTACATAGATTATGAAGAGGAAGAAGAAAAAGAGAAAGAAAGGTCAAAAGAAGAAGATATACTCCAGGAACAAAGCCTAGATGAAGAAGAAGGACAAATCAAGAAGAAAAAGGTAATAGTGTTGATTGATTCAGGAAGCACCCACAATTTTATTCATTGTAGGGTAGCAAAAGAATTGAATTGCTTCCTATATCCAGCACTAGAGTGTCAAGTGATGATTGCAAATGGAGGAACAATAAATTTCTCTAGAAGGTGCCATAATATCAAGCTATCCATGGGAGAATATGTATTGACTAGCCCAACAATTTCCATTCCAATGGGAGGTGTTCATGTTGTACTAGGAGTCCAATGGCTACAATCATTGGGTACAATAGCTTTTAATTTTCAAGAACTTTTCATCAAATTTTCTACGGAAGGAAAGGAAGTTGAATTAAGGGGTATTGGAGGGAAACAAGGAAAGATAATCAGCTCTCATGGTATGACAAAGCTTCTAAAAAAGGAGCAAAGAGTTGTAATTGCACAATTATGCTCGCTAGATGTTTCCACATTCGAATCATCTATTTCTCCTGATCTCCAAAAAGTCCTGGACAATCATTCTAAGGTACTTGAGACTCCCAAGGGTATCCCAACTATGCATGATCATGATCATGCTATTCATCTAATTCCAGGAAGTGTCCCTCCAAACATTAGGCCGTATACATATCCCTATGTCCAAAAAAGTGAAATTGAACGTGTGGTTGCAGAAATGTTAGAGGCTGGTATAATTCAACCAAGTCAAAGTTCTTTCTCTGCTCTGTTAGTATTGGTGCACAAGAAGGATGGATCATGGCGCATGTGTCCAGATTATAGGGAGCTCAACAAGCTCACTATTAAAGATAAGTTCCCCATTCCTGTCATTGATGAATTACTAGATGAATTGCATGGATCAATTTACTTCAGCAAGTTGGATCTTCGTTCAGGATATCATCAAATCAGAATAAAGATTGAAGACATTCCGAAAATGGCATTTAGAACTCATGAGGGTCATTAAGAATTTTTGGTCATGCCTTTTGGCCTTACCAATGCACCTTCAACATTTCAAGGTTTGATGAATTCAATTCTCAAACCATTCCTTAGAAAATTTGTGTTAGTATTTTTTGATGATATACTAATCTATAGCAAGTCTTGGAAGGATCATGTTGAACATGTTGACAAGGTGCTACAAATATTGGAGGAGAAACAATTATATGAAAAAAGATCCAAATGTTCCTTTGGAGTCCAGGAGGTGGAATATCTAGGTCATATTATATCTCATGAAGGAGTTAAGGTAGACCCTAACAAAATTAAAGCCATTAAGGAATGGAAAATCCCCACATCCATAAAGCATCTACGAGGATTTCTTGGGTTGACAGGGTATTATCACAAATTTGTTAAGAATTATGGGAGAATAGCAGCACCTCTAACAACATTATTGAATAAAGATGCATTTTCATGGACTCCGGAGGCAACAAAGGCCTTTGAACATCTTAAAGAGGCAATGTTGCAAGCACCGGTCTTAGCTACACCGGACTTCACAAAAACCTTTATTGTGGAATGTGATTCTTCAGGAAATGGAATTGGTGTTGTTCTCATGCAAGATGAAAGACCCATTGCTTTTCAAAGTCGTCCAATCAAGGGAAATTTTTTAAGTAAAGCTATTTATGAGAAGGAAATGTTGGCAACACTCCATGCACTTAAGAAATGGAGACCCGACCTAATGGGAAGACACTTCAAGGTAAAAACGGATCATGATAGCCTTAAATACTTTTTAGAACAAAGATTATCCTCTGAAGAGCAACAAAAGTGGGTCACAAAGATGTTGGGTTATAACTTTGAAATCATCTACAAAAAACGGAAGCAAAATGTGGTGGCAGATGCACTCTCAAGAAAGGATGAGGATGTGGAAGCATTGTTGTGCGCCATTTCTATTATCCAACCAAATTGGATAAACGAAGCAAGGGAGGAATGGAAGAATGATGAAGAAGTGTGGGCACTTATTCGAAAGCTACAACAAGATTCCAGTACGTCTGATACATTTAGCTAGAAAAATGATTCGTTATGGTACAAAGATCACTTATACCTCTGTAAGAATTCCCAGCTAAAACAAAAGATTCTTATGGAATTGCACACTTCTCCCTTAGGAGGGCACTCCGGATTTTTAAAAACTTACCATAGGGTTAAGAAGGAATTTTTTTGGGATGGCCTTAAATCAGATATTCAAAAGTTTGTGGCGGAATGTTTGGTTTGCCAACAAAATAAAGTTGAAAGAATTAAGACATTGGGCCTATTACAACCTTTATCCATTCCAAGCCAACGTTGGGAGGAGGTTTCAATGGATTTTATCACAGGTTTACCCAAGTCTAAGGGAAAGAGTGTAATCATGGTGGTAGTTGACAAACTTACCAAGTATGCACACTTTTGTGCATTATCACATCCATTTAAAGCCAGTACAGTTTCTACTGCATTTATGGAAACAATTCAAAAGCTACATGGAAACCCAAAGATTATTGTAAGTGACAGAGATCCCATTTTCACTGGAAATTTTTGGACATAATTATTTTCTTGTCTTGGTACTCAGTTAGCTCATAGCTCATCTTATCATCCTCAATCTGATGGGAAAACTAAGATATTAAACAAATGTTTGGAAGGATATCTTCGTTGCTTTGTTTCTGATAAACAGACACAATGGGTCAAATGGTTGCCTCTGGCTGAATGGTGGTATAACACTTCCTTCCATACATCAACAAAAATGACCCCATTTATGGCACTTTATGGGTATCAACCACCATCCATCACATCATATTTAAGAGAAAATTCTAAGGTTTAGGTAGTGGAACATCACATCGAACATCAACAACAAGTCCTCCAACTCTTAAAGGATAACCTCGTGTTGGCACAAAATAGAATGAAACAACAGGCAGATCAACATCGCAGTGAAAGAAGTTTTGATGTAGGTGATTGGGTATTCGTACGGCTACAACCATATAAGCAAATGTCCCTAAAGCAAGCTAAGAAGGATAATAAATTATCACCAAAGTATTATGGTCCGTACAAGGTGTTGCAAAATATTGGTACTATGGCATACAAATTGGAGCTTCCTGCAGCTTCTCGATTGCACCCAGTTTTCCATGTTTCATGTTTAAAGAAGGTTATAGGTGACAAGCTCCAAGTTCAAACAATATTGCCAGAACTTGACGAGGAAGGAAAAATTATATTGGAGCTGGAAGCAGTCACATAAACAAGAACTCGATAGCTACAAAATCGATCAATTTCAGAGTATCTTATCAAGTGGAAGAACTTATCCGCTGAAGACTCCACATGGGAGGATGAGAATTTTATGCAGAAGTATCCATAACTACTCAAGCATTGAGGACAACACTTTTTTGAAGGAGAGGGGCATGTTGGGTCCCTATAATACTAGTGATTACCCCATTACTATTGTAGTTATACCCCTTATTTATATTGTTGTGCCCCTATTACCCCCATGTTGTTATTTCTATGCCCCATAGAATCTCTCTATTGTTATTTTTGTGGCTTTATATTATTATTGTTAGGTCGGCTGGATTATATTGTGACTCCTTAGAATCCTATGTATAGAAAGGAGGTTTTCTCATTTGTATCATCCAAGAATTGTTCGTTTATGTAATGTAAAGGAGGTTGCCCCCTTTGAAGAGGCTGAATTCTAAGGTGTTGATCTATCTTTTCTATCTTTTCTTGAGCTGGTTTCATAACAGAAAGATCACATTGAGCATTAACAACAAGTTCTCCAACTTTTAAAGGATAATGCCACTTCAATGCAAAATCAAGCGAAACAACAGGTAGATCAACATCGTAGTGAAATTTTTTTTGATGTAGGTGATTGGGTATTTTTACTGCTACATCTCAAGCAAGCTATTTATGAGAAGGAAATGTTGGCAATACCACATGCACTTAAAAAATGGCGACCTTACTGAATGGGAAGACTCTTCAGGGATGACGATGTGGAAGCGTTGTTTTGTGCTATTTCTATTATCCAACGAGATTGGATAAATGAAGCAAGGGATGAATGGAAGAAGGACGAAGAAGTATGGCCACTTATTCAAAAGTTGCAAAAGATCCCAATTCAAACAATATTGCCAGAAATTTGAAGAGGAAGGAAAAATCATATGAGAATTGGAGCAGTCACCGAAACAAGAACCCGAAAGCTACGAAATCAATCAATTTCAGAGTATCTCATCAAGTGGAAGAACTTACCTGCTGAAGATTCTACATGGAAGGAAAAGAATTTTATACAGAAGCATCAAGAACTACTCAAGTGTTGAGGACAACGCTTTTTGAAGGAGAGGGGCATGTTAGGCCCCTATACCACTAGTGTAACCCCTTATTGTTATTAGTACAACCCACTTATTATATTGATGTACCCATGTAGTGCCCATGTTGTTACTAGTGTGCCCCATAGAAGCCCATTATTGTTATTATTGTGCCCTTACATTATTATTGTTATGTCGGCTCTGATTATGTTATGACCCCTTAGACTCCTATATATAGCAAGGAGGACTTTTCATTTGTATCATCCAAGAATTGTTCATTTATGTAATGTAAAGGTGGTTGCCCCCTCGAAGAGGCTGAATTCTAAGGCGTTGATCTATCTTTTCTATCTTTTCTTGAGTTGGTTTCATAACATGAAGTTAGAGGGGTAGAGAGAGGAGTTAAGAAGAAGCACATAGAGAGAGAAAGGAGGAGAGAGAGAGGGAGTGATAAGAAATATGGAGATAGAAGGAAAGAGGACAAAAGCAAGAAAGAGAAAGAAGTGAGGGAGAGCGAGAGAATGGGTAGAGAGAGAGAGAGGGAGAGGAGGAGGGAGGGATAGATAGATATATTGGAGAAAGAGCGTGTATGTTTTGAAGGTTATATAGGTAAAATAGGGATATAGAGATATTGATGGAAGGTGAAGAGAGGGAAGAAGAGAGAGATGGAGAGAGAGAGGGAGGGGTAGAGATATTTATAGATATGGAGTAAGAGAGTGTGTGTGTTTGGGGGAATAAGATAGAGATACAAAGAAGGAGAGATGGATGGAGATATAGATATATATGGACGGGGGAGAAAGGGAAGAATATTTCTTGCACTATATGCATTTATTTCTATGTATATGGTGATTTCTAATCCTATTTGATTGCTTCCACGAGATGCATTAATTTTAGTGTAGATGTTTATTTTTAATTTTATTTGATTTCTGGCACTAGATGAATTTATTTCAATGTAGATTATTTATAATCCTATTTGATTGCTTGAACTAAATCCATTGATTCCAGTGTAGAAGGTGATTTCTAATCATATTTGATTGCTTGCACTAGATACATTGATTTCAATGTAGATGTTGATTTCTAATTATATTTGATTGCTTGCACTAGATGCATTGATTTCAATGTAGATGATTTCTAATCCTATTTGATTTCTTTCACTAAATTCATTGATTTTAGTGTAGATGGTGATTCCTAATCCTATTTGATTACTTGCATTAGATCCATTGGTCTCGGTGTAGAAATTATTTTCTAATATTATGTGATTTTTTGCATTAGATGCATTGATTTTTATGTAGTTTTTTATTTTTGATTTGATGTAATTGGAAGTATGATGGTAAATTAATTTTAAAGTGATTGAATTAAAAATGTGCATTGATTTCAATGTAAGCACACAAAATGATTGGCAATCTACATTTATTTTTTTGTTATAGTAATTCAACCTATTAATATTGGAGAGCAAGAGAGACCAAGTATGATGTTTACTACAATAACTTGAGCTAAATATTTAAATCTATTTCATATAATCGATATGAAAAGATGAAAAAACTAACAGGGGTGACAAAAAGAATATTAGAAGAAATTAGTTTGAGATTGATCACAATGAAGGGTATTTGTAATTGGCTACATTGTTACTATTCACATTTTCTATCATTCAACACTATTACATTGTCACTTTGCATTCAAAATTTTTATTTCATCATTTTTCATCATTAAAGTTACTAACAATTTTTGTCATGTCAACAAGTTGAGGTAACTAATAAAATTTAAAATTAAAATGACCAAATTAATCTGAGACATATTTATCATATTTAAAATAATTATATTAATATTAGATGTATTTACATATTATTAATAAAATTAATCATATCTTCGATAGATTTTCCTTGGCCACACATGACTAAAACCAACCTAGATCCATATTAAGTCTAGATCTCTCAAGCACTGAGAAGGATCAAATTTCTCGAGGTGAAAATATTTCCTCAAGTTTTTCACTGAAAGAAGAGGTTTGTACCTTGAGAAATTTGATCCTTCTCAGCGCTTGATAGATCCATAGTTAAGATGGATCTAGGATGGCTTATTTCTATAATAAAAAATAAGGGAGAGAAGCATTCCTATATTACTATAGCATTGATTTAACAAGTTGAGAATGTTGGAAGTATGGAAAATGTTTTCAAAATTCAAATGAAAGTGAGTAAGAGCAGGGAAATCCAAGAGAAAATATTGTTCATATTCAACCCTCATAGTATCACAAAGGTGAAAAAATATTTCACTCCAACGTGTTTTGGTAATTAACTAACACTTGATTTCACTATGAAACACATGAGAATTAGTTCTTATCTTGGCAATATTCATTCTCCTCCTAGCACAAAGATAATTCTAGTTATCAATTTTGGGGTTAATCACCTCGTTATAATACCTTATCTTCCTACTTCTTTATTACTCCTTATCTTCCCATAATTTGTCCTTAAATTTTGAATTAATGATGCTTTTAATATTTTCGTTATTCTTCAAGACAATCTCCTTTTTTACTCCCCAGTGGTCTAGTGAATACCGAGCATCCTTATGTCATCCATGCTTGAGCCAGAGGTGGGGTTTTGCATAGAATTAGAAACAATTTTTGGGAACATCTTGGATTTCATGCCGTACATATTCTTATTATACATGAGATAGCTTCCAATGGGGGGAATGATAGCTTCAATTAGGACAATAGGGTAGGGAGTATTCCCTTTAATATTGAGGTTGTAGGTTAAAAATTTCTTTTGAATAAGCTCAATGTTCCTCTATGATTATTTAGATATACAACAACCCAAAAATTCACACCCACATAAAATAATATATGTGATGAGCGCCTCAAAGAGGAACCTTTTCTTACTCCAAACCCAAAGATCGCTCGACTTACAATTTTTTTCAAACCCATAATATGTTTTTCAAACTCCAATCATCATTTTGTCAATGTTATAATTCCAGTTGAGTTGGTGATGAATGTAAATTCTTGGATATTTGTATGAATATTCTTTCTCCAAGTAGTAATTATAATGAATGAAATTATCATTATTGATTTTTTTGGATTTAATTATCATGATTCTATTATTTCAGTATTAACAATCATACTCATTTTGGATTAGTAATCTTTGAGGATTCTAAGTTGGAGGAAACTATTAATTCATATTCTCCTTAACCTTAATAATTTTTGGTGAACTTTATTTATCTATTTATGTTTCTTTATTAGTACTTTTCATCAAAAATTTATCAAGTTAAAAAACAATAGAGACAATGGAAACAAGTAGTAGGCTCCAAGCTAGGGAAAAACCCTAGAAGCTATAAAAACCCTAACCTTCACACATGTGATAGAATAAGGCCCCAAAACAGATTTTCACTTATCTTCTTGTCTTCTAATTGCTTCCTTAACCCTCAATTTATCTTTCTTGATGCTTCTTATTATAGATGAAACTTCTTGATTCATGAGATCGAATTGGTGTTGAATGAGGTCAAATATGCTTCTATTTATAGGCCTGCAATGAGGTCAAATTACGTTCTTCAGGCTGACTTATCAAAGCCAATGCCGAGTTGTTCGAGGAAGCCTGTAGAGATTTCTATACTCTAAATCAATATCTTTTACATGTTACAACTTTCCCAATAGGGTCTTATACAAATGAAAACGACTCTTTTCACTCAATAAAAATATTATTTTTCCATGAAAAATCTTAGAAGCTTGGAGGACATGCTTTGACCGAGATGACCATAAAATATGGAGCATGAAACCCATGCTCAAATTCATTTTTTTTCTTTTGTTTCTTGTAACATAAAATATTTATAATGACTTGAGTACATTGACAATTATGAAGACTGAAACTAGTTACATTTTCCAACATTCCCTCTTAATTAGGGAGGTATTTATAATTATACATCTGGTACATGTTTGTTCTCAAACTGTAGAGTTCTCACATGAAGAGTCGAATTAGTAAGCCACATTTAAGAATCAACGTTAGAACTACAATTGTCAATATAGTGAGGCCTTAACTTGATATATCTTTCTTATACAAGAACGTAATGTTGGGAGGCTTGTTATAGACATTTTTGTGCCTATCAGCATGGAGCATGAAATGTCAATAATCTGAGGGATCCAAAGTCCCTAAACATGTTGTTCTTACCCTTAAAGGAACAAGGTCTGCAAACCACAGCACTGAAAATCAGTTCTCCACCTGAAAACACTCAAAAACAGGCTATTTCTGGATCATGTCAGCTGCTCCACTGAGCACTTGCGCTGAATGTCAACTGCTCTTCCTTGTACTTGCGCTGAAGGTGAAAATCAATAAAGGCTACCTGCGCTGGGCGAGATTGGCCAAGTGGCACAGCCATTCTGTAAGGTGTCAACTGCCCAGGAAGCTTCCAAACTGACACTTGGGTCAAGGAATTTGCCTAGTGATGAGTAAGAGGGTCTTGAACTCCAAGTGGAAGCAAGATCCTCCAAGTGGACTCAAGAACTGAAGATTAACTAAAGTGGGAGAGGACACAAGTCAGCTTCAGGCCAGTCTCAAGATGACTCATCCTTTCTCCAAAACCCTATATATAGATCTCTCTCATGAGGTCTAGGGAGGCTGGAATTTTGTGCAAGTAAGGAAGTGTTGTTGGTTTGAGAACAGAGCTATTGGGTGTTTTTGCTTGAAGGAGGTGAAGAGGGGATTTCTTTCAGCTGGGAGGTGTTGCTGGATTGGGACCTATTATGGTTGTAACTCTCTCAGAACTTTACTTCTATTGTTAATAAAGCTTTGAGATTCTTCTATATGCATGTATCTTGATGATGAATTGATGCTTGTATATTTGGTTTATGCTAATCCTTAGATCGATTACAGATGTATGCTTCTTGTAGTTTCCTTTTCTTGTGCTTTTACAGGATCTGTGTGTAGCTGGGCCGGTGAAAGGGCAAGGAGCTAGGAGCAAGCGGCAAGGAGTGAATATTGGATCGACTATTAAGCGCAAGATAACGGTTAGTAGATCATCCTTTTCTTCCCTCTCTCATCTCGTAAAGAAGAAACTTTTCATAGCTTTGCATTCAGTTGTTGCTGAGGTACTATCACCCTTAGAGTGGGATAGAGGCATTCTGCATTAGATACTTTTCCCCCCAACAAACTGGCGACTCCGCTGGGGAGCGTATCTTGTTGGTTTGTTGTGTTTCTTGCTATTCATTTCACAAACAAGGAGAGTACCGAATCGAACTGTGTTTGAATCCATCAAATAAAAAGTAGAGGGCAGCTACTCTGGCTCAGTTTCTGAGCAAGTTGGTGATTTGAAGAGCTGATCCACAAGGACTCTAATAAGCTCTTAGTGATAGCTTTTCATCCTCCTTTACATCCCTTAGTGTTTCCTTGACTGATAGCTTCTGATTTGAGCAAAAACTGTGAATTTTTGAGCAATCTATGACCCGGAAACCAAGACGGACGAAAGTCTCGTTCTTCAGTGCAGGCTATACAAAGGCAGTCTGCATTTCAGCGCAGTTCCCGAAGGGGCTACCTGCACTGAAGGTCAAACAGGCAGTGTTACACCTGCGCTGGACCAGTCTTGGCTTGAGCTGCTGGGGTTTCCTGTTGAGACTTGCCTTGTTTTCACTGTTGTTTTTGCTGTTTGCTGCCAGTCAGTGGGTCTATCTGAAACCATCTTCCTTTGCCATTATTCCGCCTCAGTTGTGTAAAGAAACTGTATTTGTTCTTTTGTATTTCTTGTGTCATTTACAGTTTCCCATAACGATAGTAAACCAGTCTTGCATTGACCTCTTAGATCTAGACCTGTGATTAAGTGTCGTTCTGATCTTAAGAGTTAGTTTATTTGCTGTTCATAGCTGATTGAGTTTGTCGCTTTCGTTATATGGTTTGGATTTATAAGTTTCTAAGTGTCGAAACAAGTAAATCATAAAGGTGTCTTTCGATTTTTGGACAAACTTGTTTGTTTTCGCTTGAAATTGAATTCAAAGTTATACAACAGCTTTCTTTTTGCATTTCATCAACATTAAGAAAGAGAAAAGAAATACTTGCATTGTGCATGTACATCATGACAGTTTGCATGTTGATTTAGGAAAGTGCATTAGTGTGTGCTCTATGATCTGTGTGAAAAGGTGTTATCTTCCTTCTCCCTCAGTAGTTAAGGTTTTCAAAGTTGAAAGATTGAAAAGCTTGCTTATCATCTTAGATTGCATTCAGGAGTGTTTCTATACATCTCGTGGTGATCCATAAAGGCAAACTGCTAAACAAGATCAACCTTAAAATAAATTGAATTTACATAACAACGCATTGAAACATAACGCAAACATCTAGAGGTCTAAGCTAGAGACGTGTTCCGGCGTCGTTAAACATAGTGACTGTCGATCTCGACGAAGGTGGGTGATTCCTCCTGAGAGTCGGTGGCACTAATACGGACTTGTGCTCCCACGTACCGTCGCGTATATATTGGGAGACCCCTATAGGATCAAAGCCTTTATCCATAGGAAACCGTGTCGGCCGCCCTACTGATCGCAATGCAGTGAACACAACATTCACGAAGATCGACCACTCGTACCGTAAAACGTATTCTGTGGTTTTGCGAAAGGTTTTGGCACACCCTCTGCCTAGAACTCCAGAGCAGTTTCTTTTGGCCTTTTTCAAACTCTATAACTGAAAAAGTCCATCCGAGCATTTGTCACTTCGGGCTCGTTAAAACATCGAAGGAGACTAGAGTCATCTTTAGCTTTTTCTCGACTCTTAAAAAGTGAAAAAGCAAGTTGTGTCTAAGCGTCGTTATAAAATTTATTTTAAACGGAACATAATCACCTCCTATTCCCGCGTTGATCTTTAAGTTGAGAACATGGAACGCCCCAACCAAGGAACTCCACATGATGGAAATCCTGGTCCTTTCTCCTCTTGGGGAGAAGTTGGTGCGCCCCACATGGCCACATTGTCGCTGCCAGGACTGACAATTGGCCTGCCTGTTTGGCTATTCTCAACTAGTGTAGTTCAGAACACCATGGTTCCTGAGCAGTCGAGTCAACAGTTAGATGAGTCTAGAGCTTCCCACCAGCCTTCTACTTCCTCTAACCCTTCCTCCAATCCTTCATCTTCGAAAGGTAAAGCTGGCAAAAGCCAAGCTCCCACGGAGAAGAAGGAAAAGAAGAAGAAAGAGAAGAAGAAGAAGGAGCCTAAGGCGACTGGGGGCAAGCAAAAGACATCTAACAAAAACCCACACACAGCACAGACCGGGCCTAAATCGCCATGTGTCATATGTAGAGGAGACCATTTCCATAGAGATTGTCCCTGTATTCCCTGGATACTAAGGGACTGGTCCCCTCGATTGCACAATTCGGGAGCTTCAACCTCTGATAATCAAGTTGAGTGCTTACCGTCAACCAGCGAAAGTGAAGGATCAAGACAAAAGGGGGGAGCAAAATCCCCCTGTAGACTGTGTGAAGGCGATCACGTCATCCACCGTTGTCCCTTCTTATATGAAGCGAAGAGAGTTTTGGAAGATCGTCCGGTTTCACCGTTGAGACTTCCTCCTGGATACAAAAAACTCGTGCCAAGTCCTTCGTTGGTTGAAAACACAGCTAGCCCGCTCAAGTGGTCAGCTGAAGAGTCAGTCGTTGAAAATGAACCCACTGAATCCAGACCAGACGAAAGTCTAAAGGTCGATACGGCAGTTGACCCGGTTCTTCCTTCAGAGGTTTCATCCTCAAATGACACCGTCACTGAAGATTCATCTTCAAATGACACCCTCACGGAAGAGAATAAGGATGACACCATCCAGATTCTTTTCATCAACACAGATTCTGATGAGCATCAGGGCAATGCGCCCATTCCTTTATCGCAGGAAGGAACATCGTCAGGATCGTATCCGGCCGTGTATTCGGTCCCACCACCAAGCAACCTAGTTGTGTCCTTTGATTGGAACCAACTGGGCAGACCCCGGTTACCAGCCAGTATACCATTCAGAATCATAGTCCAAATTTATAGAATGGTGATGGCTGGAACTATCATTGATGAAGGGGCATCTGTGAGTATCCTTTCCTCTGTTGCTTGGAAAGCACTGGGTTCCCCGACGCTTTTGCCTGAGACAAGAAATCTCTCGGGCTTTAATAAAGGAACCAGTCGACCATTAGGGATCCTCCCCAATGTGCCTATTACATTGAAAGGGAAGACCGTTAATATGAACGTGATGGTCGTTCAAGGACCCTTGGATTATAACCTACTCCTTGGACGTGACTATATATTGCATGGGAGCTATAGTCTCCTCACTCTTTAGAGTAATGTGTTTTCCACACGAAGGAAGGGTGGTCAAGCTCGTAGACCAACTTTCATTTCCGGGATCACGCATCGCAAATAGTCAAATACCAATCCTCAATGGTCTTTTTTCTCAAGAAATGCCTCTACCCCCAGTCCTCCTTCCCGATGAATGCGAGTGATTCGGAAAGATAGGACTGGAACCCAGGGGGCATGCATCCTGGTCTGCTTCGGGCAGAGGAAACCTTGGGTATAGAGTAGAATTTCCGCGGAAGAATATGACTAGTCCGTACCCCGTCCGTATGTGGAAGAGGGGTTGTTCTAGAATAGGATTCTTTTGTTAAGGTTACTTGTCTGACAAAGGTCATTCAACTTTGTCTAAATAGGTAGGCTACCAAAGAAAGAGATTCTATTGCGGCAGCAAATAGAACCATCTTTGGGTAAAAGGCAAGCCTCACCCATTAAAACTAATGTTTTAAAGGATAAGTAGGGGCAGCCTCCAAAGAAAGAGATTCCTTTGCTGCAACAAGTAGTAACCATCTTTGAGTAACCTAATGATAGATATCGCCGAAGAAAGAGTTTCATTTGCGGCAGCAAATAAAACCATTCTTTGGGTAACCAGAAAGAGGCAAGCCTCACCCTTTAACACAAATGTTTTATCGGATAAGTAGGGGCAGCCTTGAAATTGTACTTTATACCCGGGGGCATGCAAACCTTTTGGAGTGCAAGCTAGGGGCGGTTATTGATCGTTTCCTAACTTGCGTAAAGAAAGGATGAGAAGGAGCATAGCTTAGTGAAGATGAAGCTCTATAAAAAATAGAGATCTCACAGGAGACATTTCTTATTTTATGACTGGTATATCGAGCAGTTTTAGCATAAAGTTCATGCTCGTTAAAAAATAAACGCAAGATCCGAGCAGTTTTAACGCGGTCTTCATGCTCGTTAAAAAATAAATAGAAGCAGTGAGCAATGTTTCCCCCAGAGTTTAAGCTCATTTTTATCTAAAAAAAGAACCTATTCCGGTAAATAACCATTGTGATCGTAAATTTATTAGTCATAAAAGCCTTGGTCGTGTTTGCACGCGCCACCTCCATTTCATTTGGCCGATCGTTCACTCCATATGATTGTTTACCCATTTTGAGGAACAGCTGCGAAGAGTGATTTCACTTAGCCATCCTTGTGACACTGCCGTGGTTGGAATATTCCAAACTGTACCTGGAATCTGCTGCTATCCCTATTTATCACTCGTTCCTCAAAAGACGAGTCTTCTTTAAGCTCTTTTCATCTGACTCGTAAACTATGAAAAGATTGCCGAGTTTTGGCCTTCCAGCTCGTTAAAAGGACCGGAAGAGCTATCCCTCCTCTAGATTTTAATCTTTTTGGACCTGAGGGATTATTGCACAAAAAGGTCGAGCGCTTGTTTTATTCGGCTCGTTAAGGTTATCGAAAAATCATCCCTTTTGTATTGTTTTATACTTTTTCGGACTTAAGGGATTAGATGACGAAAAAGGAATTTTGGAGTTAACTTTCTGTACCTTTTTAGACTCTCTAAAAATGAAAAGGACCGAGTTGTCTTTGTCGCTAGACTCGTTAAAATGATTAAATAGCGACAAACTTGTCTTTAGACGAGAACGAGTTTCCCTATCGCTAGGCTCGTTAAAACATAGCGATGGGCTTGCCCGAAGGGCAGGTTATAGAACAAGCATATGTTATCCTCCTCAAGCTTGACAAAAATAAAGAGGTATTGGTCAGAAATGACTGGGGAAAAATTGGGAGAACCTCAAAGCTTAATGGTAGCAAGTCGCTCTTGAACATGACACTTTGTCCTCCGTACCACATCGGGTTGGGTTGTTTCATTCACCGGTCTCATCACCATGGTCCTCGCCAAACCATCCGTATTTGGGGTAATGCTACCGATCCATCACATTAGTGTCGTTATATGTTCAAGAGATGTGTTCAGAAAAAGTCAACCGTGTCCCATCCACTGCCATACATTATCCTTCATCCATCCATGATCGCCACCCTGAATCATATCTCACAGATTGTTTTCACCTCCACTAAAATCATTAACTCTGTTCCGTGTCACTGATGTGGGATTCATTAAGGCCCTCCTTGGACAGATCACTTCTTGTCGACTTCAGCTCATTATCCAAGAAGTTGATCTAGGAACACCCCCCCAGTACTTTGAAGCTTGCATGCCTCAATGGCAAGTTTCTCACTTCCGGCGATAGGTATACATCAATGACCTTCGACCAGAAGATTTTGCGTGGTGTTCGACGCCAATTCCTTTATTCACACCACGTGAATTGTACTGCAGTACCTTGAGGGTCATTGTCATTATTGGTGATTCCTCTCGCACTTGTTAACGGTTTACATTATTGACCGGTAATCAAGCGATGTCTTTCCGTGTTCGACTTCAGCGTGATTCTCACACGGATCGACTTGTACTTAGAGTGAAGATCAAACGAGATTGAAGACCCCGGATCTAGTTTCATCCATCCGGGCTGCGATATATATTCAGGAAATATAAAGACATTTGATATGTACATCGTTGCAGCAGATGATCATCCTACTCAAAGGATGATAATTTCAGCAGAGAATTATCAGTCTATCTTCAGACGGTCGTCTGTTATATGTACCAAAATGACTTTATAAAGCTGAGCATGGGAATGCCCGCCTCAGCTAGATCATGAAAAAATGAAAAATAATGTATTGTATTGCATTTGCAGGGCACCTCTCAGCGATTGAATGAACTTCGAATCCTCCTAATAAAGCATTTCACCTGATAAACGACCTCATACTTTAGGGGGCGACTGTTATAGACATTTTTGTGCCTATCAGCATGGATCATGAAATGTCAATAATCCGAGGGATCCAAAGTCCCTAAACATGTTGTTCTTACCCTTAAAGGAACAAGGTCTGCAAACCACAGCACTGAAAATCAGTTCTCCACCTGAAAACACTCAAAAACAGGCTATTTCTGGATCATGTCAGCTGCTCCACTAAGCACTTGCGCTGAATGTCAACTGCTCTTCCTTGTACCTGCACTGAAGGTCAAAATCAATAAAGGCTACCTGCGCTGGGCGAGATTGGCCAAGTGGCACAGCCATTCTGCAAGGTGTCAACTGCCCAGGAAGCTTCCAAACTGACACTTGGGTCAAGGAATTCGCCTAGTGATGAGTAAGAGGGTCTTGAACTCCAAGTGGAAGCAAGATTCTCCAAGTGGACTCAAGAACTGAAGATTAACTAAAGTGGGAGAGGACACAAGTCAGCTTCAGGCCAGTCTCAAGATGACTCATCCTTTCTCCAAAACCCTATATATAGATCTCTCTCATGAGGTCTAGGGAGGCTGGAATTTTGTGCAAGTAAGGAAGTGCTGTTGGTTTGAGAACAGAGCTATTGGGTGTTTTTTCTTGAAGGAGGTGAAGAGGGGATTTCTTTCAGCTGGGAGGTGTTGCTGGATTGGGACCTATTATGGTTGTAACTCTCTCAGAACTTTACTTCTATTGTTAATAAAGCTTTGAGATTCTTCTATATGCATGTATCTTGATGATGAATTGATGCTTGTATATTTGGTTTATGCTAATCCTTAGATCGATTACAGATGTATGCTTCTTGTAGTTTCCTTTTCTTGTGCTTTTACAGGATCTGTGTGTAGCTGGGCCGGTGAAAGGGCAAGGAGCTAGGAGCAAGCGACAAGGAGTGAAGACTGGATCGACTATTAAGCGCAAGATAACGGTTAGTAGATCATCCTTTTCTTCCCTCTCTCATCTCGTAAAGAAGAAACTTTTCATAGCTTTGCATTCAGTTGTTGCTGAGGTACTATCACCCTTAGAGTGGGATAGAGGCATTCTGCATTAGATACTTTTCCCCCCAACAAGGCTTTACATGAGATACCATGCTACCTCTTCAAGGTACATTCCCCATCCATATGTTCACTAGGTATGTCTTTTTAGGACTATTATTATCTTGGATTCCAAATACTTAAAGAATAATAGTCCTCTGTGACAACTCTTGCCTTGGATACCTATCTAATCCGCAAAGAGTGTGGGTCCACTTCCTATATTGTATTTTATATCCTTAACGAAATCATAGCTTCTTATCCAATCCTCCATTCACCATTCTCTGTCCATGGCCTTCACTTAGACATACGACTGTTAGTCATGTCCTAGTGCATGACACATGAAGGAGAGAATACAAATGTGATGCTATCCTCACCCGCTGTCAAATAATATAGGAGATTATTTCACTTCCTTTCAACTGGGAAGTCATAGCCACATGATCTCCAGATTGTTTCCATAAGTGTATCAACTACCACTTATTCATGGCTATAGTTGCATAACTCCTTATTTCCTTTGTATTTATTAATATTGATCTCTCTTTCCACCTAAATGTTGTAGAGCCATCTTTTCCCTTCATTCTTGTGACATCATTGAAGCCATCAATATTGCATATCACTATGGACTCTATTCATCATCAATGAAGGAATTATGTTGATCCTTTTCAAACTTAAAGCTAATCATATCTCCCTCTTAAACACGAAAGTCATATTTGTTGATGTAGGAACATGAACATCATGTTATTTTCTTACACTGTTACCTTTCAATTCCAAGATGATAACATAAACATCTCGAGTTCGAAATCCTTTAAGGATTGTTGAAAAGAATCACTCAATCCATATGTTCTTTGAATCAAGTTTTAACATCAACATTTGAACTTACCTCAACAGTCATTATGTATTTCCGCAACATCCTTCCAGGAAGAAATATAATATGATAACCAGATAACCAAAATTAAAATGGTAACAATATACTTAACTTGTCATGATGACCCTTTTGTCAAAGTGATTTCTTACTCAAGTCTTTTGATATCGACATCCTTTTGCATGATCCAATAATATTTCTCCATGCATCCACTTTTAATTAGGGTTCCCATGGATCACACTTGATTACTTGGATACTATATCTTTCTTTGATTTTTCATTATTAAATCCATTTCTTTTTTCTAGAGACTATACTTGATGTTGATTAATATTGTTTCACTTATGGAATGCAATATTGTGAGAGAGTCTTGATCTATAGCCATTCTAAAGCATGTCAAATTTCTTCTTCTAAGCATCATGAAAGCATATGGAAGATTTACTAAGCACATTCTCATAACCAACCCTTCTTGTATGATTCTTGTACATATGAACCTTACCCTAAAGAAGAGTTATTTAAAATATGCATACATTTGCTTCCATACAACCATCTAACCATCCCTTCTTGAACGAGCTTACTTATTTATACTTGTCGACAATATGTTTCTTTTCCAAGGTAGAAAGACTTTCTTTATTCCCTTCATTACAACTTGACCATCTCCATCCCTTCATCTTTCAAAACTATTTCTTCTATACCATATGGAATATATACTAGTCATTTCTTAACGCTTTTTCCAAGAAACTTCTAGAATGATGGTTCTTATAGGATCTTGATGATCCCTCTTTTCACAATGACTACCTTTAACATGATGTTAGAAAATTCTTAGATGAATTGTAATATTTAATATGGTCCAAGTACCCTCATTCTTTGATCGTTATATGAATTTTCAAAGAAACTTGATTATGTAAACTTGAATTCTTCTACTATCATATGCTTCTATCTATGATGCCATGCTTTTCTAGAAACCAAGACTCTTATAGAGCATACAACAATGCATGCGACTCTAATTTCTATCTAAGAAATAATTTTTGTATAAAGAAGCTAACATAGATGGAATTTTTAGTAGTAAAGATCTTTGGGAGCTTCTCCTTTGGCTTCTTCTTGGGTTCTCCCTTTTCTTCAAATATGTGAGTTCCACTTCTTTCTTTTCTTTCGTTGTTCTATTTTTTTGGATAATTCCTCTTAACGTGACCATACTTATTACATATAAATCATTGAGCTTGGAGAGAGTTTTTCTTTCATTGGACTTTCGAAACTTCCCTTTCTTCAAATTCTTGGACACTACAATAAAGGATTGAGACCTTTTGTCTGATTCAATGTCATCCCTTGCCTTAATCCTAGATTATTCCAAGATGCATTGAGCACAAAACTCATCGAAAGGTGTAGTATCCTTCTTTGAGTAGATTCTAGTTACAAAAATGTTCCAATTAGGCAGAAAATAAGTTCGTACACAAATGGTAATTTCAGTGTCAGAAACAATTTCCCCAAGGCCTTATAATTGATCCCTTATTTGTGATATCTTCATTATATAAGTGGCCATGTCCTCATCCTTTTAATTCCTTATTATATATAGTTGATTTCTCAAGGAAATATTTTTACATGATGTACTTATGGAGTGCAACTTTACCAATTCATCATATATAAACTTGGATGTCTTCAAATAAATAACAAAGGTAACAAGATGGTCTTTAATAGATTCAACAATTATTATTTGTGCCCTTACTTCTCCTTTCTTGTATTTATTTTAACTCTTGAGTCTTCTCTCTATCTAGTACAACTACTTCACCAAAGACATATTCCATGGCTGTTGGGTGTGTGTTATATTCTTTCCATGACTAGGCCCATGCTCAGTAGAGCCCCCTATTTGTTGCACTAGGCGTAGCAGGGGGGTCACAAGCAGGGTGGCAGCCCCCCTTATCGGGGAGTTTGAAGGGGGTAGTAGGTCCCCTCTACGGAGTCTGAGGCAGTGCCCTCGGGAAAAAAATTTGGACCCTATATTAGGTTGGTGGATGTACTTATGGCTTTTTGCATGGTTTTCACATATGGTTTTGGGAATAATGGTTTTCTACTATGGTATTTTGTAGATCCAGTCAAGGGAACTAAGGTTATGTTTTAATCCAGGGTTTATGGATGCTTCAGCATGTATATATATGTATTGTAACTTTGAAAGGAATATAATGAAAAATCAATCTAGTAGTCCCAGTTTCGGGATCTAGGGAAAATCTCTGTGTATATCTATATTATGTTTTATCCTCTCACCATTTTTTATTTTTTGTTTTTAAAATTCATGTCTAGGTAATTTTTGTACGGGGTTAAAACCTACATTTGGTATCAAATTTGTTTTGGCTTCAAGGGCTCGAGCCTATGGCAGACCTTGTTCAGTGGGAGATCTTTGGGATCAATTCTTGTGGTGAAAGAAGATGGTGAGTAGTGGAAAGATAGAGATCGAGAAATTTAATGGTGAGATTTTAGAGTTGTGGAAACCCAAGATGGAGGATCTATTAGTGGATAAAGATCAATGGATCACAGTATATCTAGGTACTAAACTAATGGCTATGTTAGTTGAAGATTGGGTGAAGTTGGATCGAAAGGAAAAGAGAACAATACAATTATGTATCCGAGATTCAGTATTGTTGAATGTATCAGGGGAAGCTTTGGTGAAGGATTTGTGGGAAAAGTTAGGGACTTTGTAACAGTCTAAGTCTCTCATTAATAAACTGTTGCTACGAAAAAAAGTTGTATGACCTAAGGATGAAGGATGGAGACTCGGTGAGAGAGAATATGAATGCCTTTAATACTATGGTAAGACATTTGTTATCTATTAATATCAAAATTTCAGATGAAGATAATTGCATCAGTTTTTTATGTTCTCTACCAGAATCACAGGATGGTTTGGTTGTTGCAATTGGTAGCAATGTGACATCCATACAGTTTTATGAAATAGTCCCATCCTTATTGTCGGAGGAGATGAGACGGAAAAATATGGAGGGCCATAATGGTGATGCCTTGTATTTATGAGGATGGTACTAGAACAGAAAAATAAAAATAAAAAATAAAAAAAATCACTGAGTCAGAGACCTAAATCTAGAGGGAGATCTAAATCTCCAAGAAAACCAATAAATGTGTGCTGCAAATGCAGAAAGTAAGGACAGTTCAAAAATGGCAGTAGATCTAAAGCTCCTAAGAAACAGAAGGGATATGATGATTCTCCTTCTCTATAGGAAAAAACCACCTAAAATGAAGGTGGGGATGTGTACTTTGCTACTTCTTCAAGTACACATGCAGATCATGAGGCATGGTTGATTGACTCAGGTGAATCCTTTCACTTCACTCCCCGCAGGGAGTGGTTCTGTGAGTATAATAAAAATGATGGTGTTGATGTTTTCTTAGTGGATGACAAGAAGGCTAGAATCATCGATCGTGGAAAAGTCAAGTTGAAGTTTCAAGGTGGAAGGATTAAAACACTTCTAGGTGTTCCACATATTCCTGCATTAGCCAAAAATCTAATTTTTGTAAACAAGTTGGATGATGCAGGTGTAACAATAGTGTTTGAGAAATATACTTGCAAGATGGCTCAACAAATACTAGTATTGATGTGGGGAGATCAGATTTGAACTTTGTACAAGGTTTAGGGTAGCCCTGTTATTGATGGGTGCAACAATTTTTTGGTTCTTGAAAGTGGAGCAGAAAATATAGTGGTCTCCAGAGAAAGGACCATGGTATGGTATCAAATATTTCGACAGATTGTAATGGTATGGTAGAAGGCATGTCTAATTTCTCTCTAGATTTTTATTTCTATGAAAATTGTATATATGGGAAGCATAATTGGATGATTTTCCCCTCTGGTACTAAGAGGGCGAAACAAATATTAGAGCTTGTGCACAGTGATGTGTTTGGACCTGTGTCAGTTCCATCACTGGGTAATTCTGTGTACTATATATCATTTATATATGACTTCTCAAGTAATACATGGATATATTTCCTTACGAATAAATCTGAAGTATTTTACAAGCTTAAAGAATTTAACGCTCTGGTGGGAAACTAGATAGAGAAGAAGATAAAGGTGCTGATGACAGATAATGGTGGAGGGTTTGTAAGAAGGAATTTGAAGAGTTATGTAAGAAATGTGGTATAGCTACACACCTCAGAAAAATGGAGTTACAAAAAGAATGAACATGATGTTGATGGAAAATGAAAGAAGTATTCTTAGTTGTGCCAAGTTTTGATAATAATTTTGGGCAGAGGTAGTGGAGACTGGATGTTACATGGTCAATAGGTCACCTTCATCAATGTTGGAGGATAGGACTCCATAAGAGGTATGGACTTGTAAGGAACCATCTCTTTCACATCTGAGGGTATTTGGATTTTATGCATATGTACATGTTTCGAAGGAGAAAAGAGCCAAGTTGGATAGTAAATCCGAAAGGTGCATCTTTGTTGGGTATCAGGATGGTTTAAAAGGTTATAAGGTTTCAAACCTAGAAAAAAAGAAAGTTGTATACAACCATGATGTGGTGTTGACAGAGGTGAAAGATGTTATTAAACATGAAGTCCTATCAAAGGAACCTGAGAGTATAGAGTTTGAGCTAAAGGAGGAGGAATTAGACTCTACAGCAAAAGAGGAATTAGAATATGAAGAGCCACAAACTCCAGCTATGAGAAGATCAGTTCGAGAAAGAAGGCATCCAAAAAGGTATACTCGAGCTACTTTCTATTCAAAATTTTCTTTATCTATTACTGATGATGATCCAAAAGTTGTCGTGGAAGCAGTAGATTCAGAGGATGGAAAACTCTATAAAGGGGCCATTATTGATGAAATAACATCTTTGCATAAAAAATGAGGCTCGTGATCTGGTGGAATTGTTGGCTCGAAGGAAACCCATTTCCAGCAAATGGGTGTTTAAGAAGAATATGAATTTAAAAGGAAAGGTGGAGAAATAAAAAGCTCGGTTGGTAGAAAAAAGTTATTCGAAAGTTCCAGGAATTGATTTTGATGATATTTTTTCTCCGATTGCCAAGGTAGCTTTTGTTAGATTATTTTTATCTATTATTTCTCCTTTTATTTTGAGGTAGAACATATGGATGTGAAGACATCATTTCTTCATGGAGATCTAGAAGAAGAGATCTACATGAAGCAACCTAAAGGCTTTGTGGTGAAGGGTAAGAAATAATTTCTTTGTAGGTTAAAAAAGTCTTTCTATGCGTTAACATAGTCACTAAGGATGTGGTATTGGAAATTTGATACCTATATAAAAGGACTTGGCTTCACCAAAAGAAATGTAGATAACTATGCGCATTTTAAATTAATTCGTGATTGTGTTATTTATTTGGTCTTATATATGAATGATATTGTGCTGATTGGAAATAATAAAGGAATTATCCAGGAATTGAAGACCCAATTTTCCTCCAAATTTGATATGAAAGATATTGGTGCTGCAAACTATATTTTGGGCATGGAATTTAAATAAGATCGAGCAAAGAGGAAGCTTTGGCTGAACCAGAGTAAGTATGTCAAAACAATATTAGAGGTTTAATATACATGATAGTAAAAAGGTGAATGTTGTTATTTGTATTGCTGTAAACTTATCTATTGAACAGTGTCCCAAGGCACAAGAAGATGAAGAGGACATGTCCCGTGGACCATATGCACGTGCAGTCGATAGCCTGACGTATGCAATGATTTGTACTAGACCAGACATTGCACATGCAGTGGGAGTATTGAATAGATTTATTTCAAAACCAGGGAAGGAGATTTGGACAGGAGTGAAGGCAGTTTTGAGGTATTTGCGTGGCACTAGTGATTATTGTTTGTGCTACCAAGGAAGACCAAGATTGGATAGCATTTTGGACATCCGTAGATTTGTTGATGCAGACTGGGATGGAGATCTGGATCAACGAATATCTACAGGTCGGTATGTATTTAACATATTTGGAGGTGCAGTTAGTTGGATGAGAAAGAGGCAATATGTAGTGGCATTTTCAACTACAAAGGCAGAATACATGGCAACCCCTCATGCAAGCAAGGAAGTAGTTTGGTTGCAGAGATTGTGTTCAAGTATGGGGTTGGTAAAATGAGCTAAAAGGATAGACTGTGATAGCCAAAGTGTAATTTTCTTGGAAAAGAACCCTACTTATCATTCAAAGACAAAGAACATTCATATTTAGTATCACTTTGTGCGGGATATGGTTGAGGAAAAAATGGTGTTTCTTGTAAAGGTGGAAGCTTTGAAGAATATTGCAGATGCATTGACAAAGTCTATCAGCATTGATAAGTTCCCTTGTTGTAGAGAAATAATGGGCATTGCAGGGCTGGAAAAATGACTAAGCTCTCTTGTCTCCCCCCATGGAAAGAGAAACAACAAGTGGGAGAATGTTGGGTGTGTCTTATATTCTTTCCATGACTAGCCCCACCTTTAATAGCACCCCCTTATTTGTTGCACCAGGCACAGGAGGGGGGTCGTACATGGGGCAGCAGCCCCCCCTTCCGAGGAGTTTGAGGGGGGATTTTTTTTTAACCCTATATTAGGTGGAAAAACCTACCTATGGTTTTGTGCATGGTTTTCACACATGGTTTTGGGCATGATGGTTTTCTACCCATGGTATTTTCTAGATTTTTTCGAGGGAACTACGATTATGTCCTAATCTAGGGTTAATGGATTGGGGTTGATGGATGCTTTGGCATGTATATTTGTGTATTGTAACATTGAAAGGAATATAATGAAAAATCAATCTCGTAGTTCCGATTTTGGGATCCAAGGGAAAATATCTATTTAGATCTATTTTATGTTTTATGCTCTCGCCATTATTTATTTTCTATTTTTAGAATTCGTATGCGGGTAATTTTTGTATGGGGTTAAAAACTACAATGACTTAATTTTCAATGATTTATATGTCAATTATGTTCTTCCATGCTAGGAAGTTTGTTGATCCAATGAGCTTGTTGCCTTCCTCGCAAAATGCAGTCATATGATCTATAGATTGAGACATAGAAGACAATATAATACTCACTTATCAACTCTTTTGATGGTGTCTCAAACTATCTTGATGCTTTCGACACATTAAAGGATACTTCAATGATACCCTAGATTGCTTAATTCTAGGATTCCTTTAGAAATTTTATCATCGAATAGCTTCAAAGAGTGAATGATGATCCCAAGATTCCTTAATTCTTTATCTTCTTCAAGATGATGCACTAGAGAGTCTTCAATAACAACTTGGACTTTCTTCCTCCAATGAAATCTTGATGATGAGGTTTTCTTCAACAAAGACTTGATGTGGTGCGATTCCTTCTAGGTCAATAGATATTCTTCTTCTACCTTTGTGTCTTTTTGCAAATGATTCCCTTTGACAAGTAAATTTTTCAAGATGAACTTCCAATTGCCTTATCTTATTCACCTTAGCTTTCATACCATGTTGGAGAGTGCAGTAGGGAAGATATAAATTAAACTTATCCTTAACATTAATAATTTCTTGTGAACTCTATTTATCTCGTTATGTTTCTTTATTAGACATTTTTCATCAAACAATTATTAAGTGGAAAAGTAATAGATACAATGGACACAAGTATTAGGCTCCAAGCAAGGGAAAACCTCTCCAAGGGGAAGCCCAAACGATATATTCTCTTCATATCGAATCAAATTCAAATGAGAAAACCAATACCAAAAACCCTAGACCAAGTCCTCCTCTAACTACCAAGTCATTCGTCCAGGAGGACCTTCCAATTAGGACAAACATCAACCAAGACAATAAGAGTCAATCCTGCTTCCACTGGCTTCTAGCTTCAACTTAATCCCCCACCTTCGAGTTGCAAGTTCAACCTGTATTTTTCAGACTTTCAAAACGTGCAAAAACCCTAACCTTCACTTGTGTGAGAGAATAAGTCCCAAAAGCATATTTTCCCTTATCTTCCTATCATTTACTTGATTCGTTGACATTCGCTTTAGATTTCTTTATGCTCCTTGCTACAAATCAATCTCGTTTATTGATGATATTGAATTGGTGCTAAATAAGGTTTACTTTTCTTATTTATAGGATTTTCATGAGGTCGAATTCACTTCTTCATGAAAAATTGTCACTTCCAAGGGAGGCTTGTGTTAGGAGGCTTGTAGAACTTTCTAGACTTGAAATAAATATATTTTACATGTTACAACTCACCTGATAGGACCTTATACAAAATTGAAAGGATTTGTTTGACTCACGAAAAAAATATTCTTTTGACATGAAAGACCCTAGAGGAATGAAGAACATGCTTTGACCAAGATGACCATAAAAAATGGATCATGAAACACATGCTTAAAATAACATTTTTTTTCTTGTTTTTATTGTAACATAAGATATACATAATGACTTGAGTACACTTACAATTATGAAGACTCAAACTAGTTACATTTTCTAACAATTAATGACCAGAATAGTTGTTGAAGGTTGTAGCTAGTGTTCAAATTCATAATTGCTTTTTTCAAAAGAAAATTTTATTGTAAAATAAAAATATTTTTTAAGCATGGGTTTCATTCTCTTTTATTTATTTTCTATTTCATATCCTACATTTAAGGCTTCTAGAGTGGACAAGTAGTTGGGTGCCAGAATTTCTGAAATAGTTGCAGGCTTGAAATTTTGTAGTCGAGGGCCTGAAATTCAAGATTGAAGCTGCATCTCGAAAACTGACACTTGATGACTTTTGAAGAATACATAAAAGTTAAGGAAGGGATGAATTAGTGAATGGAGCAGGTATTTATCTAGGTCAAAATTTTCTTGGATTATCTCATCTTGATTTGAATATTTTAGTGAAAGAGTTTGACTGGGTTTTCCACTAAATAAGGGTTTTTCCCTAGCTAAGTTCCTATAGCTTGTGTTCCTTGTTCTTGTGATCTTTATACATTTTATTTGGTAATTTCTTGATGAAAGATAAAATAACAAAGAATTAAAAGAGGAAAACATAAATCACAAGCAATTGTTAAGAAAGAGTGACCAAACCCTTCTATATTTATTGATTTCTCAACATGGTATCATAGCTACGATGAAAGAATGACTAGTTGAAGATTTCTTTGTTGGATATCAATTGAAGCAAGGAAAAGCAATCTTCAAAGAAAATATAACTCTCTCAATGGAAAGTTATTTTAATATGGTAGACAATCTCATGAAAATTTCAGGAAACCTAGTTCGAAGGATCATCTACAATCTATCTAGGAGAGTCAAGCATAAAGGATTCATGGCTACACTTACATGTACAATTTATGATGAAAATGCAAGGATTATTGATAGTGGATCCTCAAGACACATGATAGTAGAAAGTGGACAATTTCATACTCTATTAAATGTATCATCATCATATGTAGTTGAGCTTGGAGACAACTATAACTATGCAGTCAAGGGCCTTGGATCTACATCACTGAAGCTAGAAAGTGGAGAAAAGCTACACCTAAAAAACATCCTCGATGCCCCAGGTTTGAAAAATAAGTTACTTTCTATTTCTTATTTGGAAGATAAAGAAAAGAGAGTTTCCACTGTAGATGGTAAAGTTTTAGTTTTGCGAAAATATTCTATTTTTGAAAAGGAAAGGCTTTTTGAGATTCATGAAGGAATGATTATAGAGAGTTATAGCTCCATCTCCTCAAGCCCTTGTTCATATGGAAATTAGTCCCATCTATATTTGGCATATAATATATGTACATATTCAATACATGATAATACCCTCTCTAATTAAAATGGTGAAGGGCATCCCCAATGTCAAGGAGGACCATGCAGGAGTATGCAAGGGATGTACCTTGGGAAAGAATACTAAGAAGCCCTTTACGAGCAGTGATACAAGACCTAAGGAAATATTAGATTTCATTTATTATGATGTATGTGCACCCATGTCTAATAATTATTTGGCGGCCACCAATATTATGTGACCTTCATTGATGATCACTCTAGAAAGACATAGCTCTATATTCTCAAGACAAAGGATGAAGTATTTGAGAAGCTAAATGAGTTTATATCCAAAGTTGAGACTGTGACTGAAAGAAATTTAAAATCTCTAAGATCTAACATTGGAGATGAATACTCTTTAAAATAACTTATAGAATATTATAAACACGTAGGCATTAAGATAGAGCTCATTGTTCCCTACAACCCGGAATACAATGGAGTAGTAGAAAGGAAGAATAGAACCATTGAAGAATGCTTAAGGACTACAATTTTTTATCAAGTCCTACAAAAATTTCTATGGGGAGAAGCATCCATGAAAAAATTATACATACAAAATAGAATTCCTCATAGAATTTTTGATAATATGACACCAGAAGAAGAGTTCTTAGGGAAGAAACCATGTGTATACCATCTCTGAATATTTAGATTTCCTTGACACATTCATGTTCCAAAAGATAAGCGAAATAATTTAGACTCTACAAGTATAAAACTATGTTATGCAACTAGCTCACTAATAGATAGATCAACGACTAAAAAATTATCCTCTTCAAGGGGGAAACTCATTTACATTACATAAATGAAAAATTCTTGGATGATGCAAATGACTAGACCTCTTTTATATAGATAAAATTCTAAGGGATCACAATATAATAAAATCCTACATAATAATAATAATGTAAGGGAAAAATAATAACAATGGTGGGATTCTATGGGGCACAACAATAACAATAAGGTGGATACACTAGTATTATATGGACCTAACATGCCCCTCTCCTTCAAAAACATGTTGTCCTCAACACTTAAGTAGTTATGGATGCTTTTGTATAAAATTTTAATCCTCTCATGTGGAATCTTCTATGGGTAAGTTCTTCCACTTAATGAGATACTCTGGAATTGATCGATTCCATAGTTGTCGAGCTCTTTTTTCTGTGACTACTTCTTGATAAATTATGATTTTTCCTTCTTCATCAAGCTGTGGAAACACTGCTTTTATTAGAATCTTATAATCGATAACCTTCTTTAAGCATGAAACATGGAAAAATGGGTGTACTCGGGAAGATGTGGGTAGATCCAATTTATTTGCCATAGTACCAATCTTCTACAAAACCTTGTAAGGATCTTAATACCTGGGTGATAATTTATTGTCCTCCTTATCTTTCTTGAGATACATCTATTTATATGGTTGTAGCCGTAAAAATACCCAGTCATCTACATCAATTTTTATTTCACTGCGATGTTGATCTTCTTATTGTTTCATTCAATTTTGCGCTAGAGTGATGTTATGATTTAAGAGTTGGAGAACATGTTGTTCATGCTCTATGTGATCTTCCACTTCTTGAACATTAGAATTCTATATTAAATATGATGTGATGGATGGTGGGTGATATCCATAAAGTTCCATAAACAGGGTCATTTTTGCTGCAATATAGAAGGAAGTGTTATACCACCATTCAGCTAGACGTAACCACTTGACCCAATCCTAAAAGACAAGTATGGATATAAGTGTTCAAGGCAATGGTGTCCTTTAAAATGATTTCCAAACTTCAAAATTTTCAAAAAGGTTTTAAAACATGCAATGATAAAATTAATTCCTAAAAGAGAATGAAAGTGTGTCACTATTCTAATTAAACAAACAATGAGCTATTGACCATGAAACCCAATATCCTTACTGCTGTCTAAATATGAAAGAAACTGAACTCAAAGAAATCCAAAAAGTACAAGCAAAGTAAAGCTAAGATCAAATTACATCAACTCATATTCTGACCCCTCACCATTCATCTCGCTCTGGCTTTCAGAGGTAATCATAAACAACTTGAGCAACCTGATATCTAATTTGCAGAAAATAAAACTAATATTAAACTACACACTCATACTTCAATCCCTCACCATTAGTCTCGCTATGGCTTTCGGAGGTAGCTGAAAATGACATGAGCAATTCAATAACTAACTTGCAGAAAAATAAATTAATATCAAACTACACACTCATACTTCAATCCCTCACCACTAGTCTCACTATGGCTTTCGGAGGCAACTAAAAATGACATGAGTAATTTAATATCTATCTTGCAGAAAAGTAAATGAGCAAAACTAAAATAAATAAAATAGTGCTGGACTAAGAACTAAGAAAAATAAATCAACAGAAGGACAAGAACAATTCCATGTCATTAGTCATTATAAAACTATGTGCGAATATCCGGGCTACCTATTGTAATCTGAAACAAAGACACTGATCAGTTAACAACATTGTAAAGCATAAAAACTATGGACAACAATCAATGTTAATACCATAAGAAGTGCAATATATACAAGTGAATGATTATGGCATAAGGAACGTAAAGAAATAAAGCATGAAACTATATAGTAATTAACAAAACCTCGGTGTGTAAAGGGGCCCTCTGCACAACCTCGGGCAATCAGCAATGAACCACGAATTGAGCTTATAAACAGAGTTTTCTCATGTATTAAAATGTAGTCATAACAAAGAAATAAAGTCACGGCACAGTGGGCTCATTAATAGTCAAAATTACATTACCAAAGCTAGATACTATGCGTATGAGAATGCTTTATTTATAACAGAGGATGACATAACTACTTTCCTAAAATCTGCGCTGATAAAAGACACGTGAACAACCACGTCCAGGAATCTAGCATTATGGCAGCCGTGAAGATTAAATATATGAATGGTGGCTATTGGATTCGATTCATGGAGCAGTCCACAGGTGTTGATATATCCCCAGAAATCTAGGAACAACCACGCAAGTCTTCACATGGTGAAAAACAAAGTTTTGTCGCCGTAGGACTCTTACGTTGACCACCACTTGACTACCTTTGACCACGACCTCCTTTTGTGAATTCGACTGAGCCAATAGGACTCGGTCCATGTCCACGTCATTTGCAGCTTGCCCATGTGGCTGAATTTGCCTAAAGACACCTGTAACATAGACTTTAACAAAAAGGTTGCGGAAAGTTGAATTGGCTGCAAAAAGTGACAAGATTCCGCAGCTGAATGAGAAAAAATCTAATTCAAACAACATACACAAAACATAGTTAGGAAACCACTTTATATTCTCTTTTAAAACTAATATGCAATTATTTGACAGCTTAGGAGGTCCAGGTAAATGGAGAAAGGGCTACAAAGGTGTATGGGGAAGATGCAAGTTTGGGGCTCAACATACCCCCACTGTGAAGGTGTTGCATGTCCTCATGCAACCAAAATTTTGATCATCCTCCCTTTAGTCCATGTGCTCTAAAGCTTCTTCCAGTACATCCAGTACTCTTCTCCTCTTCCTTGGTACTACTACCATCCTGGGCTTCCTCATCAAACATCTAAATTTGAGACTGATCAATTCTCTACTCAACTTCCTACACTTTTTCTTTAATTTCCTGTTCTTTTTTTGCCACAGTCGCAGATGTAACATAGTGTTGTCATGAATGATCTTGTCCAATCTGCTTTTCTCGTTTAATGCTTCATTTTTCTTGTTTAATGTGTTTGTTTAAGACCTCTAATTCAAACACTTATTGTTTCAATGATTGGACTTGTGCTTCTTGTGCTGTTTGAGGTAGAGTGGATGACATGCTCGGGTCTACAGTGGTCTTCTCTAAGGATTCTAGATAATCATACACCTCTTAGTGATTTGGGTCTATTTCGGGTGTTTTGCTTGGGGTGACCCCAAAGTCCTGTTGAGGAGGACTGATTTCTAACTCTGGCTGAGAAGGACTCATGTCAACATCTGGAGGACTGGTTTCAATATTTAGCTGAAGATGAGGTGGGCTACGGTCAACTGGAGGTTTCTCCGGTGTTTCCCCACCCAGGTCAATAAAGTGGGGTCCTTTTATTTGTGCTTTCCTCCACTTTCCTCTAAGCCTGTTTCTTCTTCTTAAAGGTCGTGGACTAGTACTCTCTTCATCCATACTCTATTTTCCCTTTTCTTTCTTCTTGGCTGTAGCCGCTTATTTTCGAAGATGCACTAGTCTTTCAGACAATACTTGATGGTATTCTTCTAAAGAAGGTTCTGGTGATTGGTAGGCATCCTCAAAGTTTGTTTTCCCTTTCAATTTTCTCTGTTTTCTATCCTTGGTTCTTTCCTCCCTCTCTTTTTGATCAACTTCTTTGGTTTTGCTAATAGGAGGGTCTTGAATTATTGCACTTTTCTCCTTTCTCCTACTCCTTCTTGGTGTACTGCTTTCAGGTGCCTCGGATGGCTCCTGAAAATAGTTTCTCACCAAAAACCGTTCCCAGGTATCCCTATTTTTCTTCAATTGGTCCTAAATTAGAATTCTCACAAGCCCATGATGATACAAATGAGGTTCTATGTCTTCTATGTTCTTTTGGACTGTTGTGCACATATTTTTCAAGCTCAGCAATAAAAAGTAGGGTAGATTGAGGGTTTGGTTCTCTAAAAATTTCATCAATAACCGAGTATGATACATGTACATTGCCCTAGAATGGCCTTCACAAGTAATGAACTTTTGAATGATAAACAGTAAGTTGGCGCACTCCTCTTTTAAAGCATGAACAAGAATTCCTCTTGTGAATACAGTTACGTCCATACCTGGGTTACGTAGCATGACTTGCCAAGCCTGCTCATCCAAGTTCTTGTTCTTGAACCATCGTTCACCTTCCTGGGGCAGGTTTGTAGTAGCTGCTATGGATGCCTCAGTGATTGTGAGCTTAAGGTCCCCAATTTCCACCACCTGGCCATTAAAAGACCTTGCAAAAGCTTTTGTAATTTCCTTATTGTGGCCCTTAAATTTTTGAATCAAACATAGCCATTTTACCTTCTTCAATAAGTCTTTCACTTGAGGGTATCCTTCCAAAAACTCGGGCCCTTCAGGTTCTGCCCTCAATAATCAACCCATCCTTTCTTCTGTTTGAAATTCGTCTACATGTGATGGGTTTAACAGAGGTAAGATGGCTAGGTTACGGGGTTTATAGAGAAGAACACAGTGGCTGAAAATGGAAATTGGAGAACAGGTAGCGGGAGTGTTCAGGGACTGTAAGCGGAAAACAGAGGACAGGCAGTTGAGGTGAGTTCACGAAGTGGAGTGGTGACATATGTGAAAGAGGTGGTAATGTAGCCATGGCTTCAATAAAATGGCAGGGGAGTGAAGTGAACCCAACAAAAGTTTTAAACTGGACGGTTGCGGTGGAGTGTGAAAGTGCAGTTAAATACGAGTTAATCCCGAGAATTAATCATGAGGCCCTTTGGAAAATAAATGCAAGGTTCATGGAGGAATGTCATGGAATGGTTATGGAGCTATTATGGCAATCATTGCATATAGTGGAGCTTATGGTTTAATAACTATGCAAAATTGTGCTTTTGATTGCTATTTGAAAGAAATGTTTACTCATACCTTGGAATCTTTGCCATTTGTTGTCCATTAGTCCTTAATCAACTGCTCCTTCTTGATGCCTTTAGATGCTCCATGTCTTCATAATATATCCTCAGTCATACCTGCATTTTCTTTCATGATTATTGAACTAACATCTTGACTGTCAATTTTAAAAACAGAGTGATGGCTACAGAAATGACTTCTGGCTACGGAAACTGATTGCAGTTGTGGGAACTGACACAACAACCACTTGGCTGAATGAAGATGGATAGATAATAACTAGCTGAATGAAAATGGTCATGAAAGAGACTTTTATTGATGAAATGAAATGAAATGGATGAAATGGAGTGGAGTGGAATGAAAATGAAATGGAGTGGAATGAAAATGAAGTGAAAGAGAGATTTTTTTTTTGGAAAATATACGGTGTCAGGTGTTCTTGATTTTCACTCTATATTTTTTGTATATGGATGCCAATCAGTGATTGGTTTCCAGGCTTATAAAAATTATTATTATTATTATTATTATTTTTTATTTTTATTTTTTTGACAGAAAGGAACAAAGGCTAGGCTGGTGGAGAAGAAGGATTCTTCTTCACTAGCCTTATTGGAGAATTCTCCTAAAACATTTTGACAAATTCCACTTTTGAGAGTGGCTTATGATAGATCTTTAATCTGTGGCCATTCACAATAAGAGGAGTTTGAAATTCATCAATGGTCTTGATTCTTGCCACTCCATTGCTAAAGACTTTGTGAATCTCATATGACCCGAGCCAATGAGTCTGAAATTTACCTTTGAACTCTTTAAACTTGGAATCAAATAGTAATGCCCAATTTCCCTCTTGAAACTTTTTCTATTTGATGTATTTGTCATGCCACTTAGCTCTTTGATACTGAACTAGACCGGTTCTTAGGATTGCTTCTTGTCTGATCTCATCCAGCTCATTCAACTGCTCCATTCTGTGCTTTTGGGATTCTGATAGATCCATTCAAAACTGAACTGCCATCTTGAATGTTTTGACTTGAAAATCAATGGGGAGCAAGACTTCTTTCCCATAAACAAGCTCATAGGGAGAATGCCATGTTGTATTCCTCCATGTAGTTCTGTAGGCCCATAAGGCTTTAGGAAGCCTTTCTGCCCAATCGCTTCTGTGTAGATGAACAATTTTGGTGATGATGCCTTCAATAACTTTGTTTGTAGACTCCACTTGGCCATTTGCTTGCGGATGGTGAGGAGTAGATTTTTTGTGCTTGATTTTGTATTCTTCCATCATCTTTTCCACCATGTTGCATGTGAATTGGCTTCCCTGATTTGTCAAAATTTCTCTTGGAACACCAAAGCGAGTAAAAATATCCTCATAAAGAAAACTAACAACTGAATTTCAGTAGCAGAAAGTAATGCTTTGGCTTTTACCTATTTAGTGACATAATCAGTACATACCAATATATAATTCTTTTGTTTAGATGGTGGATTAATAGGTCCAATGAAATATAAAGCCCATTTTTCAAAGGGTTCGATGAGTACCTGTGTTTGTAATGGCATTTCATTTGAAAGAGTCGGTTTCCGTACTCTTTGGCAGCTGTCACACCTTTTGACATATTCCTTTGTATCTTTGAAGAGGGAAGGCCAATGATATCCTAAAGAAAGGATTTTATTGGCCGTCATTTTGTCAGCAAAGTGTCCGCCGCATGGTTCATCATGACATGCCTTGAGGATGTCAGGCATTTCATCTTCCCTAACACATCTTCTGATCACAAAATCTGGCCGTGTTTTAAACAATTTGTTAGAAATCCATGAATATTTTGAGCTCTCCTGAATAATCTTTCTTCTTTCACTAGGAAATAGATGTGGAGGTAGTTTCCCTGTAACCAAATAGTTAGCAATATCTGCATACTAAGGAGTCTTAGTAGTTACTGCAAATAAATATTCATCTGGAAACTTATCCTCTACAGGAGAATCTTCTTTAGTATTTTGGATCCTAGACAAGAAATCAACTACTGTATTTTGTTTCCCTGGTTTATCCAACATAGTAATATTGAATTCCTATAAAAGTAAGAGCCATATTGTAACTCTGCCATTAATAACATGTTTGTTCATTAGATATCTAATCGAAGAATGATCAGTATGGACAAAAGTTTCATAACCTGTTATATAATGTATAAACTTATTGCTTGCATGAACAACAACTAAGAATTCTTTTTCAATCACAGTATAGTTAAACTCAGTGGGAGTAAAATTTTTACTGGTATAGTAAATGGCATAAGGAACTAAATCCTTTTGACCCAACACAGCTCCTAGAGCTACATCTGGAGCATCTGTATAAATATGGAAAGGAAGTTTCCAATTTGGCACACTCAAGATGGGTGCTTTAGATATTCTTGTTTTCAAAGTTTCAAATGTTGATTGACAATGAGGATCCCATTTGAATTCACAGTATTTTGTAAGCAATTTGAAGAGTGGAGATGCTATTTTGGTGAAGTGCTCTATAAATCTTGTATAGTACCCAGTAAATCCCAGAAATCTTCTAACATCTTTTTGAAAATTTGGAATAGGAAACTTGGAGACGACTTCAACTTTTGATCTATCAACTTTAATCCCATCCCCTGAAATGTGATGTCCCAAAACAATACCTTCAGTAAACATCATAAAGAATTTTTCATGACTCGATGAAAGGTATGTTTCTTTACATATTATAAGGAAATTTTCCAAATTCTCTAATGCCTCTTCAAATGAATTACCATAAAGCATAAAATTATCCATATAAACCTCTACAAAATCATGGATTAGATCAGAAAAGATTCCTAGTACTTCTTTTTGGAATGTTGCTTGTGCATTACATAATCCAAAAGGAAGCAACTGGTAAGCAAAAGTTCCCCATGGACAGGTAAATGTGGTCTTATCTTGATCTTCAGGTACTACCTGAATTTGATTGTAGCCACTAAAACCATCCAAAAATGAAAAGTACTTTTTGCTTGCTAGTGTATCTAATACCTGATCAATAAAGGGCAAAGGAAAGTGATCCTTCAAGTTGCTTTATCCAATTCCCTGTAATCAACGCATACTCTCCATTTACCATTCTTTTTAGGTACTATAACCAAAGGAGAAACCCATCGGCTATATGAAATTGGATAAATGAAGTTTACATTGAGTAGTTTTTGGAGCTCTTGTTTCACTATCTCCCTAAGGTTTGGATTCATCCTTTTCTGAGGTTGTCTGATTGGTCTACTATTTTCCTCGATGTAGATGTGATGAATGCGAACCTTAGGATCAATACCTTTCATATCAGTATACTCCCATGCAAATGTAGTAAAATGTTTTTGCAAGATTTTGGTTAGCTCTCCCTGTTGTGATTTTTCCAAGCTTTTGTTGATATTCAATGTTTTACCTGGAAAAATCTCAATGGTGGAACAACAAAACTCTTCCATAGAGTAAAGAGACATTTGTCTAGATGATAGATACTCAATGTCAGAATCTAACTGAAATTGTATGTGGTCATATTATGAAGATGTTTCAAAATATTCTAATGTGTTCAGAATTTGACTATCTTCACTGAAATCTGAAATGGTAAAGACAGGTTGTATAATGTCCTCATCATCGACCAATTCATTATCTCCTACTTCTGTAATTTCTTTTGCTGGAGGATACAAATTGAATTTATTTGTCGAATTACCATCAGAAATGTACATATATCCAGATCTACAACTAATGAAAGAATCAGCTGTGGCTAGCCAAGGTCTTCCTAAGAGGGGTGGGTGCCCTCCTAGATTACTCTTGGGAGTCAAAATCATGAAATCTACTGGATATTACCAAGAATATAAGGAGACTGAAATATCTTATAATACACCATCTGGTTTGATAACTGATCGATCTGCAAGTTGCAGTAGAGTAGGTGTAAAAAGAAGATTAAGAAGTTTTAGATGTTCCATAGTCTATCTACTCATAATGTTGATAGCAGCCCCTAAGTCAATCAAAGTATTTGGAATTTATACCCGATTGGTATCTGTCTTGACAATTGGACTACCGAGATCTACATACTTCTACATGGTGATTTTTCCAATCATGATATCGACAATTTTTCCTACCAGGTGGATTTTTCTTGTATCTCTTCGTTTCCTTCTGGGTCTTTTGAGACTCAACTCCTTTATTGTTTTTGCTAGAATATGAATCTCTCTAATGGCTCGTAGCAAGGGAATCTTGATATAGACATTGTTTAATTCATCTAGGAAATCATAGTCAAGCAACAAGATTTTTTTCTCCACTCCTTTGTCAATTTGTAATATTTCAGGAAAAGGAGGTGTGGATGAAGATGCAGGTTGCTCAACTATAGGAGTTGTGTGGGTTTACTCTTTTTCTTTTTCTTTTTGAGTGTTTGCGTTTTGAGGAGATGCTTCAGAACCTTTATTGGCTTCAAGAGAATCTTCCTCAGAAATACTTTGCTTTTGAGCATCTATAGAAGGCTTTTCTAAAACTCTACCAGATCTGAGTTGTACATCATTGAGAGGAACAATCATATAGGTAGGAAATTGTTGTCCTTCTACCATGTAAGAATTCTGAGGATTTTTATTATTGGGATTTGGCAATGGTTGGGATGGTAGTTGATTTGTCTTCTGTTGGAATGGAAGCAAGAGTTGAGAATTTGGATTTTTTTGAGAAGGTTGTTGTTGTTGTTGTGGAAATGGAAATGAATGTTGTGGATTTTGATTTGGAAGTTGTGGAGCTTGTTGATTTTTAAAAGATGGAGGATATTGATAAAATTGAGAAAATATCCCATAAGGATTTTACATACCTTGTACCCATGATTGAAATGGATTTTGAGGTTGGGAGCAAGGTTGTTGCCAAGGATTCCAATTTGGTGGGGGTTGTTAAACCCTTGATTTTGTTGCCCCTACCAAGGTATCCTTGAAACAAAGCAGAGAGACTCAATTGAATTTGGATCTTCTTGAAAGACAACTTTGAGCCCAGGAATTGAAGGACAATCATTGGTCTCATGGCTTTCTGAACAAATCATAAATGTTTCTACAACTTTTGCATCCAAGGGGCATTCCCTTAGAGCATGTTTCTTCCTACATTTTGGACAAAAAATGGCCAAAGCTTCAACTTCTGCTTTCTGCTTGTTTTGTATTTTAAGGGTGTCTATTTGTTCACTAAGTCTCCCTAAAATATCAGTTTTGAACTCATCAAGCATGTTGCCAATCTCAGCCCTACTTACTGATCCAGTTGCAGATTTGTTTGCTCTAATGAGAGAAGGATATCTAGGCCCTTTTCCAGTCTTAGATTTTCCCCTTGAGAGATGGACACATAGTTCTGCTATATCATTAAGTGGAAGTTGAGAAATATATCCCTTTCCCATCATGTTTCAAAATATCTATCCATTCATCTCTAATGGCTTTTAATAGAAGGGCTTTCAAGCTCTCCTCATCTAAGTTACTCATTTTTGCTCTTTTTAGGTTGTATTGAAATCTTTCAAGTAAATCCTCCAAGTTTTCATCTTCTTTTTGCACCCTTTTGAATACCTCATCCTTATGACTGGTGGGCATGCAATAATCCAGGTATCTATCCAAAAATGTTTGTTTCATATCATTCCAAGTCCTAATAGATTGAGTGACTAATCCCATGAACCATTTCAAAGTAGCTCCCTTCGATGTTGAAGGAAAAAATTTGAGTTTTTGAGAGTCTTCCATATAATCATAAGTTCGGCACACGACTTCAAACTGAAATAGAAATGTTTCAGGATCCTCACTTCGCAACCCATAAAAGTTCGGGAGGACAGATGGTGAGATGTTTTTCATTGTTGTATGAGATTCCTCTTCAACTATAGGAAATCAAATTGACTTATCTCCATCCCTATTTCCCCCATTGTTACCTTTACCTCCTCCATTGTTTCCTCCTCCTCTACCTCCTCCTCCAAATCCATTGACTACTTCCTCTATCATGATAGTTTCCTTAGAGATCTCAAAGTCCTCTAGTTCTTCTACTAATGGCGAATGAGGAGGAATTTCTCCCTCTTCTTCTCCAGGTGATTCTACTTGATTACAATTTGTTCTCTTGTAGAAGTAAAGAAAGGTTCTTTTCCTAAGTCAGATTCAGTGGATAGTGTGGGAGAGTCTCCTAATTTAGCTGCTGCCCCTTGAATTCCAGGAATTCTAAGGCTAGGAATGTGAGTTGGAGATGATGGAGGTGTATCTTGTCTATGCCTTGAAGTAGATGGAGTTGTAAAAATTGAACTCTTGGCCCTAGCTATAAACCTTCCCCTAGCATCTCTTGCTCTATGCATGTCATTTTATTATTTTTCTTCAAGCTAGGCTAATAATTCTCTTTCTGGTCTTCCAGATCACTCTAGGTGCAAGAAGAGAGCATACTCAAGAAATTATTGAACCAATGACTCTCTTTTATAATCCTCCAGATCACAGTAGGTGCAAGAGGAGAGCATATTTTGAGAAGTTATCAATTTTTACCTTCCTTGAAATTTTCTTGTTTTTTTTTTTTTAAGAAATCCGCTACCTAGTTTCACTTCCCTGACAACGACGCAAAAATGTTTGGTCAATTTAGAGTGTCCTAAATTGCTATATTAATTTTCAATCTGGGAGTTGTAAACTACTGAACTGAGGTGCAGTATATAGTCAAGATAACGAATTTCTCACTTTTTTGTCGTTTTTGATTTTTAGTTTGTTTTTTGGTTTATCTTCATTGATTACCTAATCTAAGATGGAAATCCTAAAAGACAAGTATGGATATAAGTGTTCAAGGCAATGGTGTCCTTTAAAATGATTTCCAAACTTCAAAATTTTCAAAAAGGTTTTAAAACATGCAATGATAAAATTAATTCCTAAAAGCGAATGAAAATGTGCCACTATTCTAATTAAACAAACAGTGAGCTATTGACCATGAAGCCCAGCATCCTTGCTGCTGTCTAAATATGAAAGAAACTGAACTCAAAGAAATCAAAAAAATACAAGAAAAGTAAAGCTAAGATCAAATTACATCAACTCATATTCTGACCCCTCACCATTCGTCTCGCTCTGGCTTTCGTAGGTAATCATAAATAACTTGAGCAAGCTGATATCTAATTTGCAGAAAATAAAACTAATATTAAACTACACACTCATACTTAAATCCCTCACCATTAGTCTCGCCATGGCTTTCGGAGGTAACTTAAAATGACATGAGCAACTCAATAACTAACTTGCAGAAAAATAAACTAATATCAAACTACACACATATTTCAATCCCTCACCATTAGTCTCACTATGGCTTTCGGAGGCAACTGAAAATGACATGAGTAATTTAATATCTATCTTGTAGAAAATTAAATGAGCAAAACTAAAATAAATAAAACAGTGTTGGAACTAAGAACTAAGAAAAATAAATCAGCAGAAGGACAAGAATAACTCCGTGTCATTAGTCATTATAAAACTATTTGCGAATGCCCAGGCTGCCTACTGTAATCTAAAACAAAGACACTGATTAGTTAACAACATTGTAAAGCATAAATACTATGGACAACAATCAACGTTAATACCATAAGAAGTGCAATATATACAAGTGAATGATTATGGCATAAGGAATGTAAAGAAATAAAGCATGAAACTATACAACAATTAACAAAACCTCGGTGTGTACTGGGGCCCTCTGTACAACCTCGGGCAATCAACAATCAACCACGAATTGAGCTTATAAATAGAGTCTTCTCATGTATTAAAATGCAGTCATAACACAGAAATAAAGTCACGGCACAATGGGCTCGTTAACAGTCAAAATTACATTACCAAAGCTAGCTACTATGTGTATGAGAACGCTTTATTTATAACAGAGGATGACTTAACTACTTTCCTAAAGTATGCGCTGATAAAAGACACATGAACAACCACATCCAGGAATCTAGCATTATGGCAGCCGTGAAGATTAAATCTATGAAGGGTGGCTATTGGATTTGGTTCATGGAGAAGTCCACAGGTGTTGATATGTCCCCAGAAATCTAGGAACACCCATGCAAATCTTCACGTGGTGAAAAATAGATTTCTGTCACCGTAGAACTCTTACATTGACCACCGCTTGACTACCTTTGACCACGGCCTTCTTTGGTGAATTCAACTGAGCCAATAGGACTCTGTCCATGTCCACGTCATTTGCAACTTGCCCATGTGGCTGGATTTGGTTGAAGACACCTGTAACATAGACTTTAACAAAAAGGCTACGGAAAGTTGAACTGGCTGTGAAAAGTGACAAGATTCGACCGCTAAATGAGCAAAAATCTAATTCAAACAACAAACGCAAAACATAGTTAGGAAACCACTTTATGCTCTTTTCAAACCGATATGCAATGATTTGACAACTTAGGGGGTCCAGGTAAATGGAAAAAGGGCTAGAAAGGTGTATAGGGAAGATGCAAGTTTGGGGCTAAACACTCTGCTACTTATAATAATCCTTGGATTTTCATAAATATTTTGAATTGTTTTGATAAATGCAATAGCAATTATACTAGATTCAAAAGGATGAGATAATGCACAAAAGTGTGAATAATTGGTAAGTCTATCAATTGCTACCATGATGACATTGTTGCCTTCATACTTGGGTAAACTAATGATAAAATCCATTGAGACCTCCTCCCAATGCCAACTTTGAATGACTAAAAGTTATAATAGACCCGGAGTCTTAATTTTCTCAACTTCATTTTGTTGGAAAACAAAACATTCTGCCACAAAATTTTGAATTTCAAATTTAAAGCCATCCCAAAAAAAATCCTTCTTGACCCTATTGTAAGTTTTTAAAATTCGTAAGTTCCCTCCTAAGGGAGAGGTATGCAATTCCAAAAGAATATTTTATTTGAGTTAGGAATTCTTACAAAGTTATAAGTGATATTTGTACCATTTTCCATCTAAATGTATCAGATGTACTAGGATCTTGCTGCAACTTTTGAATGAGTTACCAAACCTCTTCATCATTCTTTCATTCATCACTTTCTTAGGTTATCCACTGAGGTTGGATAATAGAAATGGCACAAAGCAATGTTTTCGCATCCTCATCGTTTCTTGAGAGTGCATTTGCAACATTATTTTCCTTCCATTTTTTGTAGATGATTTCAAAGTCATCACCCAAAATATTTTTCACCCATTTTTGTCGCTCTTCTGAAAATAATGTTTGTTCCAAAAAGTATTTAATACTATCATGATTTGGTTTTACCTTGAAGTATCTTCCCATTAGGTAAGATCGTCATTTCTTTAGTGCATGTAGTATTTCAAACATTTCCTTCTAATAAATAGGTTTTTGTAAATACTTTCCTTTGATTGGACAATTTTCAAAAGAAATGGGTCTTCCTTCTTTCATTGAAAGAACACCAATTATAATTCTTGAAGCATCACATTCTACAATAAATGTTTTTGTGAAGTCTGGTGTAGCTAAGATCGGTGCTTGACGCATTTCCTCTTAATATGTTCAGAGACATTCATTGTTTGTGGAGTCCAAGAAAATGCATCTTTCTTTAGTAATGATATTAGAGGTGCCACTATTCTCCCATAATTCTTAACAAACTTGCGATAATAGCTTGTCAACCTGAGAAATCCTAGAAGATGCTTTATGGTCGTGGGGATTTTGCATTCTTTGATGGATTTCATTTTTTTTAGGGTCTACCTTCACACCCTTATGAGATAGAAAATGACCCAAATATTCCACCTCCTGTACTCTAAAGAAACATTTGGAGGTTTGTGCATATAATTGTTTCTCCTCAATAGTTTGATCACCATGTTAGCATCTTGAACATGATCCTTGTTGTAGATTAGTATATATGAAAATATGAATAAGAGGTTTTGGACTACTTAACTTTAACATTACAAAAAATGCAAACTTTGAAATGGATTTAACTTATTATTACGCTATTTCTAATAAAATCAGAACCTTTGGGGGATGGTAGGGGTTTCAGTTGGTCTTCACCTGGTCTACTAATATGGTTTTAACTTCTTTTTTTCATTTAACTAAATTGGGTAAAACATTTACCTTAATTATGGAACCTTTCTCCAAAGGGAAACATTTGGTGGATGTTGGAAATAGTTTTAACTTTTCTTTTTATTTTTCATTTAACTATTTTGGGTCTACTAATATGGTTTTAACCTTTTTTTTCATTTAACTAAATTGGGTAAAACATTTACCTTAATTATGGAGCCTTTACCCAAAGGGAAACATTTGGTGGATGTTGGAAATAGTTTTAACTTTTTTTCTTTTCTTTTTCATTTAACTATTTTGGGTAAAATATCGACCCTAATTATGGAGCCTTGCTCTAAAGGGAAACATTTGGTGAATTTTAGAAAAGGTTTTAACTTCTTCTTCCTTAACTTTTTTTTTTTCATTTAACTAAATTGGGTGAAACATTTACCTTAATTATTGAGCCTTTCTCCAAAGAGAAACACTTAATGGATGTTGGAAATACTTTTAACCTTTTTTCTTTTTCTTTTTCATTTAACTATTTTGGGTAAAAAATTCACCTTGATTATGGAGCCTTGCTCTAACATTTGGTGGATGTTAGAAAAGGTTTTAACTTCTTCTTTGTTTTTCTTTTTCCTTTCATTTAATGTGAAATTAAAGTATGGGAAAATGAGAGTACCATATCAATAAAACATGGTACCATATGGATAAAACATGGTCGCTAATCACAGAGCCTTGCTCCAAAGGGAAATATTTTGTGAATGTTGGAAATTGTTTTTACCTTTTTTTTCTTTTTTTTACGTTTAACTTGGAATGAAACCATGGAAACTCAGAGTACTTCGCCATATTTCAAGGATTATAAATAGTTAATAGTCAACCTTCCCCATATTTTGTGGATTATAAATGTCATAGCCAACCTTCATGAGGCTGAAAATAGTTTTAACTTATATTACTTGTGCCACTATGTAAATTAAATTATTAGTAAATGTAGATGGAATAGTAAAATATGAGTTGAAAATGTATTGCTCGATTTTGGTGAATTCCCGTGAAAAACTCTATTTCGTCTATAAGTTAGACAACACGAATCTCAATAGGCATCAATTCAGGCATCAAAACACATCTCACAACCATAAAAGTTAATTAAATTACAACTTTATTTTAAATTATTATTATTAGTTATAAAAATAATTATTATATGAATTAGACAATATATCTTACCATGGAGTTTCACCCCACTTTATAATGGAAGTTATTAATTTGTAAATAGCTTTTGTTACAATACCATGGGCCAATATTATAACTTATCAATAATACATACACAATATGGCACTTGTTGATATGGCATTTTATTTAATTAATTAGTTTGAGATAAATTAATTAAAAAAGCATAACTAATTGAAGATAAATCTAAATCCTGATCTATGTATACTACCATGTAGATCCTGGAATATTCTAGGGAGGATAAATCTTCATCGTCCCCTAATATCTACAAATAATTAAGTTAAAATTCTAGAAGACCTATTCTAAAATAAATATACCTATCAATATAATTAAGCTATTTTTAGTAAAATTTGAGGCCTATAACAAGGTCATATTAGATGGCAAGCTTTTGATTTGGCCCACAAACTACTTTGGAAGCCAACTTGAATGTATTAACAAATGAAAACATTGAATTAGTTAATCACATTATTATAAATTAATTATAATAGTCATAGTTAAGACATATGGGTAAGGTTTTGAGTTGGCCCACAATGTTTTTTGGAAGTGAATTTGAATGTAATAACAAATAAAATAATAAGAATAATAGTTATGATATATTAACAATTAAAAGAGAGAAAATAAATCATTATAAAAATATTAACTTTTAAACCTTTGAAAATAGGGACTTAGACTTATTTAATAACTTTTATTTAATTTAGTTTCTTTTCAAGCCATTATTAAATTTAATATATTTTTAAATTTAATTTAATTTTAATGTTTTCATATTTTAAATAAATTTGATCATACAAATACTGAAAATTATTTGGAAACAAGATAATTTTACAAAATATTAATATAGAAACTTGAAAATACTAATACAATGTTATTATAGTGAGCCCAAATCATGAACCTCTCACTTACGGAAAGAAAGTAAGATCAATATAACACCCTCGATAAAAAGTGACTATATGTGTGGTTACTTACACTTACTTTGTGAAAAAATGTTATTTACATTTACTTTGGGAAAAACTATATAGACGGTGTGGAATAAACCATGAGAATTTTGATTAGTGAAATTAACTACAAGTTTATTTTATAGATGCATGAAAAAAAAAAAAAATTGGGTATCTTGGAATTGACTTAGGAAAACCAAGATAGAACTTTTACCTTCGAGATTCAGTGATTCTTATTTTCGTAGAGATAAAAGAAACTCTCAAAGGGAAAGGAAGGGGTTAACCAAAGGGAGATTCGAGGCATTGAGAAGAAGATAGGAAGTAGAACCCCATATTATAAGCCTATGGTTGTAACTATTATGAACATTTTCAAAGAATAAACATAGAGATTCATACTAATGCTCACGCCGTGGATTGAAGAATGAGAAATCCAACCTTGTCTTCCATGTTAGAATTAATGGAGATTAGGTGAATATTGTTACTTAGTTATGATTAAGTTTTTTCTTAGACATTCAATTCTTATTATTTAGGGATATGTTTTACTATCCCTAACAAAATGTATCTATTTACTATTGGAGTTTAGTGTGAAGTTGAAGTGGGTGCATTTGCTTGTAGGAGTTCTTGGTGATTTTCACCTGTGAGCTCCTCCTGTGATGTTTGCCTAATTCATGTCTTCCATGTGCAACTGTTGACATGGTATCAGAGCTGCATGAAAGAGAGGCATGTACGCTGAGTTGTGGGATGTTACATTGTTGCTAGGAAGATGAAGAGTAATTGCAATGAGTCGCTGAGAAACTGAAGAGGGATTGTGATGATACACTTGGGCTCTTCACACGGATATTATTTTTTGTATCATCGCAAGATTGTGGTGTACATCTGCGATGATTATCGCAGGAATCAGATGTATCTTTATGACCAGTCGTAGATGCCTAGTTTAAGAGCTGCGACGATCTGAGTTGCTGTGTTTTTCCAAGGATGTGTGTGTGGAAAATGGTGAATTGCTGTGTTTTTTGCTTTTAAGGAGGTTGCATGTAGAAGGGGGAGATTGCCCTAGATTTTTTCCACAAGAAGAAGCAAGCCGAGACGGCTTTAGGTTGATCGCTGAAGAAAAGTGCATGGAGACTGAATCTCTGAGCCTTGCTATGTGAAGGATCCGGTGAGCATGGTGGAAGACATTGTCTGTTGTCGTGAAAAGTAGTAGTTGCGTGTGAAGACTGCGGGTGCTCTGCTTTTTGCATAGAGGAGGTGTATTGACCACGAGAAGCTCGGTGACTATAGTAGCATTGAGTGAGAGGTTTTGCTATTCTTCCTCCTCCCCATGGCGGTGAAGAAATAATCTTCCCTATGACATTTTTTTTCTCTGTGGTCTCATCTAAAAGGAGATATGGAATTGAAATTTGAGAAATTAGTATTATTGAGGGAAATTTTTTTTTTTTCTAAGAAAATTCTGAGTGATCAGGGTATTTTTAACATTTTAGGGTTGTTGAAGTTTTTTGTCATCTAAAATGGATAATCAAATTGCTGAAGCTTATCTCAATGAGAGTAATAAACTTGATGGTCCAAATTACACAAATTGGAAATTTAAGCTCCAAACTCTGCTCTAGGGACATAACGATTACAACATTTCCACTGGTGATGAAGCCAATTCGACTACTGCAACAGGTGGATCGAATAAAACAATTCAAGGCTAGGAGAAAAGGGAGATGATGGCAAATGTGCTACTCAAGTTATTAGTCAAAGATTGCATCATCCCTCACATTTGAGATTGCAAGACAGGAAATGACATTTGGACAGTTCTCAAAGATATGTATGAGATAAAAAACACCAGACGAACCTTGTACCACATGAAGAAGATTCTCTCAATCAAGATGGAGGAGAATGAGTTTGTTTCTTCATTCATATCCTGGATAAAGGAAGTTAAAGATAAACTATTTGATATCAGTCAAACCGTGGCAAATGATGATCTAGTGACAATTACCATGAACGACATGACGGATGATTATCAGATGTTTTTAACCAGATTGAATGCAAGAGAAAAGCCTCTAGGCTTTGAGGAGATCACTATGATTTTTCTACAAGAAGAAGAAAGGAGGTTGCCTCTCAAACCTCAAAATTCAGATTTTGCATTGATGACAAAGTTAAAGCCAAAAGGGAAAGCAGTGGCTAATCACAGGAGAGGTAGCGCATCGGGAAAAAGGACACCACAAGATATGACCTTGCATAAACATGACTCTACTCCTAAATTCTTTTATTGTGGTAAGATATGCCATATTTTGTCTTTGAGGTTTCTGCGAGTTACATCATTGTCTATATTATCTTTCGAAAACATCGCATTAGATTTCCTTCCGATCGATGTTTCGAACCAGAAACAATGGTTCATCTTCAGGATCTGAGATATTTTTGTTAAGAGAAATCTGTGTCGTTCAAATCTGCGAACTTCTTTCATTGTCTCCCTTCCGTATTGGGTGATTATTTTTTCTTTGAGGTTTCTGCGAGTTACATCATTGTCCATATTATCTTCTGGATACATCGCATTACATTTCCTTCCGATCGACGTTTCGAACCAGCAACGATGGTTCATCTTCAGGATCTGAGATATTTTCATTAAGAGCAATCTGTGTCGTTCAAATCTGCGAACTTCTTTCATTGTCTCCCTTCTGTATTGGGTGATTATTTTGTCTTTGAGGTTTCTGCGAGTTACATCATTGTCTATATTATCTTCTGGATACATCGCTTTAGATTTCCTTCTGATCGACGTTTCGAACCAGCAATAATTGTTCATATTCAGGATCTGAGATATTTTCGTTAAGAGCAATCTGTGTCTTAACGAAAATACCTCAGATCCTAAAGATGAACCATTGTTGCTGGTTCAAATCGTCGATCGGAAGGAAATCTAATGCGATGTATCTGGAAGATAATATAGACAATGATGTAACTCGCAGAAACCACAAAGACAAAATAATCACCCAATACAGAAGGGAGACAATGAAAGAAGTTCATAGATTTGAACGACACAGATTGCTCTTAACGAAAATATCTCAGATCCCAAAGATGAACCATCGTTGTTGGTTCGAAACGTCGATCGGAAGGAAATCTAATGCGATGTATCTGGAAGATAATATAGACAATGATGTAACTCGCAGAAACCTCAAAGACAAAATAATCACCCAGTACGGAAGGGAGAGAATGAAAGAAGTGCGCAGATTTGAACAACACAGATTGCTCTTAACGAAACTATCTCAGATCCTGAAGATGAACCATCGTTGCTGGTTCGAAACGTCGATCGGAAGGAAATCCAATGCGATGTATCCAGAAGATAATATGGACAGTGATGTAACTCGCAGAAACCTCAAAGACAAAATAATCACCCAATACAGAAGGGAGACAATGAAAGAAGTTCGCAGATTTCAATGACAAAGATTGCTCTTAACGAGAATATCTCAGGTCCTGAAGATGAACCATCGTTGCTGGTTCGAAACATCGATCGGAAGGAAATCTAATGCGATGTATCCGGAATATAATATAGACAATGATGTAACTTGCAGAAACCTCAAAGAAAAAATAATCACCCAATATAGAAGGGAGACAATGAAAGAAGTTCGCATATTTGAGTGACACAGATTTCTCTTAACGAAAATATCTCAGATCCTGAAGATGAACCATCGTTGGTGGTTCGAAACATCGATCGGAAGGGAATCTAATGCGATGTATCCGAAAGGTAATATAGACAATGATATAACTCGCAGAAACCTCAAAGACAAAATAATCACCCAATACGGAAGGGAGACAATGAAAGAAGTTCGTAGATTTGAACGACACATATTGATCTTAACGAAAATATCTCTGATCCTGAAGATAAACCATTGTTGCTGGTTCGAAACGTTGATCAGAAGGAAATATAATGTGATGTATCCGGAAGATAATATAGACAATAATGTAACTCACAGAAACCTCAAAGACAAAATAATCACCCAATACGGAAGGGAGACAATGAAAGAAGTTTGCATATTCGAACGACACAGATTGCTCTTAACGAAAAGATCTCAGATCCTGAAGATGAACCATAATTGGTGGTTCGAAACATCAATCGGAAGGAAATCTAATGCGATGTATCTGGAAGATAATATAGACAATGATGTAACTCGCAGAAACCTCAAAGACAAATTAATCACCCAATACGGAAGGGAGACAATGAAAGAAGTTTGCAGATTTGAATGACACATATTTCTCTTAATGAAAATATCTCGGATCCTGAAGATGAACCATCGTTGCTGGTTCGAAAGGTCGATCGGAAGGAAATCTAATTCGATGTATCCGGAAGATAATATTGACAATGATGTAACTCGCATAAACCTCAAAGACGAAATAATCACCCAATACGGAAGGGAGACAATGAAAGAAGTTCGCAGATTTGAACAACACGGATTTCTCTTAACGAAAATATCTCAGATCCTGAAGATGAACCATCGATTGGAAGGAAATCTAATGCGATGTATCCGGAAGATAATATAGACAATATGCCATATTGCTAAATTTTTCCATAAGAAAAAGGCAGATGAGGCGAGGTACAAGCAGAGAAGACATGCAGGTCACTTGGCTAATGCAGATGTAGATTAGAATCAGGATGCCAGATTGTTTATGGTTGAGGCTGAGACTACTTTAGCCACTAAGGAGGATGAATCAGATATTTGGTTCGTAGATTCTGGAGCCTCCTCACAAAAGACATTGTTCAGAAATTTTAGAGAATCTAACACTGGAGTAAAAGTATACCTTGGAGATAATAGAGTGTACAATATCAAGGGACATGGAGATGTCCTTGTTACTCTACCTGATGGAATGATCAGGAATATATATGATGTGTGGTATATTCTTGGTATTAAGAAGAACTTGATTTCCGTATCAAAGATTACAGATCATAATCTCAAGGTAGAATTCTTTAAATATCATTGTATTATTAAATAATTGTTGGATCAGATGAAGCCTATTTCTACAAGTATTGGCATAGCAGGAATCTACAAACTAGATGTGAAGAGTACGCCACAACAAGCCTTGATGTCATCAGATAAGTCTGCTGAAAATTTGTGCCATTGGTGACTTGGGCATATCAATTTCAGTGACCTTCTTCTGTTGCAGAACAAAGGTATGGTAGATGGTCTTCCTGTTTTAAAAAAGTTTCATATTAATTGTGAATCAGGTGCATTTGGTAAGTAGCATAAATATGAATTTCATGCCATTAAAGATAGAAAATGGAGGGACATACTCGAATTTGTACACACTGACTTATGTGGCCCGATGCAGACAAGATCGTTAGGTGGGGCTTACTATTTTTTAATCTTTGTTGATGATTGTACAAGATTCACATGGGTATATTTTCTTAAACAGAAAATTCATGCTTTTGAATATTTCAAGTAATTCGTAAACATGATTGAGAAGCATAAAGGAAAATTCACTAGGATTCTTCGATCAGATCAACGCAGAGAATTCAAGAAAAGGATTTTCATCAAATACTGCAATGAGCATGGGATACAAAAACAATTTACAACACCTTACACTCCTCAGCAGATTGGAGTATATGAGAGGAAAAATAGAACACTGGTGGAGTTCACTCGCAATATGTTGAAAGGTAAGAATGCAACCAACGATTTTTGGGCAGAAGCTATTAATACTGAAGTGTATTTAAAGAATAGGAGTCCTACTAAAATTCATGAGTATAAAACTCCTTTTGAGGCATTGTTTGGCTTCAAGCCTACAGTAAGTCACCTTAGAGTATTTGGTTGTAAAGCTTTTTCTCATGTTCCCAAAGAGAACAAGAAGAAGTTAGATTCTAAGGCCATTAAATGTACCTTCATTGGATACTGCATTGAGTATAAGGCTTATAAATTGTTTGACCCTTCTACTCAGAAGGTGTTTATTAGTAGAGATGTAATATTCCATGAATAGGTTGATGATTGAAATCCTGTTCAAAAAAATGAAGAATGGCATGTACCCTTACTTCCAGAAGAGGATAGTGAAATAGGAATCAGTCAGCAATAGGAACAGAAGCAGGAACAACAGCAACAACACAATAATGTGGAAGGAATCGAGTTCAATCCACAAAGGGAATAAAGTAGTAGAATAATTAAACCCCCACTGCTCAGGAGATCGAGCCGAGCAAAACAGTTACCAACTCGATATAGAGATTATGCGCTCATGACTGGAAGGAACTAATGAAGGAGGAATATGAATCCATCATTAAGAACAATACTTAGGATCTAGTAAAGCTTCATAATGATAAACAACCCATCGGTTGCAGATGGTTATTTAAGTTAAAATTTAAAGCAGATGGGTCTATTGACAAGCATAAAGCAAGGTTGGTGGCAAAGGCGTATTCCCAAAAAGAAGGTATCGATTTTGAGGAAACATTTGCCCCTGTTGCAAAATTAAATACTGTCAGAATGATTATTTCTTTAGCCACTAAGCATCATTGGAAAACACATGGATTAGTTGTTAAATCTACTTTCTTAAATGGTGACTAAAAAGAAGAAGTATATTTAGTGCAGCCTGAGGGGTTTGTTAAGAAGGGAGAAGAGCACTTAGTATGTAGATTAAAGAATGTTTTAAATGGTTTAAAGCAGGCTCGTAGATCCTGGTACGAAAAAATCGACTCATTTTTCCTCATGCATGGTTATAAATGAAGCAAAAATGATCCCAATTTGTATATTGTGTTTAATGATGAGGGACAGATAGTGTTGATTTATTTATATGTAGATGATATGATATGGACAAAGAATGTAGACAATCTCATTGAAGAAATCAAGCAACAATTATCACAAAAATTTGAGATGAAGGACCTTGGAGAAATGCATTATTCTTTGTGTCTAGAAGTTTGGAGAGATTCAAGCCAAAATTTCTTGTCCCAGGTGTTAACACCCAGGTTGTTCCCTATGACTCCCAAGGGAATACGGCCGGGGTAACCACTAACCAATCTTTGGACTATAGTTTCTAGCCAAACTGTAATTAGAGAGGGCTCTCTCTTTATGATTTGTCTCTGTTATGATGGTGTTTTTAGGCTAGCTATTATGCTCAGGTTTTTGTTTATGTTTTGGTTGAAGGGTTTCTCTCAAGTCTTATGATATAGTGTTTAGATAGTGAAATACCATTGGGCAATGGATTCTGGAGTTGCGAAGTGATTTGATATTGCAGGATTGGTGGTGTTCAAACTGTAGGGCCTATTGTGTATCTTAGACAAACAAAGTTAGCTTAAATGGTGATGTATGTCAACCAACAGAAAGCAATTAAGAATTTTCTATTAAGCTGGTGATATGAAAGTGAACACGCTGCATAGGAGCAAACTTGAATTCCTGTGACAAAGGCCACTGTGAAAGTTGTATTCTGAAAGTGCAGCAATTAAGAATTACACTTATCTAGATTACAGCTGAAGAAAAACATTCATAAACAACACAGATTGAACTCAGGGTACTCAGTGAATAAATCCTGAAAGTTATTCTTTTTCCTTGTTGCTTATTATTGAAATCAGATAACATATATGGATTTTAACAAAACGACTAATTGAGAGAGAGAGTTACAGATACTTATTGTATGGTGAAATACACAGGAATCCAGCAGTTATCAACAGACACCAGAACGCATTCAACACTTCAGAAATCCAAGAAATTCCATCACTTTCTTTATTAAACTTCTGAAAGGATTACAGCACAAGAATTTCTTTAGGGGAAATCAACAACAACCCTTGCAAGCTCATGCGAAGGGGACTTTATAGGAGTGCTTATACAAAATATCTCAGGTATTGAGTCATCTGAGAGAGAAAATATCTTCATAAATGCGTACAGAAAGTAGAAAAGAAGTTATTACAACTTTGAATGCATTATGAATGCTCTTTATGTCTGTCAGAAGATTATTTGACCTTTGGAGGTCATTGAGTCGGTTGAGTCGCTTTGCTTTAATGCTGAATAATGTGTCTTTATTTCTTGCTGTGCTGCGTTTTCTTGGCCCTGCCACCTGTAGTTTTCTATTTCTGCTTTGTTGGCCGATCCATCTACTGAGTTGGCTCAGCTTTAATCCACCGTGCATGCTGATTTTGTTAAACTGTGCTTTGCATGACACTGATATTTTTAAGAAACAAAATTGTTAAGTGGCTCCTTGTTTACAAAATCTTCTGTATTGCATTTGTCCACCATTCTTGCGTAGGGAGTTGATGCCTGAAAATAGCATCCATTGTCTCCTCTGCCTCTGTGTACTTGAAGAAATTGGGAGCCACCCCAAACAGGTGATTGATCTCATTCATTACAAAAAATAGATTCTCGACTCTGTTGTAAAGAGTCTGTCCTGTGGCTGGCCCTGTCTCCTCTGAGGTGATGGGCTTCTCATTGATCTGACCAGTGGCAAATGTGTTGACCCGTTTGGCATACTGGTCATGTGTGAACAATCTCCCTGCGCTGTTCAGTAAGCCAGGGAGTCCTCTGCTTTCTAACACTTGAAATTTTTCCAGAAACTTGTTCACCTCAGTTTGCATATCTTCGGTTCTTCTTTCCAATGTCTGCACTAAGTTTCTCAGTGTGAGAACCCTTTTGACCATTTGGATAGTCTCAGTTCTATTTGCAATTCCCATGGCAGCTAACTGAGAACTTGTTCTGTGGTTAAGTACATTGATCATTCTGGTGGCCACTTCAGGCATATTGCTCAATTGAGCTCTTGATCTGTGAATCTCCCTCTGTGCCTTTGGGATGAGCTCTAGTTGCTCATGGATAGTTTCAATATATGGCCACTGCTCATTGATAGATTGACCAATGTTAGCCCATAGCACTATTTTCAGTTCGGCCACCACTTTATCTAACTTGAGCTCATTCTCTAGCTCTTTTATTTTGTTTTTGAGGGCTTTGACCTCCCTGTCCTTCTCTGCCACAGTTTGTTTGGATTTATCATATCTATCATTGATTTTAGCCAAAGATTCTTTGGCTGAATTGAGCTCCAACATTTGAGCTTCCAGGATTTGGATTTCGTTCTTCAACTTTTGCATATCTAGGCTTTGAGCCTGCTCTGTAGTTGTTGGCGCTGCTGAAGTAGATGTTGCTGTTTGTTCAGTCTGTTGAGGAGGAGGGGCAGTGATAGGAGCAGTTTCCTCAAGATTGATGATCTGAGGAGGAGGCTGAGAAGTCTGCCCTTCTTCTCTTTGTTTCAGAGATGCCTGTAATGCTGCCTTTGCAGCCTCTGATTCTCCCAACTTCTCTTGTGCTTGAACCAGCTGTTTATAAATGGAGATCAACAAATCTGTGGTGTCTTTCTCATGTCTTTGTTGGGCTACCTCATCTGTCTGAGGGTGAATGGTAGCTGGGATCTTGATTTTCTTTCTCATGGCATCCATGTCAGCATCCCTCAACTTCAAGATTTCCTGTATCCCTGAAATATCTTTGGGATCATGCCCAATTTCAATGATTATGTCTTCCAGGGACCTTATTCTGTTGTCCTTTGCCTGGGATGATTCCTTCTCCAATTCCAGTTGAGAGGCTGTGGCATTGAGGCTGCTCTTTAGCTTATAATTTTCCAATGTTTCATCTGCTAAGGAGGCATACACCATCTCACCAGTTTGTTTGTGCAGTTCAATTTTGTCCATTGGGTGTATGTCTTTGGCCATGACCTCCAGGTTGGTCCTGAGGTAATCTGAGGCAGATTGGGGCTGCAGTGTTGTGGGCATAAAATGACTCATGATCATTTTGCCTTCACCTATATCAAAGGCAGACATAAGTCTCTGCTGATTAGTAGGAGCCATGTTTAGCAGATGATTGCATAGTTGTATTTTGATAGGCTCATTCCTCCTTTTGATGTCTATACATTGCTGTTTGATGCTCATTTGTCCTTCTTTTTGCTGGCTGGAGGAGCTGACCTCCCCTCCCACAGTCCTGTCCTGTTCCTGCTGGAAGGAACTTGCTGAAGCTTCTCTGCTGGGTGGGCCCATGCCCAATGCCTGTCTTATTGCTATGTCCTCCTCTGAAAAATCATTTAATCTTTGTCTTTTTTCTCCCTGGTTGATAGATGAAGTGAGGGGAGTTTCTCTATCCCTTTTTCTGCTTAATTCCTCCTTTTGAGGAGTTTGGAGGACCGAGGCATCAGTGGTGACTTCTGGCCTAGGAGGCACTATGTTCTGAGCCTGTTGCTCAGTGGAAGTTGGAGTATCAATTACTCTCTCCTGCTGTAAGGGCTGCTGTCTGTCATGTTGCCCTTTTTCTTGCTGCAAATCTTGTTGCTGTTGTTGCTCTGCCTGTTGCTGCTCTTCTTTATCTGTCTGCTCTTGAGTCACTGGAGGTGACTGCTCCTTCTCTTGATGTGTCTGCTCTGTCTCCATTGCCTTTTCTTTGCCTTTGCTGGATATGTTTTCAGTGGCCTTGGCAGTTTGTTGTTTGGCAGTTGAGGAGGATGCAGCTGCTCCCGCTTGTGTGCTTGGCAGTGTGAATACCTGTGAACAAAGTTCAAGGTCAGCCATCTTCTTTAGATTCCTTAGTGCCCTCTCATTTAACTCTTCTTGTGACATGGGCTCTTCTAAGGTCCCTCTCCTCCATTTGTCTTGGTTTGCATATTTTTCAATTTGAGGGATACTATGGTGATCATAGGCAGATAACTTGTATTTGAGCCTCCTCTGAGATATGAAATGATTAGGGTCATAGGGAGACCATAGGAAACTAGTTTGCAGGCCAAGGCCCTCAAGAATTCTCTCTGCTTCCCTCCATCCTTGCTCCCTCTCGTTGTAGATAAAATGGCCAAGTTGGATTTTCACCTTCAACTGTGCCTTTTTGCCTCTCCCTGAAAAGTGAAGCACATCAACTCTGCCAAATTGCCTAAAGTACTCCAGGGCAAATAGCCTCATAGGCACATACTTAGGTAGTTTGAATGGAAGTAGATCACACCCATATATCCCGATGACAGTGTGGTTTTGGTAGAAGTACCAATCCCCAATGCTGTAAGCTTTGGACAGCTGAAGAATTCTCTGCATGTCATCAGTGAGTCTCGGAGGAGGTGAACTCATCATCATTGCCATAGCTGGATGGATGAACAGATCCATGAATTCACAGTAAGTGTATGGAGACTCAGGTCTAATGTGGAAGATAGAAGACCAATAGACCACTGATCTGGGATTTCATAGGGCATCCATTCTTTTGATTGAGAAATGAAATTTCTCATGTTGGTGGTACAAGATCAAATGGTAGATGTAGGAGGTGTACCTGAACATACTATCTCTCCTCAAATTCATCAATTTCTCATGAATCTTGTCTGATATGTAGGTGGCATAGTCATAACAGATTGGTGACTTGCCAGGAGCAAACATAAGGATAATTACTAGCACAGTTGCATCAATATGCTCAATTGAACTCTATCCCAAGATGGGAGAAATCATATCTGCAAGGTCTCTGCCCAGTTCATTGAGATATACATGCAGGATTGGAGGGCCCATCACAATGTTAGTTTTGATGTATAATTGATTAATTTTGACAATTTGAGCATCTGTGAGTTTATCCCCTTGTTTTATCAGGTTTACCAGTAACAAAGGGACCAATTTCTTCTGAGGTTTGAAGCAAAGCATGTCTCTGATAGCTTGAGGGGTAACATAAAAAAGCACTGAACCAGATGGGTCAACAACAGCCCTCTGAGAAACATCATATTTTTCAGCACACAGGTGGATTAGTTCAGGGAACTGGTTGACCTGAGGGAACTTGAAAATAGGGAGGGAAGAGTCCCATAAGTTCAGTATATCTGTCCCATTTTCATGCTTGGCTTTCAACTCATTCAACAGATGCAAGTGGAATTTGCCGCCCATAAGCTTCTCTTCTGTAATTTGGTAGTCCATATCTGCCAAGGATTGCCATTTCAAGTTCTTTTGAGGGGCATTCAGAGGTTGAACATTTAGTACTACAGGTGTCTCCATTGCACAGGAGGATTTTTGAATTAAGTGCAAAGTGATTTTGATTGAGCAGGACAGTACAGAGGAATGCCTCTGTACCAGGGAGGTGAAATTATCAGGAACAGAGAGTGGTTCTAGTAAATAGCAATTGAAATACTATTTATAGTGCAACTAGGACCAATGTTTGGCCTCTCTTTGTCTCTCTCAGTGGTTAAATTTGGTTTGAATGAGTCTGTCGCGATTGCGCAGACAGAACTTAGTTTTTCAATGAAATGTAGGTAAAACAAGGCTAGGCTAGAAGTTTTCGAGTCCACAACTGTCAAAGGGGCAGGTGCAGGGATTTCTGCCGGTGAATTCAAGAGTTTTCTTTGTTTTAAGCTCTTTCGAGGGACATAAAAGCTAAAACAAGTACGTGAAGGATTTATGGTAGAAAATACCTGGTGAGGAGTAGGCAATGGTCATGGATGACTGTGGAAATGGCGCTCCTCCGGTCTCCTGGTCGGGTTCTGCAGGTTGGTGGACTTTGGACGTGAAAATTGCATGCAGGAGAAATAATGGCAAATGAGCGAAAAGTATGAAAAAATGCGAATTTTCAATATATAATTGGTTTTTTTGGACTTTTGGCGCGTTTTTCTTCTGACGTCAGCATGATGTCATAGGTGGGGTCAGGGCCGGCTGACGTCATAGGTGAGGTGGCGGGCTCTGATTGGTCCACGGGGATGGTGAAGTGGCAGGACAGGTCAGTAGATGGTCGGGCGCAAGGTTTGACGTGACGGCATGGTGGCAGTGACGTGGGATGACGCGAAGGTGACGTAGCATAAGCGGAAATGCTGAAACCGGAAACAGCCATCGGTTTCATATCGCACCGCTTATGGTACGGGGGGGAATCTGTCAGACGTACCTCCGACGGACTGTGGTGAGGACGCGTGGCAGCCGAGTGACGTAACCATTTTACGGATATCGGACGATATCCGTCGGATGTGAGACCCGCTCCGATATCAATGCTGACCGTCAGATCTGGAGGGCTCGATCCAACGGCTATCGGGAGAGTGACGTGACCGGTATATACGGCGGGTAAACTGGGGACGTCGAAGCTGCTCCGATGTGATAGGAGCCGTTGGATGCTCTAGATCAGATCGGACGGCTGTGGGGGCGATGATGTGATAGGTGGATATGGCAGCGGGCGGAGGAATAAATACATATTTTTTAATGCTTTTTTCAATATATTTCGAAAATCGAATATATGCACAAACTTTGGTTAGGCAACGGAAAGTGGGTTTTTTCGGGTTTTTTGGTAGTTTCAAAGGGTTTTCATAGGTAAAGGGGTTTTATAAGGTTTTTCTTGGCAAATAGAAGTTTAGTGAGTGGAATGGCTTGAGGAAAAGGGGGGTAGATGAGGCGTAGGTTCATCCAAGTGGCCAGATGTCACTTTGATCCCTGTCATATGACTTATTGGCTATAATGCCAAGGGGAGGGGTTATTTATACAAAATTTTGGGTTTATACACCATCGTGTTTAATACTAGTAGGGGAAAGGTGATATAGGGATTTACACAGTAAAGTTGAAGTTAATATGGATGGGGGGTGAACAAAGGGAGAAATTACTGAGTCTGTTTGTGAAACACTTGGTTTGAAGAGTAGATCAAAATGAAAAGATTTTTACACAAGAAATGTGGCTTTTGAATGAACAAGAACCACCATGAAACCATGATCTTCTTCCATGGATCTCAGCTGAAGAGGGGATGTTAGTAATGAAATGGAAGGGAGAAGAGGGAGGTTAGTCATGCTCCTTTCTGTAACTTGATGAAGGTGAACACCTTGTCAATTGATAAAATTTTCCTTGGAAAACACAGTTCACACATCTGTAATGGTAAAGATAACCTTTCTGCAACCCCCAACTACTTACCCCAGTATTTGCCTAACATTTTTTATTTCTTCTTGGAGGGTGCACTTGGACTTGCAGACCCTTACTTGCCTTTTCTTTTCTTTGGCTTTTTCTTTGTTATTTCTATCTACTTCTACCCTTATCTCTTCCAAGGTCCCAGATTAAGCTGTTGGGAGCCTTTTCTTCTCTACCTGAACTACTTGTCTGCCAAGATTAAACAGTTTGGACAGACTTTCTTCTCTATTCTACAACTGCAAATTTAAACCATGGAATGATCCAGATTAGACTGTTGGACCATCCATCAAAATTTTAAGTCCATACCAAGATATATACATAGATTGGATTTTCTTGGAAATATGTGATCTTTGAGTCATCAAAGCAGAGCATATTTGGTCCTTTCATAGCCAATCATGAAATATGAAACCTATTGGTATAGGTATCTAACACCAGGGTAAGTATGCAAAGATTCTATTGTCTAGGTTCAAAATGGATGAGTGTAAGGCTGGATTTGTGCCTTTACAGTAGAATAGAAAACTTCAGGTGAATGATGGTTCGGGATATGCATATGAAAAATTGTACAGATAATTGGTTGGTAGTCTTATTTATTTGACTACAACAAGACCAGATTTAGCTTATGCAGTGAATGTTTGAGTCAGTTCATGACTCAACCTCATGACAACCATTGGCTTGCAGTGAAAGGAGTATTAAGGTATCTACGAGGAACATCAGACTTTGGTATTTTATATTCTGACTCATTTGATGTTAGTTTGACAGGTTATACAGACTCTGATTGGGCAGGAAATTTAGATGATAGAAGATCAATTACAGGTTATGCCTTCAGCATTGGTTCTGGGGTCATCTCTTGGTGCAGCAAGAAGCAACATATTCTTGCCTTATCCTCAGCAAATGTAGAATATCAAGCTATGTGTGTAGCAACATGTGAGGTAGTTTGGTTGCGTAGACTTCTCCAAGATGCAGGAGAAGAACAAACATAAGCTACGATTATCAATTGTGATAATCAAAGTTCCATGAAACTGGATTACAATCCTGTGTTTCATAAAACACCAACACATGACACTCAATTTCATTTTGTCAGGGAGAAGGTGCAATCCAAAGAGATTTGTGTAGAGTATTGTAATTCTTGTGATAATATGGCTGGTATATTCACTAAGCCTCTGGGAAGACTAGAGTTTGATTTTTTTAGGGATACATTAGGTTTGTTTAATTACCCATTTCTACATTAAGGGGGAGTGTTAGAATTAATGGAGATTAGGTGAATATTGTTACTTAGTTATGATTAAGTTTTTTCTTAGACATTCAATTCCTATTATTTAGGGATCTGTTTTACTATCCCTAACAAAATGTATCTATTTATTATTGGAGTTTAATGTGAAGCTGAAGCAGGTGCATTTTCTTGTAGGAGATCCTAGTGATCCGCACATGTGAGCTCCTCTTGTGTTGTTTTCCAAATTCATGTCTTCCATGTGCAACTATTGACACTCCAAAGGAAAATCCATCCTTGTGAACACCTGTGGTACACAGAGGAAATTCACCCTCGAATTTGAAATTGTTAAAGAATCAAAGTTAACTGGAAATGGGTCACTTATAATTTGCAAACAAATGTTGATTTACCAGTGAAGAAGCCAAGTCTGTGGCTTGGTAAAGAAAACTCGAACCTTCCATGGAAGAGCATTGCCTAAGAAACCCTAATGGTAGATGAGTGAATGAGTGTCTGAGCACTCAATGGGGTAGGTTGTTTACCAAACCAACCTAATGTTTATCCACTGTTAGATGACCTCACCAATGGATTGACAGGTAACCAGTATCCAAGTGTTTGACAGATGGTAGAGCACATTTCAATTTGTACCATTAGCATCGTGATCTGTGAAGAGCTCGTTGTTGGACGAAGAAACAATAAAAGCTATATAATGCATGAGGGTTTTACACTTAACATCTCTTCCTCGTTATTGAAATTCATTTAATATATGCTAGCAATCTTCCATGGAAATGTGACACTTGTGGCAACTAATTTGTGGAATTTATATGACTAGCCTAGCATGTCTCTGTATTAAATTTGCAATTGTATCCTATTATTTCCACACAGAGGGGTGACATGTTATGGCATAGAATTAAGAATACATGTATGTATTTAGTAGTTATGAAAATTCCTTCATTATTGTTTTTATATATACATTTTTCCTCTCTTGGTATAAACAATATTATTATGGTAATGTGATTTAAGTTGATGCGTGTAACAAGTGGTATCAAAGCACGATTATCAATATTGAGACCTGATTAGGTTATTTTGAGATTAGTAGAGAGAGGAAGTCTAAAAGTAAATAGATCGTTATGAGGAGAGGAGCTAGAGGGCTGATTCCACCAAGGCCATCAATAGAATCAAGTTCTATACCAATTTCTACCTCAAACCTATAAATGTGGGTGTAGTTTGGAGCAGAACATCAGAGTCAAACTAGTATGTTTCTTGAAACTCTCCAACAATTTCAAGCTGAAATGGCTTGGTTAAGAACATACAATGAAATATTAATGCGTAAATAAGAGATAATTTTACAAACTCTCTCAGAGAGACAAAATCATCGAACTTCTCAACCTAGTCCTGACCATAGGACCAGATATGATGCAGAACATCAGTACCGAGAAGAAGGAACTCCACAAGGAAGTCATACTCAGGAGATTGATGGTAACAGAATTAACCATGAGGAGGAATCATGTAATGTCTCTAACCAATGGAAAAAGAAGAAACACAAGATGGAAACGGAGGGGGAATTTAGAAAAATTAAGCCCCCAACATTTGATGGTGAAGTTGAAGAAGCTGCAAAATCTTGATCATGAATATGAAAAAATAATTTCAATTTTATAATTATGACAAGAACCTTCAGGCCAGGTTGCCTATGAATTAGCTCGAAGGAAAACCCACCCTGTGGTGGGAGGAGGTAAAGGTAGTGCAAGGCATAAAAGAATAGGAGGTAACTAGGAATTAATTTCAAAAACATTTCAAAAAGAAATATTTGATAGATTGTTTTTATGATAAAAAAAACTATAGAAATTCATGATTTAAAATTGGGGCAATTAACTATGGAGGAACATGCAACCAAATTTATGTCTCTTTTGAGGTATGTTCCATATATTCGAGAGGAAAAAGCTAAATTTCAGAGCTTCATGAGTAGTTTACCTGCACTCATGAATGAATTATTATAGTTTGATAATCCCAAGACCATGGATGAAGAAATTTGAAAAGCTTGGATTTGCTATCAGTAGATGAAGCAGAAAGGGGACACTAGCAAAGGTTGACCCTAAAAGAAAGGGCATAAGCGTTAAAAAAAAATTAGGGGCACTAGGTCTTCAAATTTTAAACAAAAAAGTCAGTCAAGTAAACCACCTAGAAGAAAACAACAAAAAGGTAAATGGCAAGCAGAAAATAATATTACAGAAGCATCCATGAAAGTAGAGCCTAACCAAGTGCAAAAATCCACTTTACAATTTTAGGGTTGTGGGGAACTCCATTATTATAAGAATTTCCCACATTGTACTAGACCAGAATAGGTTGCTAACATGCAAGAAGCATCCATGGTTGGGGAGGTGGCAAGGTAGGTGGCAACGAATATGCCCAGGCTCAATGCCGCATTGGAAGACTATCAAGAATATTATTAGCTTACGATGATAGCACTAGAAAGTAATATAATTAATCAATTTGTGTCTATTTTAGTAGATCTTAGTGCAATTTTAAGTTATGTGAGCTCCAAAGTAGTAGAAAAATATTGTTTGTAAACTTCTAAATTCAAACACCCCTGATTGGTGTAACTAGCTATGGGGGTTAAGAGAAGGGTAAATGCAAAAGTACCAAATTGTTCAAATGAGATAGGGGTTCAACACATAATGGCAGACTTGAATGTTTTACCCTTAGGATTATATGGCTTGCTAACTTGGATGGACTCGCGGGAAGGGCACTGGTCCTTAGTAAATTGTAAAGAAAAGGCCATTAGTTATCTCGCTGATGATGGTTCTCGGTAGGAGATCCAAGGAATTTGAAAGCCCATGAGGTTACGCCCCATTACTACCTTTCAATTGAGTGAATGCATTAGAAATGATTTTGTGACTTGTGTTGTTCAGGTTGGGTATTCTAATTTTAAAGATAAGACTACCAACTTGGGAGACATACCAATAATCTAGGAGTTTACTGATGTGTTTCCTGAAAATATACGTGGATTGCCCCCAATGTGAGATATTGATTTTTTCATTGATTTGATTCCTAGAGAAGTGCTAGTATCCAAAACCCCTTATCACATGAGTGTACTTGAGTTATCTGAGGTGAAAATGCAACTACATGAATTTCTTGATAAGGGATATATTTTTCCTAGTATATCACCCTAGCGAGATCCGATGTTATTCGTAAGAAATAAAGATGACATGCTACAATTGTGTATTTACTATAGCCAACTTAACAAAATAACCATTAAAAATAAGTACCCCCTACCTTGAATTGATGATCTTTTTCATCAAGGGAGGGGTGAAAATTGTGTATCTCAAATTGATTTATGATCGGGGTACCAACAAATTTGATTAATAGATGAAGACATTTATAATATAAATTTTAGAACTCGATATGGAAATTACGAGTTCATAGTATTACCTTTTGGGTTGACTAATGCACTAGTGACATGTATGAGTTTGATGCATGGCATTTTTCATTCTTTCTTGGACAATTCTTTTCTAATATTTATAGATGATACATTCAATTATTCTAAAAGTTTAGAGGAGCATAAAGAGAACTTACGAGCAATGCTAGACCATAATTTGTATGAAACGCCGAGGAAATGTGATTTTTATAAATATTAGATTTAGTACTTGTGGCATGTCATTTTAGCAGAGGTAATCTCAGTAGACCCCGAGAAGTTCAGGACCATTATGGAGTGGTCGGTGCCAAAAAATGTAGTAGATTTATGATCTTTTATGGGTCTCGTGTAGTATCACTACTATTTTATAGTGGGATTCTCTCAAATCGTGTATTCCATCACCACCTTAGAGAAGAAGGGAAAAAAGTTTAGGTGGACCCCCGAATGTCAACAAAGTTTTGAGCAATTAAAATATTTATTAACTATTGCCCCGTTATTGAAGATTGTTCACCCAAACAAGGAGGTTGTGGTTTGCAGAAATGTGTGTATGGAAGGGGTGAGGGTTGTAATAACAAAATATGGAAATGTGATAGCATACAAATCATGAAACATGACGAAACATGATAGGATATATTCTACCTATGATTTATAACTAATTGTTGTGGTCCATGCATTGAAAGTATGGAGGCATTATCTTCTAAGAAAAATATTTCTGCTAATGATAGATCATAATAGCCTGACAAGTTATTTCAAACATCCCAATTTAAATGTCTGTCAAGAAAGTTGGAATGTCTTCCTTAGTGAATTTTAATTTGACATTAAGCTTTTAAAAGGAAAATAAAATCATGTAGTGGATGCATTGAGTAGAAGAATACATTGTATTTATGAATGGTGTTATAATCAACTAGAATTTAAGTCCCTAGAGAAAATTAAGGAAGTTTCCCAATGGGATCCTGAATATAATTTTTTATGGAAGCGCGGTCAACAAGCTATCACCCAGAGTAAATAGTCAAACTATGATATAATTAGAGATTAATTATTAAACCTTAAGAAAATGATATATGTCTCCAATCATATTACATTTAGGCAACTGATTCTGGATGAATTTCACAGGATTCGTTACAAAGCCCATCTCGGATATAAGAAAAAAAAATTGGCCATTAAAAAATATTATTTCTTTCTTGGGATGCGTAGGTGTATCACATAATGTTTGACCAAATGCATTGAATGTTAGGAAGTTAAATTTGAACACCAAAACCTTGTTGGTCTACTTCAACCAATACCTATAGCAGAGTGGAAGTGGGAGGTTATTACACTTGATTTTAACTCTAGGTTACCCAGATATAAAAATCAAAATGACTCAATCATGGTAATAGTATTTAAACTGAGTAAAGAAATTCATTTCATTCCAATACAATCAAATTTCAAGACAGTTCAAATAATGAATCGTTTTATGAAATAAATTTTTTCGGTTCCATGGTATTCCTAAAGTAGTTATATCAGGTTTGTGAGAGATTTTTCAGCAAAAATCACATGGGATACCATTTGTCGACGCGTTTCGAACCAGCTAGTGTGGTTCATCGTCAGGACAAGTTGAAGAAACAGATCCAGCTTAGCAAGTTAAATAGTCTGAGCAGAGCCTCCAATGGCTAACTTGACCAACAGCTAGTTTGACTCTAGGACCGGGGTCAAAATTATTTTATTAATTTGATTAGTAATATTTAGGACCAATTCCTTAAAAATATAAAAAAATATTTTCAATGGGTATTTAGTTCAAAAAATATTATTAAAATTATAAGTTAAATAGTATTTAAAAAAAAATTAGTTAGATAAAGGACCTCATAATATATGAATAAATTAAATGCCTAAATACAAATATATAATGTAAAAATTTAATTAATAATTAAAGGGAAATTAGTTACATAAAGGACCTTATAATAAAATAAAGTAAAATCGTAAGGATGATAGGTTAGTTAGAAAATTAGATAAAAATATAAGTTGATTAGAATTTGAATGGAAAATTAAAGGACTATAAGAAATGAAAAATTAACTCTAAAAAATAATTAAATAAATAAATGAAAGGAGAAAATATTGTTGAGAAAAAATAATAATAATAATAATAATATATATATATATATAATATATATATATATATATATATAATAATAAATAAAAAAAATAATAATAATAATAATAATTAAAAACAAACCTTAAGAGGAGGGCGGAAAAACGACTAGGAAGAGAGTGCTGGGACCTAACACCTACTGATTTTCCAGTCATCCTCTCTATTGAGATTGCTAGGCCTCTTTTCAATCTCAAGCACTTCCCTAAATTTTCGATGATGGAAATGCAAAACCCTAACAATAACACTAGCCTCCTCAATACAAACATGATGATTGGTTTTCTCAGCATGTTCAGCTAAAGCAGAAGACTTAGCTCTCCTATGCTTAAGGTCCACTACGTGCTCGCTAATCCTTTGATTAATGGAGCGACCAGTCTCCCCAATATAGGGGGTCCCACAAGAACAAGGGATCATATAAACACCTTTCATATCCTTAGTGTCGATAGGATCCTTCACTGATCTGAGGGACATACGAATGGTGTTCAGGGGCCTAAAGGTCACAGGGATACCATGCTTCCTGAGAATCCTTCCAATTCTATCAGTGGTCCCCTGAAAATATGGAAGATGGACACCTGGAATTCGTTCCTTCGGTTCCCTTTTGGTTAGAGAATTCTTGGAAGCTTTAAGGAAAGCCCTCTGACCCAAGTATCTACTATAACCATTCTCAACAAAGACATCAAGCGGATGGGATTTTTCTTTCTCAAAGATCTTCTTGTCCGAGATCCTTAGGGCCTGAGTAGCAAGGGTATAAAGAACACCCATCTTTTGAGCCGGGAAATGGTGGGAACTGGCATGAAGATACTGCTCCGTATGAGTTTTCTTCCGAAAAACTTGATGGGCGAGGGAACCATCACTATTCTTTGAAATAAGAATATTAAGGAATGGAAGGCATCCATCAACTTCCTGCTCCTTAGTGAACTTAATGGCTGAGGATTGATTGTTGAGATGATCAAAGAAGAGATCAAGCTCATCCTGGCCATGAGACCAGATGGCATTGGTGTCATCCACATACCTTTTCCATAGCTTTGGCAAGAGCCGGGAAGAGTTAAGAGCCTTGGACTCAAAATATTTCATAAACAGATTAGCAACGATAGGGGAAAGGGGTGAGCCCATCGCAACCCCACAGGTTTGCTCGAAGAAATCTCCCTCAAAACTGAAGAAGGTGGAAGTGAGACAGATCTCAACTAACCAAGCCGTGTCAGGATCTGTTAGGTGGTTTATCACCTCCATGGCCTCATTAATAGGGATGCAAGTGAATAGGGAGACAACATCAAAACTAACAAGAATGTCCCCAGGCTCAAGCTTAATGTCCTTGAGTTCCTCAATAAAGGAAGCAAAGTCTTTTACAAAGGACTCCGTATGACCAACTAAGGGCTTAAGCTTTAACACAAGGAACTTCGCAAGAAGGTAGGTAGGACACAAAGCTACAAAAAGCTTTCCAAAAATCCTTTGAAGAAGGTTGCTAGGAATGTGTCTTTGGCCATTAAATCCATTAGCTCAATGAGTTCCTTGCACCAAAAACTCATTGAAAGCAACCCTATTACTCCTAGAATCTATGGTCTCCCCAAGATTCACAAGGAAGGAGCCCCCTTAAGGCCCACCATCAACACCATTGGAGGTCCTACCTACCTTCTTGCGAAGTTCCTTGCGTTAAAGCTTAAGCCCTTAGTTGGTCGTACAGAGTCCTTTGTAAAAGACTCTGCTTCCTTTATTGAGGAACTCAAGGACATTAAGCTTGAGCCTGGGGACATTCTTGTTATTTTTGATGTTGTCTCCCTATTCACTTGCATCCCTATCAATGAGGCCATGGAGGTGATAAAACGCCTAACAGATCCTGACACGGCCAGGTTAGTTGAGATCTGTCTCACTTCCACCTTCTTCAGTTTTGAGGGAGAGTTCTTCTAGCAAACCTGTGGGGTTGCGATGGGCTCACCCCTTTCCCCTATCATTGCTAATCTGTTTATGGAAGATTTTGAGTCCAAGGCTCTTAACTCTTCCCGCCTATTGCCAAAGTTGTGGAAAAGGTATGTGGATGACACCAATGCCATTTGGTCTCATGGCCAGGATGAGCTTGATCTCTTCTTTGATCATCTCAACAATCAATCCTCAGCCATTAAGTTAACTAAGGAGCAGGAAGTTGATGGATGCCTTCCATTCCTTGATATTCTTATTTCTAAGAATAGTGATGGTTCCCTCGTCCATCAAGTTTTTCGGAAGAAAACTCATACAGAGTAGTATCTTCATGCCAGTTCCCACCATTTCCCGGCTCAAAAGATGGGTGTTCTCAATACCCTTGCTACTCAGGCCCTAAGGATCTCGGACAAGAAGAGCTTTGAGAAAGAAAAATCCCATCTGCTTGATGTCTTTGTTGAGAATGGTTATAGTAGATACTTGGGTCAGAGGGCTTTCCTTAAAGCTTCCAAGAATTCTCTGACCAAAAGGGAACCGAAGGAACGAATTCCAGGTGTCCATCTTCCGTATGTTCAAGGGACCACTGATAGAATTGGAAGGATTCTCAGGAAGCATGGTATCCCTGTGACCTTTAGGCCCCTGAACACCATTCGTATGTCCCTCAGATCAGTGAAGGATCCTATCGACCCTAAGGATATGAAAGGTGTTTATATGATCCCTTGTTCCTTTCGGACCCCCTATATTGGGGAGACTGGTCACTCCATTAATCAAAGGATTAGCGAGCACGCAGCGGACCTTAAGCATAGGAGAGCTAAGTCTTTCGCTTTAGCTGAACATGCTGAGAAAACCAATCATCATGTTTGTATTGAGGAGGCTAGTGTTATTGCTAGGGTTTTGCATTTCCATCATCGAAAATTTAGGGAAGCGCTTGAGATTGAAAAGAGGCCTAGCAATCTCAATAGAGAGGATGACTGGAAAATCAGTAGGTGCTAGGTCCCAGCACTCTCTTCCTAGTCGTTTTTCCGCCCTCCTCTTAAGGTTTGTTTTTAATTATTATTATTATTATTATTTTATTATTTTTTTTTATATATATATATATAAATATATATATATTAATTGATTTTATTATTATTATTATTATTATTTTTTTCTCAACATTATTTTCTTCTTTCATTTATTTATTTAATTATTTTTTAGAGTTAATTTTTCATTTCTTATAGTCCTTTAATTTTCCATGTGATTTCTAATTAGCGTTTAGTTTTATTAATACTTCTGAATAATCATCCATTTCAATTATATATATATATATATATATATATATATATATATATATATATATGTATATATATATGTATGTATGTATGTATGTATGTATGTATGTATGTATGTATGTATGTATTTCATATTACTTCATATATTCCTGCATATAATTTATTATAAGGTCCCTTATATAACTAATTTTCCATTCAAATTCCAATCAACTTATATTTTTATCTAATTTTGTAACTAACCTATCATCCTTATGATTTTACTTTATTTTATTATAAGGTCCTTTATGTAGCTAATTTCCCTTTAATTATTAATTAACTTTTTACCTTATATATTTGTATTTAGGCATTTAATTTATTCATATATTATAAGGTCCTTTATCTAACTAAATTTATTTTTAAATACTATTTAACTTATAATTTTAATAATATTTTTTGAACTAAATACCCATTAAAAATATTTTTTTTATATTTTTAAGGGATTGGTCCTAAATATTACTAATTACATTAATAAAATAATTTTGACCCCGGTCCTAGAGTCAAACTAGCCATTGGTCAAGTTAGCTGTTGGAGGTTCTGCTCACACTATTTAACTTGCTAAGATGGATCTGTTTCTTCAACTTGTCGTGACGATGAACCACACTAGCTGGTTCGAAACGCGTCGACAAATGGTATCCCATGTGATTTTCGCCGAAAAATCTCTCACAAACTTGATATGTATCACAGAAGCCTGAACTCTATAGTTATATCAGACAGAGATATAAAATTAACCTTCACATTCTTGAGAGCCCTATTTACATGGATAAGAACTCATATCCAGTTCAACACTGCATACCATCCATAAAAGGATGTGCAAACTAAACATGTGAATCAAGTGTTGGAAGTTATGCTTCGAATGTATGTTATGCAGCAGCCTAGTAAGTGGAAAGAGTTCCTGCATTTGTTAGAATTTGCATATAACAATAGATATCAAGTGTTATGTACCTAGGGGGGGTAATATGGTGTACCAAGGGAGGTACCCAAGGTAATAATGTAATAATGGGGTGGGCCATAGTAATAAATAAGGTGGTTAACCCATGTCATGTAAGGGACCACAAGTAGTTAATAATAATGTAATGGGCCCATGGTATTAGTTGATGGTATGAGGAAACCATGGTAATGATGCATGGTATTGTATGTATGAGGCCTATATAAAGGCTAGAGACTCCACATAGGAAGAAGAAGAGAAGAATTATTGTATGAACAGGCTTATGGCTTGTGGAGTGTTCTCCTTCCTTAAGGAGTGAATGTATGGTGTTTCCCTACCTTAAGGGTTTGATCAATAAAGAATCATTTCATATTATTTCTGGGTTCATTTGAATTGTCTTAAATTTCATATCAGATCTATAATATCTTGGGTTAGATCTACAACAATTGGTATTAGAGCTACAACATCAAGAGTCTTTAAATATGATCCCCTTTGAGGTGTTATATGGAAGAAAGTCTCGAAAACCTACAAATTGGAACAATCCTGAAAACAAATTAATGTTGGGGCTAGAAATGTTAGAGGAAATGGAATTAATCGTAAAGAAAGTCGGACAAAATTTATAAGCTACCCAAGATAGAAAAAAATCCTATGTTGATTGGAAAAGAATACATAAATAATATGAAGTTGGGGACCATGTATATGTGCAAATCAAACCCAAGAAAAGAAATTTGATATGTTCTAGTGGCGCAAAACTTGCCCCTCATTTTTGTGGTCTTTTCTAGATACTAGAGAGTTGACGAGTGCATTCAGACTAGCTGTTAGGACTCCATATTGTCTAATTTTGACCTTGTATTTTGTTATTATATTACCCTCTTTAGCCCATAAGTTGAAAGCCTTGATAACATTTTGACCTGATTATTCCAAAGTTATGAAGTAACTCTCCTCATTACTATAAGTTTAATTATTCAACACATATTCATGTTATCTTTCTAATTAATCCTTGGAAGTTGACTAAGTTGATTAAAGCCTGCAGAATTATAATTCACAGTTACTGGAACACCAGAAACAGCAACTGCGCAGTTACTGCCATACCAGAAACATCAACTAACTAAACCATGTAAATCCTCATTTTGCAAATGGCCGAGACATCTGGAACAGCAATTGCCCAACAGGAGCAGTATCCGTCTGAAGCGGCCAGAACAGTACGTTGCAGATGCTGATATAGCATGATCAGCCACTGTCCAAAATTGACAAAACATAGTCCCAGATATTGGAACACCAGGAGCAGCACGAGAGCTTTACGGGAACAGTTAAGATTCACCAGATCAGCAACAATGGTGGAACAACCAAGGATTGTACGAGGATCTCAAAGGGACGGTCGAAATCTGTCAGCTGTGCAATAGCAAAAGGATCCGATATGATAAAATTACATACTGTTGTAACAACATTTCTTGTTTTTGTACAAAAGGGTCAAATAAATGGGTAACGACAATCTATTGTAATAGATGTCTCCTCTATAAAGAGGAGACATCTACATTAGGGAAAGGGGGTAACAAGGGTACTGTATTACAGAGCAAGTCTAAACCTTTATTGTAACTTGACATTTTGGCAGATGAATAAAGCATTGTTCTGAGCATTTTTACTTAGTATCTGTGTCCTGGGGAATCTTTTGAGAGGGACAGGGCCCACCTTCTTCACAAGATTCACCCATTTCTTTTTTGTTGAGTGTGTGTGTGACTTCTGTGTGGCATTGCTTCTGATATTTCCCTTTGCTGATACTATGTTTTCTTAATCAATTGGCGATGTAAAAGAGTATGTCACCAATGATTAGGGATTGTAGTGTGCATTGGCAAATTGATCACAGGGGTAGGTGCTGAACATCCTTACCCTGAGGATAGGGTCCTGATCCTCTGTTACAAGATAGCCATCATTTGTTTCAGCAGATTTGTTACCTTTAGTCCATTGTTTTCATTTCATTTCTGCAATACATCATAACTGCTGTAACACAGATTAAGAGTTTGATCAAAAGTAGATTTATTTATACTACAGCTTTTAATACTTTTAGAATTAAGTGCATACAGTACGAGGTAACCTTTGAGACAAAAGGATGTTCCCGGGTTGACAATTTAATGTGGTACTCGACTGTTTAATAAATAAACCATTCGAGCAGCCAACATTTTGGCGCCGTTGCCGGGGAAGGCGACTGAAAATTTTAAAGGTATTAACATATTTTTCTTTCTTCTAGAAAGGCAGGATGCATGAGAGGACGCAAGAAGGTGAACCATTCAGGCGGCAATGGCAAAGGAGGAGGAAGAAAAACTTTTATTGACGATATTATTTCAAAAGCTGAGACATCCCAGAGGCTAAGCTCTCGGAGGCCACAGATCCAACACTCTTCTTAGACTGATTTTCAGATAGAGGAAGTAGTGGGGCCAGAGAGGGTTCTAGAACCATCAGAATACACTAAGGAACCGGAGGAAGAAGACGAACGACCAACAGAGGAAGTTAAGGTGGAGGAACTAGTGCAGGACATTGAGATCCCAACAGAAAACTCTGAAGGCCGAGCAAGCGCATTAGGGAAACAACCAATGGAGGATAACAATGAAGGACTTTTTGGTGGAGGACGCAGAATAGAGGGAAGGGGAGAAAATTCTCTCTCTACCCTGAAATTCCCCATTGGAGACCTCCCCATCGGTGCAACTCCTATGAAGAATATCCCTCTTTCAGCATTACCCAACTTCTATGGGTTATCCACAGAAGATCCTGATGAATTTCTCTTTGAATTCGATATACTGTGTAGAAGCTATGACTATATTAATTCTGCTAATAAATTAAAATTGTTTCCAGCTACATTAAAAGGGAATGAATTAAGATGGTTCATGAGCCTAGGAGCTCATGTGATTACAACATGGGATCAGATGAAGAAGAAATTTTTGGCTAAATACCAAGACTATTGTCGAACAAGAGAAAGAAAGGAGGAATTATTCAAAATGACTCAAAAAGAGGACGAAAGTCTAGAAGACTTTGTGGAAAGATTACAATATAACTTACAGCGATCTGATCATCCTGAGATGAGTAAGGATATTCTTAAATCAATACTGCTAAGAGGGGTGCGAGATGATTGTTTAGATATGTTAAACATGCTTGGGAAAGGACACATATCTAAGGAATCCTATGATGAGATTGTTGATCTCTGTAAAAGATGTTCAAGAGGAGCAACAAGCAGACCAAGGAGCCAGGATAGTACGTATTCAAGAGTCCAGAAATCAGCAAGTGGAGGAGAAACACGGGCCGAAATAGGTAACTTACTTGAAGAATTTAAAACTGAAATGTTAAGCTCTTTTGCTTCACAAATTGATACCTTGCAGGTTAAAAAGAAGCATGCAGAAGCAGAAGTCGCTCTGGCTATTTTCTGCTCTAAATGCAGGGAGAAACACCCACTAAGGGAATGTCCCCTGGACAAGGTACCAATTTGCACTATCCGTGAAATGGACCATGAGACCCAACAATTCCCTTCTCTGCCAGGAATAAAAGCAGCACTGCAGCCAACCGAAGAGGAAGTTGAAGCAGTGTACCTCCTCACACAGAGAAGACAATGGCAACCACGAGGACAAGGTATGAATTCTAACATGCCATTTAATTGTTGGAATAATCATCCTCCTTTTTAAGCAAATTACCCAACCTTCAATCAAATGCAGTACCCACCCTTCAATCAGATGAATTTCCCACCCATGAAGCAACCGAATCCTCCTTTTGTTGATCCCACAATGTGGAATCCCTAGGCTTTTCAGCAACCCTATCAATGGAACCCAAGTTGGACAGCTCCACAGATCGGATTTCCAAACCAATTACCTCAATATCAGCAAACTCTCTCCTAACCATCAAATGCCCCAGCTAATAATCAGACAATAAGACCTCAACTGCCTGTACAACCTAACCCCAACCCGAATAATAATAAAGCTCTGCAAGTAATTGATGTTCAAAACCAACTATTTTCCCCTCTGCAATGCAATGACATTCATATACGCTCAGGAAGAATATTGGAACCCATTATTATGACATCACTTCTGATTCAGATAAAGAAGAAATCAGAAAAGAAAAATCATCTAATGCTAAAACAGTTGGATCGTCCTCTAAAAAGAATGCCGAAACAGTTGAAACGTCTTCTAAAAAGACTGCTGAAGCAGCAGAGCCACCATTCCCTGAACGTTTGGCTCTTACCAAAACTCTTGAGCCACCTTCTTTTAATTTGTTAGGAGAGTTACAGAATTTGTATGTTAAGATTCCACTTTTACAAGCATTAAGAGATGTACCGATTTATGCTAGAACTGTTAAAGATATTTGTATTAAGAAACTTGGAAGAAAAGCTAAAGACCCCCTCACAGTTCATGTGATGGGTGATCTAGCTGCTCTCATGTCAGAAAAAAACCCCCCTGTAAAATATGGTGACCCTGGTCACCCTACAGTTACAGTCCAGGTTTGTAAAACCTTTGTTTCTAGAGTTCTGGTAGATCTCGGTGCTGCAATAAACATCATGACACTTGAAACAACACAGTTATTGCAGTTACAAAATTTTATTAGGGAAACCCCAACCATTCTAGAACTGGCTAACCTCTCCACAATTAAACCAGAAGGAGTCATTGAAGACCCGATAATTTCAGTAGAATCTTGGAACTGCCCAGCTGATTTTGTCGTACTACAGAATAAAAATAAGTTGGGGGGTCATCCATTGATTTTAGGAAGACCTTGGCTGGCTACAACAGATGCCTTCATCAGCTGTAGGTCAGGATCAATGACAATCTCTAATGGATCTGAAACCAAGCAGCTTACTTTGTACCCTCATGCCACACCTATGATTAACAATGACAATTCAGTATGGTTAGATTATGAGGATGATGAAAATCAACCCATTTTGACTGTCGGACAAGCCCTAACTTTTAAAAATTCAATCGACGATGAATTAATTAGTAGTTTTATTTCTGAACCTTCTTCGGTTAACTCTGAATTACATGACCACTTGACTGCAATCATGGAATCTGAATCAGAGCAGAATATTAAAACTGAAAACTTGTCTTGCACATTAGCTGACACTCCCTCCAAAAGTATAGCAGTCGAAATCGAGCCTGGAAAAACATTAAATATAAACCCTAACCTAACAGATGTTGAAACACAACAATTAATGAAGTTACTCCATGAAAATAAACAAGAATTTGCATGGGATTACACAGATATGAAGGGAATTCCTTCTGAATTATGTACTCACCGAATTTATATTAAAGAAGGATCCCTCCCAGTCTGCCAACCCCAACGACGAATGAATCCCAATCTAAGGGAAATTGTGAAAGAGGAATTTCAAAAACTATTGAATGCAGGATTCATATATCCTATATCTGATAGCGAATGGGTTTCACCATTAGTGATAGTACCTAAGAAAAATGGAAAATGGAGAGTATGTGTGGACTATAGAGCTCTGAATAAGGCTACTCAGAAAGATCATTTTCCCTTACCCTTTATTGATCAGGTACTAGATAATTTGGCAGGCAAGAGATTCTTTTCCATTTTGGATGGGTTTAGTGGTTATAATCAGATCAAGATTGCACCCCAAGATCAAGACAAGACCACTTTTTCTAGCCCCTGGGGAACTTTTGCCTATAAAGTTCTTCCATTTGGACTATGTAATGCCCCAACAACATTTCAAATATTTTTTCTGATATTCTTAATGATTCCTTAGAGATATTTATGGATGACTTTACTCCTTATGGTGTGACTTTTGAAGATGCCTTACAAAATCTTGAAAAAGTACTTAAAAGGTGTATAGAAGCACATCTTGCCTTAAGTACTGAAAAATTTCATATGATGATGAATCAAGGTATTGTTTTAGGACACTTCATTTCATTCCTAGGAATTCAAGTTGATCCAGCTAAGGTACAAGTAATTCAGACTTTGCTTATCCCAAAAACACAAACTGATGTAAGAAGTTTTTTAGGACATGCTGGATATTATAGAAGATTTATCAAAGATTTTTCTAAAATAGCTTCTCCCTTATTTGTGTTACTTATGAAAAATGTTGAATTTAAGTGGACTGATGATTGTCAAAAATCATTTAATGAACTCAAGCATCAATTGTCTACAGCTCCCATTTTAAGAGGACCTGATTGGGCACTCCCCTTTCATATATCCTCTGATGCTTCAGATTCTGCAATAGGAGCTATCTTGGGTCAAGAAGAGAAAAATATTCCCTATGCAATCTATTTTATTAGTAAGAATATGACCCCTGCTGAACTTAACTATACAGTCACCGAGAAAGAATTTTTAGCAGTCATTTATGCTACTAACAAGTTTCTACATTACATTACCGGCTATACTACTTTTGTGCACACTGATCACTCGGCCATTAAATATTTAATGAACAAATCAGTTACAAATGCTCGAGTTACCAGATGGTTATTATTATTACAAGAATTTGATATCACAATTGTAGATCGGCCAGGTAAAGAAAATGTAGTTGCTGATTTTCTTTCTCGATTAAAGATTGATGAAAACATTCCAGTAGATGATTCTTTTCAGATGAATATTTATTTGCAGTATCTTCTCACTCACCTTGGTATGCAGACATTGCCAATTATTTAGTTGCAGGAAAACTACCATCACATCTATCGCACAGAGAGAAAAGGAAGATCGTTCAGAAAAGTGCTAGGTACAGCTGGATAAGTGGGTGTCTCTTTCATACAGTACTTGATCAGGAAATTCGAAGATGCATCAGAGAAGATGAAATTTATGATATACTAAAGGCTTGCCACAATGGCCCTTGTGAAGGGCATTTTGCAGACAAAATGATAGCACATAAAGTTCTTAGAATGGGTTACTATTGGCCGTCACTTTTTAAGGATGCAAGGAAATATGTCACGACTTGTGATAGTTGTCAGAGAATGGTCCAGCCTAATCATAGGGATGAAATTCCTCTTAATCCCCAGGTAATACTTGAACCTTTTGAAAGATGGGCACTAGATTTTATAGGTCCCATCAATCCTCCATCCAATCAAAGATTTTATATACTGGTTTGCACAGATTATATGACTAAGTGGGTAGAAGCTAAGGCACTTATCAAAGCTAATGAAGAATCTGTGTTAAATTTTTTATTTGAAGAAATCTTTGTTAGGTTTGGTTTGCCTAGAGAGCTATTCACAGATGGAGGACCTCCTTTTAATTCTCATGGCTTCAAAGATATGCTCCAGAAATATCACATTAAGCATAAGATGACTACACCTTATCACCCCCAAGCAAATGGGCAAGTAGAACGTACAAACAAAGTCATAGAAGCCATTTTAACAAAGACAGTCAAAGAGAATAGGAGGGATTGGTTTCAAAGGTTGCCTGAGGCATTATGTGCTTACAGAACCACTTGGAGAAATACTACCGGTTTTTCAGCCTATGAATTGGTCTATGGTAAAAATGTTGTTTTTCCTGTGGAATTTGAGATTAAAACCTTAAGGATTGCTTTAGTTGTTAACCTTGATTTGACAGATGCACAAACAACCAGGTTGCAGCAGCTTCAGGAATCGGATGAAAAATGATTGGATGCCATCCATCAGACAACCATGATACAACAGCAAAGAACTAGGTGGCATGACAAAATTATTAAGCACAAGCAGTTCCAAAAAGGTAACTGGGCTTTACTGTACGACTCCGTTTTGAAAACTTTTAAGGGAAATTAAGAATAACGTGGCTAGGACCTTATGAAGTAGATGCTATTTTTCCAAATGGAACAGTCAGACTCCTAACGATTGATGATAGCAGAACACAATTATTAGTGAATGGGTATCGACTCCGTTTGTATCAACGGCGTATTTCTAAGGAAGATTTCAAAGCCACTTGCATGACAGAGATACACTATGCCTTTTTGGGGGAGTCTGCTATCCCTCAATGCAATTAATTTCCTGTTTATATATTTATTTTTAGATTAGATTCTTTTTCAAACTAATAATCCCTGTCAAGTTTTGCCATGTTACAATTAATTATTTTGTAGATTTTAGTTTCGGAGGATCGCTGAGAACGAAAATTCCAAAAGAATCACTTTGCAGCCTAGGAACATCTTTCAGATCGTAAATCGTTTCTCTCCCATTTTCTTGTTGCTGCAACACCATTTTCCCGTTGCTACAACACCACTTCCTGTTGCTGCAACACCATTTCCTGTTGCAACATCATTTTCCTGTTGCTGCAACACCACTTTCCACTTCCTGTTGCTGCAACACCACTTCCCGTTGCAACATCATTTTCCTGTTGCTGCAACACCACTTTCCACTTCCTATTGCTGCAACACCACTTCCCGTTGCAACACCATTTTCCCGTTGCAACACCATTTTCCAGTTGCTGCAACCCCACTTTCCATTCCAACACCATTCCCCGTTGCCGAAACACTATATTCTAATTCTTAACACCAATCTTTTTCATTTTTTTATCAACCTCCTTATTTGTGTTCCCGAAAAATGAACCATTATTCTAATGGAACACATCATTCATCATCAAAGGAACCAATCATGCACCCCGATAATTACATTTCCCAATTACCATTTCCTACCAATAATAAAGACCGCCCGTATTTTTATAAGTTTAGACCCTTTTTAATTATTATTGGTCCAGCAAAAGACAAGATAAGACTTTATGACGCAAACAACTAAAGGTAAATATAAAGGTACGCATGTTTAAGTGTGGGTATTAAATTATAGTTAATGTGGAGATGTTGATACGACTACCGAAATCATTGTACTACCAATCAGATCATTCGGCCATAGATTTGGGGGGATTACCAAAATATTGTTATCATAACAAAACATGTCAACCATTGCCACCCCTAATTCTCTCGGTAGTATCTAACTCACCTCAACTGTACTGTATCGTGTCATAAACTCATTTGCAACGGTTTACTCTGTCTCGATCTCGGCTACTCGACTATGTACTTTGTTTGTGTCTGAACTAGCAAATATGGGAGGAAATCTAATTACGTATGAAACTGGTTCAACAGCATTGCTGGAACTCTACCCGGAAGCCTATCATATTTTTCTTCAAGCAGGATGGATAGAATATTTCAGAAGACTGTCGGATTTTAACTCTAGCAAGTTCTAGAGTTCGCACGCAACTTAAGAGAATGATTTTCCATCGTCCAGGGAGTGCAAATTGCGGTGACAGAAGAAGCTATAGCCCAAGTCTCCGGGTTACCGACCAATGGTACGCGCTGGTTTAGTAGAAAACATCTTATTCTGAATGTGCAACAAGACTTTCTCCTACCGGGCGAACATGTTGAAGCCAAAGGCAGGGGGGTCGAACTTCGGTCACTGCCACCACCATGGCCAAAGGTCACGGAGTTCGTTAAGCAATATTTGACATGCGAAGGTCGTTATCAGGTAATTTACCAACACGACTTCGTTTTGTTAAATCATTTGAGGCATGGTCAGTTAATAAATATGCCTTATTATCTATTGGGTTGTCTAAAAAATATGTCACGTTATACTGTAAATGCAAAGCATCAGCTCCTTTCCCTGAAACACCATTGCTTAGCCCAACTTTTGATAAATAGAGGCTTTGCTCTAAACCACCCACCCCCCCTCGTTAATCCTCAAGAGAAAATACCCCAGGAAATTCCCCAACAACCAGAGCAAATACCCCAGGAAATTCCCCAACAACCAGAGAAAATACCCCAGGAAATTCCCCAACAACCAGAGCAAATACCCCAGGAAATTCCCCAACAATCAGAGCAAATATCCCAAGAAATTTCCCAACAGGCGGCTGAAAATCAACAATCAACAGTAGAAACACCCCTGCAGAGGACCCCATCCCCCAATGAAGCTCAACCATCCACCCCTGTACTCCATATTTACACTGATGATTCTAATGATAAGAAACCCATCATCTTTCGCAAAAGGAAAAAGCAGCAGGAAATTGTAACCCCACCAAAAAGAAGAAGAACCAGGGATTCACTTAAAGAAGCTGCTATTGCCGATAGTTCTCCTATTTTAAAAGAAAGGAGTGGCAAGAGAAAAACCACTGATTTTCTTGTCTCCTTACCAAGGCGATGAACAGGATCGTCTGTAGCAACTGAAACCATTACCCCTAGTTCTCCACCCATCATCCTAAAATCCCCCATCCTAACAAGCCCTGAGAATTCATCTCCCTCACCCTCTGTGGCTGAAATGCAGAGAATTTACAGTTTTGTGACATTATTTTCTTCAAAAGAGGCAGTTTCACAAGAACCAGCTGCCGAAAAATCCAAAATAGACACCCAAGATGATATTTGGCAAGTGGCTGTTACACAAGAACCAGCCACTGACCCGAAAGGTGATACACAAGAACCACCTGTTGGGGAAAAAGAAGAGAATGACCTGCATGTGGCTAATACACAAGAACCAACCACTGACCCAATAGGTGATACACAAGAACCACCTATTGGGGATGCCAATGATCAAATTGATGATGAACAACAACCCCCGCCTCCACTTGAATCTGCAGATACACAAGCCCCGCCCACTTTAGCCTCACTGCAGGAAGAAATTGAGTTTTTAAAGTCTCAAATTAAGGATTATCAGCAGGAGATAATAATGGTTAAGGAATCTTATCAAAATGAATTCAATCTGCACACCTTAGCACGGGTAGCCTCTGTGGCCGAAAAGAGCCAATACAATGAATATATGTGCAGTGAGTGTGGTGAGCCTTACAATCAGGCGGGATAAAAGACAGTCGAAGTTCCGATGACTGGAACCAGCTCACAAACTCCCCCTGTTGTAGTCAAAACAGAAAAACCTGTTGTTACACAAGAACCAGCAGGCCCTCGAAGAATGGCAAAACAAGAAACAAAACGACCTGCTGCTACACAAGAACCAGCAGGCCCCTCAAGAATTGTAGAGGAGGATATAAAACCACCCAGGCCTATCCGAACCATTATAGAACATAAATCCTTTACTGATGCATGTACACAGACTGAATCTCCCAGTGTCAGTAATGCTCATACTGAGACCTTTAGTTTTCAAGAACTAAAGGATACATGGAGAACAAAATATGAGCTTTCACAAGGGAAAGCATTCCAACAGCAAAAGTCAACCTGGTTCAGCTATGCATACAAAAACTGGGATGCACTTGAACAGTTCCGAGCTCAACGCAAAGAAAATAGGAAATTAAAAGAAAGGTTGTCCAATATCTTTGACTTGGTCCAAAGGGTACTGGCTACAAGAAAACCCTCTTTCAACTATGCAGCATTTTTAAGAGAAAGGTTGTCCAATATCTTTGACTTGGTCCAGAGGGCACTGGCTACAAGAAAACCCTCTTTCAACTATGCAACATTTTTAAGAGAACGCTTAGCGTTCTTACAAATAAAGGCAATCAAAGATGGAAGAGCTTATCAAGTTGCTAGACCTGATCAATTTATTGAAACATTCACAGAAGCACCAAATAATGATCAAAATTTGCTCTGTGAACTCTATCTTCACAATGAGGTTATTCCTGAAGATAGAGTGATGAATATACTCCCCATCGCTGGTGATATCCAAATAAGGGCTTTCATCTCTTTCCTTGCCAACCAACTCACCTGGAAAAATGCTTTTATGTCTGCAACACATAATGAGCAGAATTTCCTCCTCTGGATTCGAAGTGAACCACGGAATGCATCCCTCTTTATTGCACAACATTAATAGAATCTGACTAAACCTGGCATGCATGATCATATGAGGCAACTACAAATAGGAGTCTTACAGGACTGCCAGCATTATGTGAAAACAAAGGGAGATCTGGCCATCAAAGCAAACAATTTATTTTGGGAGCACTGTCCGAAAGAGAGATAGGAATATCATCCTTACAATCCCCTCAATCTTCCAGTAGCAATGTCACGAATACCCCATTATGTCAGATGTATGGAAAAGTGTGTTGAAAAGTGGATTGGGTACTGTTTTCATTTTCCGCTCTTGTGGATACCTGGTCAGCAATACAAGGCTCATTACAAACTGACCAAAAACGAGGAGGTGGCAGTATGGCAGCAAATACAAAATGTATGTGGGTTCATAAATAAGATGGACAACACCTTCTTTAGCTACTGTATCAGCAACTTACACTCTTCATCCCAGTATTCCGACTCCGATTCAGAATAAATGTTGCATGAGGACATGCAACCACTTCAGCTGAGGGGGATGTTAGGACTCCATATTGTCTACTTTTGACCTTGTATTTTGTTATTATATTACCCTCTTTAGCCCATAAGTTGAAAGCCTTGATAACATTTTGATCTGATTATTCCAAAGGTATGAAGTAACTCTCCTCATTACTATAAGTTTAATTATTCAACACATATTCATGTTATCTTTATAATTAATCCTTGGAAGTTGACTAAGTTGTTTAAATCCTGCAGAATTATAATTCACAGTTGCTGGAACACCAGAAACAGCAACTGCGCAGTTGCTGCCATACCAGAAACATCAACTGACTAAACCAGGTAAATCCTCATTTTGCAAATGGCCGAGACATCTGGAACAACAATTGCCCAGCAGGAGCAGTAACCGTCTGAAGCGGCCAGAACAATACGTTGCAGATGCTGATATAGCATGATCAACCACTGTCCAAAATTGACAAAACATAGTCGCAAATATTGGAACACCAGGAGCAACACGAGATCTTTACGGGAACAGTTAAGATTCACCAGATCAGCAACAATGGTGGAAAAGCCAAGGATTGTACGAGGATCTCAAAGGGACGGTCGAAATCTGTCAGCTGTGCAATAGCAAAAGGATCCGATATGACAAAATTACATACTGTTGTAACAACATTTCTTATTTTTGTACAAAATGGTCAACTAAACGGGTAACGACAATCTATTGTAATAGATGTCTCCTCTATAAAGAGGAGACATCTACATTAGGGAAAGGGGGTAACAAGGGTACTATATTACAGAGCAAGTCTAAACCTGTATTGTAACTTGACATTTTGGAAGATGAATAAAGCATTGTTCTGAGCATTTTTACTTAGTATCTGTGTCCTGGGGAATCTTGTGAGAGGGACAGGGTCCACCTTCTTCACAAGATTCACCCATTTCTTTTCTGTTGAGTGTGTGTGTGACTTCTGTGTGGCATTGCTTCTGATATTTCCCTTTGCTCATACTCTGTTTTCTTAATCAATTGGCGCTGTAAAAGAGTGTGTCACCGGTGATTAGGGATTGCAGTGTGCATTGGCAAATTGATCACAGGGGCAGGTGATAAACATCCTTACCCTGAGGATAGGGTCCTGATCCTCTGTTACAAGACAACCATCATTTGTTTCAGCAGATTTGTTACCTTTAGTCCATTGTTTTCATTTCATTTCTGCAATAGATCATAACTGTTGTAACACAGAGTAAGGGTTTGATAAAAAGTAGATTTATTTATACTACAGCTTTTAATACTTTTAGAATTAAGTGCATACAGTATGAGGTCACCTTTGAGACAAAAGGACGTTCCCGGGTTGACAATTTAATGTGGTACTCGACTGTTTAATAAATAAACCATTCGAGCAGCCAACACTAGCCTTAGCAAGTAATATAAAGTTCATCGTGTATTTAATATCTCATTGTTGAAACACTATGTTTATGACCCTCGACATGTGATTCCTTGGCATGATATTCAAGTAATGTTTTAAATATTTAATTTGATCTTAATATAATGATTTCCATGGATTAGTTCAATTATGGTGGTTGTAACAAGTCCAACGAGATGGAGAGTTCCTGGTAGAACCTCAATGCATCCTCGAACGGAGGGAAATAAGTCTACGGAGGTGAGCCACCACCCAGGCTAAGGTGCAATGGCAGTATTTTAGCCCTGAAGAGGACTCATGGGAGGATGAAGGTTTCATGCTGGAAGCTTACCTTCATTTGTATGAAAGGTAAAATAACATCGAGAACAGTGTTGGTCTCTAGGAGGGGAAGATGTAACACCCCCTGTAAAAGTAACCATCTATCTAGTTATTTACATTTACTTTGTGAAAAACTATATAGACTTTATGGGATAAACCATGAGAATTTTTATTAGTGAAATTAACTAGAGGTTTATTTTATAGACACGTGAAAACTAAAAAGAAAGAGAAAAAGAAAACACAAATGGGTATCTTGGAACTAACTCAGGAAAACCAAGATAAAGCTTTTACCAAATAGTTACAGATTCAGCTATTCTTCTATTCCTGGAGATAAAATAAAATCTCAAACAGAAAGGAAGGCGTTAGCCAAAAGGATATTGGACACTTTGAGAAGAAGACAAGAGGAAAAACCTCTCCACAAAGATGGATGAGGGTAGTCAAGACATTGGTTGAGGAACTTCTTGAGCTGGATAGACAACTAGTGGAAGCCTCAAGTTCACTACATTTTGTTCCAACTTGAACTGAGGAGGTTTTTTTCCTGAGGAAGTACCCTATTGGGTCATTGATCTAAACTGTTTGGTACTAAGTTCTCAGGGAGAGAAAGGATGTAATCACCTTGGCTGGTTGGTTACCCTGTGGATTTGTAGACACCCAGTTAAATAGATAAGTATTTATTTTGATTATTCATTGTGTGTTTGTTGAAGAGACTATACGTGTGATTAAAAAATAGCTATAATATATTTGTTTTTAGTACTAAATAACATATGTTAACACTATATTTCTTTAGTTTTCTTGTTATAGAAAAGACAAGCATATTACTTAGAAATTGTATGACCATGTTTGTATTCATTAATTTATAAAATAGACAATTGTATCGTATATGAGCATTAAGGAAAGATTATTGGTAGATAAAAAAAATTGTTGCAACTTAAATTATTGATGCACAATCAAAGAGTTCGTAGGAATCTAGTTGATTCTGATAGCCGAGTTCGGAACTTACCACTAGACAGTTTAGAACCTTTCGAATAAAGTAAATAGATAGGGATAAATACCCGAGGGTAGGGACATATCCCTAGTATACCGAGAAGCTAATTATACTAGGTAATCATAGATTTCTACTAATAATAGATTAAAGATACACATAAACCAATATCGGTTCCAAGAATCTCAATATCAAAGTAATGAATATAATATTTTGTATGCAACTGAGGAAAAGATTCATAAACACAACGTTGAATTAGAAACAAAATGGTAGAAGAAGATAGACGAATTTTTCAGCAAACCCTTGAGAATGCAAATAAAATGTAATAATATTTAGATGAAACAAATTGAACCCTAGTATTTATACAAGATATAATAGCTATAAACACCTAGAGGAATCAATTCCGTTTCATATAAAATAGTTACAATGTTTCAGAATTAAACTAGGTTGCTAAGCAAGAAACTTTGAGAAAGTGTATCCTGAAAGTAAATTCTTAAGTTAAGAATACTAATTTTCCAATCTAAAATAGGCAACATATACCCATATACACAATTGTGGTTGCATGCAATTCTCAAAATAAATAAAAATAACGTCATGAACCTCCAATGGCCGATTTAATGCCAAATTCACCAAATGAGTTGATTCTAGAGGAATCATATTAAAAACCAGAACCAGTGTAGGGGTTTGTAGATAAGTCCCGCATGAAGGGAAAAGAATCAAGAAAAGAAAAATATGGTAAGAAACGCATAAACCTAGGTGAAACTTGTTGTTTGAGTAGGACGAACTAATGGAATGGAAGCCATAGAATGGGGAAAATTTTGAACCAAACCTACACTCAAAGCAATGGAGATTAGTAATAATTTTTAAACAGCTTCTAGGAAAAAGAGAACCCCTAAAAATTTTCCATTATCCATATCATACTTGCTAAGGAAAGCCACATTTAATTAGAATCAGTAAGAACTCTGTAATAAACATAAAACCCTAGATTATAAGCATATGGTTGTAACTATCATGAATAGTGTTAAGGAATAAATGTAGAGATTGGTAGGAATGTTGACCACATGGACTGAAGGACAAGAAATCCAACCTTGTTGTCCAAAGGAAACCTCAGTGTTCTGAACACCTATGGTGAACAAAGGAAATTCACCCATGAAGTTAAAATTGTTAAATAATCACATGTGTAACTTATAATTTGCAAACAAAGTTAGATTTACGAATGAAGAAGTTGATTTTTTAGCCTAGGAAAGGAAACTAGAAGCTGCCATGGGAGAGCACCACCTCAAAAACACTAATCGTAGACGAGTGAATGAGAGTCCACGCACACAATGGGTAGGTTAGTTACCAAACTAGCCCGATCTTTGTAGGTTTTAACCCTATACAGAAATTACCTGCATACGAATTCTTAAACAAAGAAAATAAACAATGCGAGAGCATAACCCTTAAAACACATATGCACAGAGATTTTTCCCTGGATCCCATAACCGGGACTACCAGCTTGATTTTTCATTATGTTCCTTTCAATGTTACAATACATATTTATACATGTCGAAGCATCCAATACCATGGACCGAAAAACCATCGCGTCCAATACCATGGACCGAAAACCATCGTGTCCAAAAAACGTGTGTGAAAATCATGCACAAAACCATAGGTGGGTTTGCCCAACCTAACATATGGTCCAAAACCAAAAAATTTCCGGGGCGCTGCCCCAGACCCCATAAAGTGGGGTTACTGGTGCCCTTCAAACCCCCTATTAACTACGTGGAAAGAATATAACACACCCCAACAATCTTTCTCCATCGTTAGATGAACTTGACAGTGAATGAACACATAGCGAGAATCGAAGTTTTCGATGAATGACATAACACGTTGCAAGTTGTACCATTAGCATCATGATATATGAAGAACCACTTACTGGAAAAGGAAAAAATACAACCTATACAATGCATGATATTTTCACATTCAACCCTTGTACCTTGTTATTACAATTCATTTAATATATGCCAGCAATCCTCCATGGAAATGTGACACTTGTGGCGATTAATCCATGGAAATTAAATGACAAGACTAGCATGTCTCTGTATTAAATTTTCAATCATAACATGTTATTTCCACATACACACACACATGTATATATATATATATATATATATATATATATATATATATATATATATATGTATATGTATATATATATATATACATATACATATACATACATATACACATATACATACACATACACATACACATACATACATACATACATACATACATACATACATACATACATACATATATATATATATATATATATATATATATATATATATATATATATATATATAGATATATATCAACTCTAGGTATAAAAAAATATTACTATGGTGATGTTATTTAAGCTGATACTTGCTACAATCAACCAAAACACTCATAGAAAATCTCCATGTAGAAATAGCGAATCACTTCTCCAAGCAGAAATCATGAGGGATAATAAATGGGAAAATTTGAATAAGAAGTTTTCACCCACTTAATTATTTAATTGTATTGTTGTTAAAAGGTTTAATGTTGGAAAAGAGTTTAACTTATTATTAAGTTATACTTTTAATAAAATTTTAGCCTTACAAAAAGGCCATGTTAGATGGGTATGGTTTTGAATTGGTCCAAAAATTTCTCTGGAATAAAATTTATTAAAAATATTATTTATAAGTATATATAAAGGACTTGTTGGATGGTTAGCCTCTTGACCTAGTCAACACATTGCTTTGGAAGATAATTTGAATGTAATAACAAATGATAATATGAACTGGCCATTATGACGAGGCTCTACAACTTAGTATGGGGGTAGATCTCACTTAAACACATAAACATGTAAACGTAAACGTAAACATTTAACATGTAATGTTTAACATTTAACATTTTTAATCTAATGTTAGCCCTATTTAAAAAGAAATCTAATTATTATTATTTATAAACACAATATTAATTTCAAAATATAAAGAGGTTTATGAACACTCAAAAAAGAGATATGGTAAATAAATAAAAATAAAAATAAACTAGAGGTATGGTAAATAAATATAACTTCTTTTTATATTTACTCCAGAGGCATGACAAACAAATAAAAAAGTAAAATAAACTAGAGGTATGGTAAATATATAAGACCTATTTTTATATTTTCTCCATAAACCTCTTTATATTTATGAAAACTCAAAAAAGAAGTTTTATTTAGGTGAAGCCTATGGGAAAAATACCATTTTAATACTATGGGCTAAATACCATGAGCCAAATACCATATTTACCAGACTAGATCCATCTTAACTCTGGATCTATCAAGCGTCGAGAGGGATCAAATCTCTCGAGGTGCAAACCTCTTTTTTGAGTGAAAAACTTGAGGAAAGGTTTGCACCTCGAAATATTTCATCTATCAACTGCCGAGAGGGAAAAAATCTCTTGAGGTGCAAACATCTTTTTTAAGTGCAAAACTTGGGGAAAAGTTTTCACTTTGAAAGATTTGATCCCTCTTAGTGCTTGATAGATCCAGAGTTAAGATGGATCAAAGCTGCTTTCAGCCAAGAGGGATAAAATCTCTTGAGGAGCAAACATCTTTTTGTAGTGCAAAACTTGACGAAAAGTTTTCAACTCGAAAGATTTTATCCCTCTTGGCGCTTGATAGATCCAGAGTTAAGATGGAACTAAGCTGCTTTCAGTCATGTGTGACCAAAGAAAATCTAATGAACAGATGATTGATTTTTTCAATAATATGTTAAATCATCTAATATTAGATAAAATCATTTTAAATATGCTAAATATGTCTGATGTTAATCTCATCATTTTAATTTTAAATTTTCTTATTTACCTCAGATTGTTGAGATGATAAATATTGTGAATAACTTTAATGATGAAAAATGATGAAATCAACATTTTGGATGTAAAGTGACAATGTAATAGTGTTGAATGATAGAAAATGTGAATAATAAGAATATAGTAAATTACATATAGTTTTTCATTGTGATTAATCGAAAACTATTTTCTTCTACTATTCTTATTATTGCCCTTGTTACTTTTTTCATCTTTTCATATCGATTATATGAAAAGGACATGTTAAATCATAAACCATTTAAATCTTTAGCTCGAGATATTCTAGTAAGCATCATACCTTATCTCTTTTTCTCTCCAATATTAATAGGTTGAATTTATAACACAAAAACCAATGTACATTGTCAATAATTTTTCATGCTTACGCTGAAATCAATGAACAATATTAATCCAATCACTTTAAAATTATTGTACGATCATACATCAAATTACATCAAATCAGAAATCAACATCTACATTGAAATCAATGTATCTAATGCAAGAAATCAAATAAGATTAGAAAACAACATTTACACTGAAATCAATGCATCTAATGAAAGCAATCAAATATGATTAGAAATCAACATTTACACTCAAATCAATGCATCTAATGAAATTAAGAAAATAGGTTTATAAACCAACACCTACACTGAAATCAATGCATCTAGTTCAAGTAAGAAAATAGGATTATAAACCAACATCTACACTGAAATCAGTGAATCTAGTGCAAGTAAGAAAATAGGATTATAAACCAACATCTACAATGAAATCAATGCGTCTAGTGCAAGCAATAAAATAGGATTAGATATCATCTACATTGAAATCAATGCATCTAGTGCAAGCAATCAAATATTATTATAAATCAACATCTACATTGAAATCAATGCATCTAGTGTAAGCAATCAAATAGGATTATAAATCACCATCTACACAGAAATCAATGCATTTAGTGAAAGCAATCAAATAGGATTAGGAATCATCTACATTGAAATCAATGCATCTAGTGAAAGAAATCAAATATAATTAGAAATCAACATCTACACTAAAATCGGTGCATCTAGTGCAATAAATATTCCTCCCTCTCTCCCCCCTCCATATATATTTATCTCCCTCCATCTCTCCATATTTGTCTCTCTATGTCAAACTACCCAAACAGACATGCTCTCTTACTCCATATATATCAATCTATTTCTCCCTCCCTCTCCATCTCTCTCTTATTCCCTCTCTTCACTTTCCATCTATATCTCTATCTCCATTTGCCTCTCTTTATCACCCCCAAAAAATACACTATCCTTCTCCAATTTGTCTATATATCCCTCGCTCCTCCTCTCCCACCCTCTCTCTATCTTCCCCTTCTCTCCCCCTCCCCTTCTTCCGTTTTTCTTCTCCCTTGTTATCCTCTCTTCCTCTCTCTCTCTCTCTCCATATTTATTATCACTCCATCTCTCTCTATCTCCACCTTTATCTCTCGATTTCTTTATTCTTACCTCCCCCTCTCCCCCTCCAACTCTATCTCTCTTTCCCTCCCTCTCTCCTCTCTCCTTCTCTACCCTATTCTCTCCATCTCTCCTTATTTGTATTTTTATCTCACCCCAAAATATACATGCTCTCTCTACATCTCTCCCTTATTACTCCCTCTCTCTCCACTTATCACTCTCTATGTATTTCTTATTCCCTCCCTCTCTCATCATCTCTCTCAATTCTGCTCTCTTGTACTCTCTCTCTCTCTCTCTCTCTCTCCAACTATGTTACTATATCACTCCCGATCTCCTTCTCTCTCCCCCTTCTCTCTATCTCCCTTTCTTTGTCTCTTTATCTCACCCCTAAACATACTCCCTCTCTCTCTCTACATCTCTCCCTTATCTCCCTCTCTCTCCACGTCTCCCTCTCTTACCCTTCTGTTGAAGCCTCTCATTGTGACAACCTGGTCCGAACCTTGGTTAGCAACTCCTTTTTCATTTGGTGTAGTGGCTCTGACTGGGGATAATGGGACAACCCCTAAAATCACTAACACTGCACATATCTTAGCTTAAAACTATTTAGCTATAAATATACTTGAAATTACATACAATATGTGATCTGCAATGATTTCCTACAATAATTGGTGATATAGATCATTCAACTGCAATAAGAAGTGAAATTGTTTAACAGTAATCATTTTGGATAAATAGTTATACAAAATGTTTGTGAAAGATATATCTCACATAGAATTGTTCATGTATTTAGAATAAACTCAAAGCTAACATCATACAAAAGTGCAATAATGCTAAAATGTAATTCATACTTTCACACATAAAACAATTTAAATAAGAAGTATTGGCTAATACATAAATAAAACAAGATCATAAGATAAAAGTACCATATATGATGAATCCTGCTCATGTGTCTTAGTAATATTAATCTAATCTCAATCAATCTAGCATATTCTAAGAGTACAAAAGTTCATTTGAGTAGGGCATGCTAGATATTTAAAAGAAAATAGATCATGTTTCATTCATTCATTCAGAACCTCCTCAAAAGTACGAAAGTGCAATGTTTCGAAGAATGTTTCTGGTAAAATTTCTAGACCCCTCTCTAAATGCATGAGAGGGTTTAAATACTAAACTATAGGTCCTAAAATAGATTATGGAAATAGTTGATGAGGTTTAAACCACTTTCGTCATATTATGCGAAAATAAAACTAAAATAAAAATAAACTAAATGATTAACTCCTTTGCACTTGTTCCCTAAGATCGCAAATATCCGTCATAGGCTTGCTGAGTTGGTTGGTTGATCACAGATTTTAACTGCGCAAAAAATATTGTGTTTGTTAATGCTGGAACCATATTTTGTGTTGAGCTTGTTAAGCACCTCAAACTCATCCACTCACTGTATGGTTTCACTAAAAACTGCCAGTATGCTTCCCAATTCAGCTTGCTTAGTTTTTTGATCACCTCCTCCTTTTCTTGTGATGACTGCATCCATTGTTGTTCTAACTGTTTGACATTCGGAAGAAATAATGGTACACATTCTGTAACCAGGTTGGTGCCATGAAATTTTTTATTGATGGTTTCAATTATGTTGCTTGTTGTTTTCACTGCTATCATTTTTTCCCTATCTTCTTGATTCAACTGAGAATCCCAATATGTGAAAAGGATGTCTTTGTGAGATTCCTCCAGCTTTGATAGATCAGCCCTTCTCCCATCCTCTGATTCTCGCCAAGTGATAACGTCAAAAATCCTTTAATGGATTTCATCATATTCAAGTCTCATGTCAACAACTTGGTTTGTTAGCATATCATTGGTTTCACAATAAGGACTTATCTGTGAAATCTTCTAGCAAAGTACTTCCTTCCACTACATCAGTTAGGAGTTAAGTCTGAGTTCTTCCTTTATGAACTCATTGATTTGCAGATTATCCTTAAACTTATCTGTTATAGCTTGTATCCACACATCTCTTTCTACTAGGCTGGCCTGATGTTGTATTCGCATTTCCTCAAATTCCACTAGAGCTGGGTTACCTGTAATTTTTATTTTTAATTGGATTTTTCCTGAGCTAATTGTTGTTCTAATAGTAGAATTCATTGTTCTTTTCCTTAAGAAGAATTTGGACCTCTGTTGCTTTGTCAATACTTGTTGTGGCATAAGATCCTGATTATTGTGAAAATTTTGTAAGATTTTAAAATGGGTCCATGGGCGAGTCCTTCCAAATGATGTCCATTGTTTCATTTTCAGAAGTTGTAGCAGTTACAATGTCCATCTTTCATTTCTTCCTGTATCTCGTGACTATATCTTTGTGGGTGGGACTATAAAATACATCTTGTGGAGGTATTTATTCAACTCTCGAAACTATTTCTGAAGTGGGTGTAATAGGAATGATTTCAACATTTTTAGTGTCCTTAACTCCTTCCTCTGTCGTTTCTAGATTCGACTTATGTTGGGTTTTCTTAGGACGTTCTACCTCAAATGTTTTCTCAGGGTTTCAATCTATGTGAATCTTCTCGTTGAACTATTCCCATTCTTGTTCCAAGCCAATAATTGGGCTCTTTCTCAACTGAGTTGATGAAGAGACAATTTATGCTTGTTTCTTTGTTGAAGTTTTCTTGGAAGTCTCTTCTATAGTTCTATTTGTGTCCTTTTCGAAGTCATTATTTGTATGTCCTCCTCCATTTTGAGATTACTGCTCTGAGTTCTCTAACTCATGCCGAGGTCTCTCTTGGGTTCCTTCTTCAGAGTGTTCTTTTGAGCTGTCATCTAATCTCACACTGGGGGTTGGCTCCCTTATCGGTTCTGTCTACAATAGGTCCAATGGGACCTTCAATCATCTTTTCTCCCTATATACATGGAAATATCTAAGATCATCTGGTGTAAAAATTTCCAATGCCAAATGAAACACTTTTGAGTATGTTTCTACCTATAGGAAGAGGTCATCAAAGGGGTCCCCTTCGTGAATGAATGGTTTAGTTTTCACCATAATAGAAATTCTTAACAGTGTCATCTGGGTCATACTACCTTCCCGAAAATGTAGATAATTTCAGAGATTAATAATCTCTACTTCTTTGCATGCATGTCCAAAATCATGTAGCGCAAATGCACCACATTGTAATGGAAATGTAGGCCAAATGGTTTTCTTCTGCGCTTTCAGTCCTCTGCTTAATCCACTTTCCCCTTTTGTTTGCTGGCTATTTCTCTGGCCAATAATTTGTCATGGACATAATATGGGAGAACATGAGGTGAAGAAATGCTGCCAAACACTCTGATATAGGTAAATGTTTCCTCCCTAAGCCATATGGCTACTAGGAAGATATCCACTTTGGCCTCTTCAGAAAACCTAGGGGCAGCTCTATTGTATATTTATTTATGGATGGGTAGCATGACTCCTTGACAAATTTTGTAAAAATGCTAGTGAAAATGAGATTCCCACAAAGTCTTATGGTACACATGGATAGGAAGCAGGTCTTGAATAATCCACTTCCATCCCATAATGGAAAATTTAGAACTAAAACTGATTGAATCCATTACAAAATCACTCATAAAAAATGGGGGATAAACCCTTAAAGAGGGACTTCTTTTTCTCCTATATTCCATAATGGCCCTTGCTAAATCATCTAACAAAATTTGATCCTAGTTCATTATCATGGCATTCATAGTTGCATCTATTAATGTGAGCCATTATGGGGAAAACTTTGTGCTATCGGGTTTACCGAATAATCTACAAAGCATTGTTGATGCAAAACTAGAAGGGGGAGAAATGGATGTCGTAGAGTACATACCCATTTTATCCCATTTGGGCTTGCCTTCATTTTTTGTCCAGGTTTGGGTGACGTCTACTGGATCTTCATTTTCCTTGTAAAATTGTTGAAGGAACTGTTTATTGTACAGCTTCTATGGCTCTGGTAACTCGTACATGATTCGTAGGTTATCAGCTCAAAAAGACACCATGACCTATTGGCTATGATTCCTGAATGCTCAGTCTACCATGTCTTCCTCTTCAATTTCCCACTTGACCATGTAAGTATATGTGATTATCTTTGGTCATCCAACTATGCAGTGCAAGAAAGAGCATGTTATCTCGAAATAGGAGGCATCAGATGACTCTTGGGAATCTGTCATAGATTTTGTTTCTTGTGGCCTTGGGTGCTATTTTTCTAGCAGGTTGTACATATCCTACTAGGTCGTAGTTCCTCCATCTTTGATACCGGTAGTATCAGAGAAAAGAAGAATCATTTTTATATCTCAGAGGAAATTGCATTTCCCTTCTTTCCCACTGTTTGCAAAAAATCTCCCTGTATATTTTTCCTGAAATGGAGCGAAGTGGAAGTTTATTGAATAAACACAAGAATGAAAATGAGAATGAATGATATAGATAACCTGAAAAGGTGACGAGAAAGGATTTTTAATCAAATGCAGATGAAAATATATTGTATCATGTCGAGCCACATTTTAACATAAATGTCATTATCCTATATTAAATAGCCACTAATGGTTCCTTATCGCTTCTTTTATTTCTCATTAATGTATCACATTAGAAAAAGGGGAGGATGGCTTTTAAGGTGGCAGACTAAAGTTGCAAGAATGTCGATTTGGCGAATGTGATGCAATGTCGCAAATCACATTTCGCATGTTTGATTGTGTGTTTTCTTAAATTTCCTTAAGTTCCTGTGGGATGCAAGATGAGGGATTATCTTTGTGTTTTTTATTATTTCAATTTATTTACCTTATAAAGTGCATTTGATCATGTGGCCGACTTAATCATCATTTTATGGTATTGGGTTCTATCAGGTTCGATCTTTTATCGCATTTTGCAACATCACGCAGTTGGTAAGATTTTAGACCTTTATTAAGTGTTTCCGACACGATGCGATAAGGTTGACCATCTCATTGCAATATCGCTTTTCGCACATTTCAACATGTTTCATGAGAGTGCACCCTTTGTGAATGACGATATGCAATACGAGCCTTATTTTAATAGGAAATGTCTTATGCCCTAGTTTTAAATGAAACGGCCTAATGATATCTAGATTAATAATGGTGATTTATTTGATCACTTTGCATGATTTTTTCTTGTTAATAAGGCTTTTGACAAACTTGGTATAGTGGTATGCGAAAAGGTGAGTATTGCTAATTTTCGAAGGGTTTTCACTTGATATCTTTCTTTATTCCAAAAATTTAAAAGAATGTGTCTAAATGGAAAATTTGTTTTTTGAAGTCTTATCAACGATCCCTATTTATTAATAGAATATTAGCTATTACATTAATAAATGTGGGTGTGGGGGGTTGTTGAATAGTACAAGATGGAAGAACTAGTTATCTCTGACAATTTTTTGAAATTTCTAAAAACTTCCAAAATAAAGGTAGTTAAGAAAATAAAAATACATGAAACATAAGATAAGTAACATTTATCTGAAAAAAAAAAAAAAAAAAAAAAAAAAAAAACAAAATCTACTTAATTATCATCCATTTGATTATCCTCTTCAATATGAAAATTTATTTGTCTACATCAGTCATTACTTGGTTTTAAAGATAAAAACAGGGGACTCTCGCAAATTAGCTTTTAGATGTACTCAATTGTCATAGGTAGAGCCTCTGTTGCCAGCAAACCTCCATAGCCTCAATAAGGTTACCTTTTAACTAGAAATGATTCAATATCCCATCTAGGTAAGAGTGAAATTTTTAAATATAACTTCAGATTCATATACTTACTTTCTTTCTCATTTTTTCAAAACGGTTCCTTTTTCTTAAATTTTTCATTTTCTTCTTAAAGGGCATTGTCTTGATTTAGTGGCCAAAATTTACAATGCCATTCACTGGTTGTAATTTTAACTGAACAAGCTGGCTCATGATGAGACCCATTGTATTTTGATTAAAATAATCTCAAGGCATTACCCTGTTTTGGTATGTAGAATTGGTAATGTCAGATTGTTACTTCCCTTTGATCATGGTAAGAATTATAAATAATTGTGAAAAGGGTTTACAAATTTGCATTAGGCCAAATTTTTTTCTTGATGCATTTTTTTCTTACATTTTTTGAACAAATTTGACATTTTGACCATACTCTCATGCAAATCAATGCATGGGAACGTTAAATGGCTTGGTTCATAAAGCTAACAATTCATTATTTTTAAGATCGTATTGATGTTTTACTTGTGTGCCTTTTCGTAGATGTATGATCACTTTATATTATGAAATGCCACATCCTAACACACATAAAGAGATAGTGATCGAAGCCCAATAGTGATACTATTGGTGCTCTTTGCACACAATTTAGACAATGCATGCAATTCTTAAATATTTGATGTTGACATATGGAATTTCTTATACGGGTTCTTTAAAACTTCCATTGATCTCTCTAGTCTTAATGGTAATTTGTCCTAATTACATATTGGTTATCGTTCTCACATGCTAATGGTATTTCTCATGGTTCATTAGTTGTAATGCCACACTTTGAAATGTTACAAAGACATTGTTGGGTCACAATTCTATGGTTACAAACTAGCCAACTATAAATGGTTATAAATTGATGATAAATGGATGACATTTGAATGTTACAAATTTGTAAGTAGCCCACATTAAACTTTGTTGCCTTCATTGTCCTTGTTAACAATGAAAAGTTTGAATATTTCCTTTATTTATCATCAAAAACACATAACTCATTCTTGTCCGAAACATAGTTAATATTGTTGGTGTATGATCTCTTAATTGTGGAATGGACTCTTGATGATGATAACGAACTCTCAATATCTAATGCTCATGAATACGATCAATGAATGGTCGAATACCTTGCTGGTATAGACAATTTATGGTTCATTTTCTATATTTATTATGCCATTGTATATATATGCTTCATTAACATCTCATGTTATATGGTTAATTGAGCAAGCTTTATCTTTCATTTTTTAGGTGTAATTTCGTTGCATGAATAAGAATAGTTGTGTAATTAAAATCATTCAAACTTTGTTAATAATTCATGATTTGTTTGATTATTCGCACACTTATCCCTGACGTTTTACTTTGAGAGTGAGTAGTGTCATTCACTAGTCTTCGTTAAGAAACTTCCTTTCATTAGTCAAACACCTAGCTTAGCTCAATATTTAAGGATTCCCCCCTAGGTAAGGATATCCTTCTTGTTGTCTAAAGAGTGAGAGAAGGCCACCAAGGTGACATTGGGTGGCTTTCTTGATGGGTGGGGTCAAGAATGTTTTTTCTATGAGAGTGTTTGAGTGGAGACACAATTTAGAAAATGCTTTTAAGAAAATTAGTTTCCTTTATTTCCGTCACCTAAACTTCCAATAAAATCATGTGCTTTTAATAACATCTAATTTTCATAAATAATTAATTCAATAAAATTTAAAAAACAAGATTATTATTATTATTGTTATGTTTTTTTTATATGAGAGAATATACAATTATAATGAGTTTGTACTTAAGGATCGATTCTATCCACTACCACAATCACCTCCAGGTCTACCCACATTGCCTCACGCATGGCACACTGAGCTAATCGAAGTTTAAACCAATAATGTCACAAGGAATGTCTTAACAACCCATTATATCATCAACTAATCTACACCATGGGGAAAATTAAAAATAACTTTTAATATTAAAAAATATAGCAAAATTATTTTATTTGAAAATCAATTTTAACATCTAATCTGAGGAAACTCCGTAAAATAAAATTTAATGTGAAAAATGTTAGACAAAATAAAGTTGAGGTAAATTATAAAAACAAGAATAAGTGAAATATAAAATTAATAATTATAATTATAATTAGTAATTCAATCATCTTACTCGTAATTTACCAAGTGCTAGAGGCATAAAATCTCTTCATATACAAACCTTTTTTAAAGGGAAAAGAGATTTAATCCCCTCTGCCCTTGGTAAATCCAAAATTAAGATAGATCCAAGCTATTTTCATATCAATTTATATAATTTAAAGAAAAGAATTATTATTTTAATGAAAGGTTACTTACAAAAATATTTTTAGTTTCCTTAATTTTAAAATAAAGCCAACCTAGTTCCATCTTAACTCCGTATCTATCAAGCGAAGAGAGGGATCACATCTCTCTAGGTGAAAACCTCTTTTTTGAGTGCAAAACTTGAGGAAATGTTTTTACCTGGAGAGATTTAATCCCACTCGGCACTTGATAGATCCAGAGTTAAGATGGATCTAGATTGGTTTCAGTCATGTGTGGCCAACGAAAATCTAATGAAAATATGATTAATTTTATCAAGAATATGTAAATTCATCTAATATTAATATAATCATTTTAAATATGCTAATATGTCTCAGATTAATCTATATATTATAATTTTAATTTTTCTTAGTTGCATCAGTTTGTTGTGACGATAATAACTTTAATGTTAGATTTTAATCTTCTGTGGTTGTTTCTTGGAGTAGCATGATCCGGATTATCCAGAGTATCATGTTCATTATGTCAATGTTTCAAACCCCAAAGGGGGTCCATCCTCAGGACTGATTTTTAGAATATGATTGATAGTTCTTTGAGAGAAGAATCATGCGACCAGAGTATAAATAAACCTAAATCTTGATAATTTTTTATAAAGAAGCCGACTCTCTATATATATATATATATATATATATATATATATATATATATATGAATTAATTAGTTTTATAAAGAAGCCGACTCATATATACATCTGAATATTATAATAATTTTAGTTTAATTAATTAATTTTGTTTTATTTGATTACTTAATTTAATTCATAATTTTGATTTATTTTATTATTATTGTACTCTACTTTACCCTAATTGCTTAATTGATAAATAAGAAATTTCTTATTTTGATCAATTCATCACTTAATTAATTAATGTTTATTCTTCAATTTATCTTATTTTATTAAATGTTAATTTTTTATTTATTTATTTATTTATTTTTAAATTAACTTAATTAATTCAAATCAATTTAATTAATTAAAACAAATTTATTTATTTAAACTTCACAAGGTTAGTAAAATTAATAATTTAATTTAATTTAATTTAATTTTAACTAAATTAATCTAATTAATTACATTAATCAATTAAATTAAATTAAATTAAGTAATTATTTAATTTAATTTAATTTTAATTAATTTAATTTAATTCAATTTTAACTATTTAATTTAATTTAAATTAAATTAGTCTAATTGAATTAGATTAATCAATTAAAATAGTTAAATTAAATTAATTTAATAAAATAAAATAAAAATTAATTAATAAATGAATGAATTTGTTTTAATTAATTAAATTGATTTGAATTAATTAAATTAATTTTAAAAAATTAAAAAAATATAAAAATAAATAAAAATAAAATTAACATTTAATAAAATAAGATAAATTAAAGAATAAACATTAATTAATTAATTGATGAATTCATCAAAATAACAATTTCTTATTTATCAATTAAGCAATTAGGGTTAAGTAGAGTACAATAATAATAAAATAAATCAAAATTATGAATTAAATTAAGTAATCAAATAAAACAAAATTAATTAATTAAATAGGAATGTTTATTTGTTACTTATGATTAATTAACTAAAATAAAATAAAAATAATAATAAAACAATATATAGAATTATGATTAATTAGTTGATTAATTAAAATAATTTATGAACTAATTAAAATGTATTTTTAGATTCTTAGGTTGAATAAAATAAATATGAGAAAATTAATAGAAAGGACAATAAAAATAACATATAATCAGGCGAATCAAAAAAGATTAATAATCTACATATTAAAATCAATTAAGTAAAATAAAATTAATTAATTAATCTAAAATTATTATAATATTCAGATGTATATATGATTTGGATTCTTTATAAAACTAATTAGTTCATATGTATATATGAGAGTCGGCTTCATTATAAAAATTTGTCAAGATTTAGGTTTATTTATACTCTGGTCGCATGATTCTTCTCTCAAAGAACTATCAATCATATTCTAAAAATTAGTCCTGAGGATGGACCCCCTTTGGGGTTTCAAACGTCGACAGAATGAACATGATACTGTGGATAATCCGGATCATGCTACTCCAATAACTTTAATGATGAAAAATGATGAAATATAAATTTTGAATGTAAAGGGATGAGGTAATAGTGTTGAATGATAGAAAATGTGAATGATAAGAATATAGTCAACTACAAATAGTCTTCATTGTGGTTAATCTAAAACTATTTTCTTCTATTATTCTTATTGTCACCGTTGCTACTTTTGTCATTCTTTCATATTGATTGTCATATTTTCATATCGATTATATGAAAAGGACAAGTTAAACCATAAACCATTTAAATCCTTAGCTCAAATTATTGTAGTAAACATCATTCCCTGTCTCTCCTTCTCTCAAATATTAATAGGTTGAATTACTATAACACAAAAATCAATGTACATTGTCAATAAGTTTTTGTTCTTACACTGAAATAAATGCACAATGTTAATCCAGTCACTTTAAAATTAATGCACCATCATACATCCAATTACATCAAAACAAAAATCAACATTTACATTGAAATTAATGAATCTAATGCAAGCAATTAAATAAGATTATAAAACAAAATTTACACTGAAATCACTGCACCTAATGAAAGCAATCAAATAATATTAGAAATCAATGTTTACAATTAAATCAATTCATCTAGTGCACGTAAGAAAATTGGATTATAAACCAACATCTACACTGAAATCAAATCAATGCATCTAGTGCAAGCAATCAAATAGGATTAGAAATCACCATCTACGTTAAAATCAATTCATTTAGTGCATGAAATCAAATAAGATTAGAAATCACCATCTATACTGAAATCAATGCATCTAATGCAAGAAATCAGAGATTATTAGAAATCAACATCTACATTGAAATAAATGCATCTAGTGCAAGCAACCAAATAGGAATAGAGATCAGCATCTACATTGAAATCAATGCATTTAGTGCAAGAAATCAAATAGGATTAGAAATCATCTACATTGAAATTAATGCATCTAGTTAAAGAAATAAAATATCATTAGAAATCGACATCTACACTAAAATAAATGCATCTAGAGTAAGAAATCAAATTGGATTAGAAATCCCCGTCTACACTAAAATCAATGTATCTAGTGCAAAAAATATTCTTCCCTCTCTCGCCCCTCCATATATATCTATATATCCCTCCATCTCTCCTTATTTTCCACTGTATCTCAACCCCCCAAACACACATGCTATTTCACTTCATATTTATCAATCTCTTTGTCCCTCACTCCCTCTCTCGATCTCTCTCTTCCTCCCTTTCTTCACTTTCCATCTATATCTATATCTCTAGTTTCCTCTCTATATCACCACTAAAACATACAATCTATTTATTCAATCTATCTACCTATCCCTCCCTCCTCCTCTCCCTGTCTCTCTCTCCCTCTCTCCCTCTCTCTTCCCTTCTCTCCCTCTCCTCTGCTTTTATCTCTATTCCCTACTTTCCTCTCTCCCTCTCTCTCCATCCTCTTTATCACTCCCTCTCTCTCTCTCTCCAGCTTTCTCCCTATATTTATTTCTTCTTACCTTTATCTCTCTCCCCCTCAAACTCTATCTCTCTTTCCCTCGCTCACTCCACTCTCTCACATCCTCTCTCTCTTCCTTCCTCTCTTTCTCTCTCTCTCTCTTACACTTCAGTATCTAACTCTGTTACTCTATGCCTCCCTCGCTCCTTCTCTCCCCCATTCTCTCCATATCTCCTTCTTTGTCTCTTTATCTCACCCCAAACATACACACTCCCTCTCCATCTCTCCCTTGCCACTCCCTCTCTCTCTCCACTTCTCACTCTCTATGTATTTCTTCTTCCCTCCCTCTCTCCCCCTCCAAATACTTCTCCCTATCCCTCCCTCTCTACTCCTCTCTCCCTCCCTCTCTTCCCCTCCAACTGCTTCTCCCTATCCCTCCCTCTCTACTCCTCTCTCCCTCCCTCTCTCCTCCTCTCTCTCAAATATTCTCTCTCGTACATCCTATTTCTCCCTTTCTCTCCTACCCTCCTCTCTCTTCCCCCATCACTCTCTCTCTCTATCTCTCTCTCTTTTCCTTCTAATCCTCTCTCTTACCCCATCACTCTCCTTCTCTCTCTCAAGTATTATCTCTCATTATTCCTCTCTCTCACTCTCTCACTCTCTCTATCTCTCTTACCTCCGCTCTCTCTCTCTCTCTCTATGGTACTCTATCCCTCCCTCTATCCTTCTATCTCCTTCTCTCCTCCCTCCTCTATATCTCTCCTTATTTATCTCTTTATATCAGCCGTAAACATACACTCTTTCTCTCCATATCTCCCATGTTACTCCCTCTCTCTCTCCACTTCTCACTCTCTATGTCTTTCTTCTTCCCTCCCTCTCTCCCCCTCCAACTCCATATCTATATTCCTACCTCTCTCCTCCTCTCTCTCATCCTTCCCCTCTCGCCCTTTCTCTCCTATGTTTATCTCTTCCCCCATCTCTCTCTCTCTCTGTCCTCCAATCCTATCACATCTCCCTCCCACTCTCCTCTCTCTTCCCCCTCCATCTTTGTGTCTCCCTCTCCCTCCTTTATCCTTCTCTACCTCTCTATCTTTTTATTCCTCCTCTCCCCTCTCCTTCAATTTATCTACATCTCTCCCTTGTGACTCCCCCTATCTCTCCACCTCTATCACTTTATGTCTTTGTTCTCCCCTTCCATATAGATAGAGTTAATATATATCATGATACATTAATATATATTAAATATAACAAATTTAATATTGGATTAAAACAAAGTTACTATATTTAATAGTATCAATATTATGATATATTAATATGAATATAATAATAGTAATAATAATAATAATAATAATAATATTATTATTGTTGTTGTTGTTGTTGTTGTTGTTGTTGTTGTTAATAGTATTTTTTTGCATGGTATTAATAATAATTTGGCCCATGGTATTTGGCCCATAGGATTCACCTAAATAAAACCACTTTTTTGAGTGTTAGTAAGTGTAAAGAGGTTTATGGAGAAAATATCAAAGAGGTTTTATTTATCTACTATACCTCTTGTTTATTTATATTTTTATTTATTCATTATGTTTCTTTTATTTACAATGGTATTGGTCCCATAGGCTTGGTATATAATTAGATGTTGATTTCTAGTCCTATTTTATATGCTTTTATTTATTTACCATGCATATTTATACCTCTTTTATATTTATTTATTTGTGATACTTCTTTTATAAATATGGAAATTGGACCATGGTATTAATAATTGTGTGTCCCGTAGGATCCACCTAAATAAAACCTCTTTTTTCAGTTTTCATAAATATAGACAGGTTAATGGAGTAAAGATAAAAAAGGGTTTTATTTATTTACCATACCCTCTAGTTTATCTAATTTTTTTTTCCATTTACCATACCTTTGGAGTAAATATAACAAAAAGTCTTATTTATTTACCATACTTCTCCTTTATTTATATTTTTATGTATTTACCATAGATTTTTTTTTTCACTATTCATAAACCTCTTTATATTTTAAAGTTATCTTCGGTTTATATATAATAATAATTAGATTGATTTTTAAATAGGACCAACATTAGATTAACAATGTTAAATTTTAAATATTAACCTTTACATTTACTTTTACATGTTTAAGTTTTTACCATGGGGGAAATAATTATGTTATTTTTAATATGAAATTACAAATAAATTTGAAAAATACATATAAATAACGAAAATCAATTTTATATTAATTAAAATAAAATAAATTTCAATTAATTGCAAGTTAAAATAATATTATTTGAATGAAAAGTTTCTTTGTATTTTCAAAGAGAGTAAAGAGATTTGTAATTATTTTATTTAAACTTTGAATTAAAAATAACTTAATAATTTAAACTGTAAACAACCTAAATTTGGGGTTTTAGGTCATTTTCCCCTAAACCCCACGGGTTAAATTTGGGGTTTTAGGTCATTTTCCCTAATAACACTAGGGGTTAGGGATCATCTTTCCTTGATAATTGGAAATGTAAAGACATTGTTTTACATGTGGCACTGTTTCTAGCAAGGTAACACCTATCCAAATCGTGGGGCTAGATTTTCAGCCCTAAAACTGACATCTCAGAGTGATTGCAGATTCTAGCGGCATTGAACTAGTGACAACTAGTTGGGAACCAGAGAAAGGGAGATGGAGTGACCTACTAAAATCTGGATAAAAACCAGTAGGTTTTCGATTCGAAGTTCCTTGTAATGGATATGTGGTGAGTGCTTCAGTTGGTTGTTAAATGTCTAGAAGTTCGAACCGCTACCGACAGATCCATGGATGTCGAGGTTTCATCAAAATTCTGTCTTTGACAAAGTTGAGGAAGCCTTTGGATCAGAAGATCGATTACTCTCATTGTTTTTGAACAAAATCAAATATTCATCTTGCAGAATGATTGATCTAATACTTCCGCATTATGGCAATGGTCAACTATCTTACTTATTGTTCGATCTAGATACTGTGCTAGGTTTGGTGAGTAACTCTTAATAAAGTGTGAAAAATCATTTCGTTGTTAATTTTAGATCTTCTGGAGTATTTTTATATTGTTTATTTTTTTATTAGATTAGGTTTTTCATCTATATCTTGAAGATGATAGTGGATGGTTCCAAACTTAGATTTCATATTTTTTAATTATTTAAATCATATTAATTATTCAAATCATATTGATTTGATTTTCTAGAGCTTCTCCACATTATCTATTTCTCTTGAGAGATTAGATCTTCCATATATATCTTCAAAACATTGACCTAATAAACCATTATCCTTTTTCTCTTAAATGTGTTATTTTTTTGGTTGAATTCAAACTGTAGACATGGCTATGAATGTAAGTTTAGCAGTCATGACCAAACAAGTAGGGAAGCATGGCGTAAATTTTTATCAGGTTGATTCTTCGATGGTAAATTCCATAACAATTGAAGAATTTAAAAAAATAATATTTGAACATTTTAAATGTAATCCCTACATTGATCGCAAAGGAAACACAATATAATTGTTGAAGCAATTAAACTGCGTTAATACTATGGAGAATTATGGGCAGGCTCTGGAGAGAGGGTTAGTTCACCGAACAATGTAAGTTGTAACGATACATTAGTGTTTCTTACTAGAAATTCTGATGAATATAAGTGGAAATTTAAAAGTTAAAAATGTACTCATGTAAATTTTACGTTGCATATAATCTCTATTAACAGATTTTATTTAAATCTAAACAATCATCGATTCACCATAATTATAAAAAAATACATAACATGAATAGTCATATTATAGGGGTTATCAAGATAATCTACAAAATATATGTTACAGCAATTGAAGCACATGGAAAACATCTACGAGCCATATTCATTCTATGAAGGAATGTGAATTGTGTGCAATGGATATGAAATACAAATTTGTTGGTGTTGTATTGTTTTAAACATTTCGATTGGCAATCAAGAAGCATACATTAATAATTTTTTTAATATATTTGTGCAGATTTGATACAATTCTGAAAAATTGTTTCAAGAGCTCTCTGGAGATGAAAGAGATAGTTTCAGCTTTGATGTTAAGATTATCGAGTGGAAAAATTATATGGGAAATATTCATATTCCTTGACTTTGTGAATATGTCTTAAACAACTGAATATGTATCATTAGATCACAATGGTTGCAATTGCCATGAAGATATCAATTTTCATTGAACTGGTATCACTATTTCTGGGAGAGTGATAGGGCTGTTGGAGCTGAAGGTTGTCCAGATATAAATGGAGGTTCCGCAAATGTGAAGTTTGAACTCATTTCCACCAACAATGGTATCATTAATGTTGTGTTTACATCGGAGGGAGGCAATTACACTTTTACAAATATTAATCCAGGGAAGTATAGGCTAGTTGCTTCCTTCCCATCATGAATACATAAATTTCATCAATCCTTGAGCAATATACAAATATCACGTCATATAAAATCCCACTACATTTTTTTCGAAGAGGAAAGACCATGATATTTTTCTCTCTTTGCCTTTGAGAAATCATCCTTTGCATAAAGTTCAGTGATTAAATATCTGTATGTGAAGCACACACTTGATAATTTCAATCTTGTATAGTAGGCTAATGTTTTGAACCTAAAATATTCCAGAGTTATTCCATAAGGATGAGTGTCGAGATGACACAGTAGCCCTCTGTGAAATCAAACGTGAAGAACTGGAAGGAGCAGGCTCTTTGAGCCAATTGTTAAACAGAGGAAGAAGATACAAGGTCATACCTAATGTCGATCGTATCTAGGATGGCAATATGCATGAGGTACAATGATTGAGGTTTATAGAGTATATTTTCTATAATATTCTCTTTCAGATACATGATTCTCATGTTCTCTTAAAAATTGTCCAAAGAAGCTCTCGAGAGATGGAGTTGGGCTTTAGAAATCTGGTAGTAGATGACATCTTTTCTATATGACGTTATGATATGGATGACTTAGTTGTTTCTCAGGGTAACCTTGTTTTAGGTCTTCATGTATATCTTTATTGAGATGATGTCCATGAGGTGAATTTCCCTCCAAGCAACTCCTTCTCATGTAATATCTAATGCAGATGGGAAATTTTATTTTAATTTTATTCCATGTGGAAAATAAATGTTGTTTCCATTCTACAAGGGTGAGAATACAATATTTTATTTTTTGCTTCCATCTATAGATGTTCTTGTTAGCACAATCATGTTAATATATCTCATCCATTTCAAGTCACAGGTTTCTCAACTAGAGGACTTGTCGTGACTTCTGAAGGAGTTAGTTTTGAATGTGTTAAGATGTTAGTTGATGGATGAGAAAGAGCTACAACATATGTCTAGGGATATTACAAACTTGATTATTTAACATAAACATGCTACACAATCAAGGCTGAGAAGGATCACTTCGAGTTTAGCAGTTTGGATAATTTCATGGTTGTGCCAAACATGGCTTCAATCCCAAAGATAGAAGAAACACATTATAATATTGGTGGTTCCCTAAAATTAGTGACAGATGGCTATTCTGGCAAGCATGAGGTTGGCTTGAGACACGGGATAGACAATGTTAAGCTTCAACTAAAGAGGATTAATTATATGGGAAACTTCTACTTCGAGGTTAAACCATGTGAATATCAAATATCCCTACTAACCACAACATAACGTGATTCTGATCTTCAATTTTCACCATCACATATTGATGTGACAGTAACTAGACCAATGTTTAGCATTGAGTTTATAAAGGTTGTTGTTGATATCTGTGTATCGGTGATATGAAAGGAAGGATGTGACTCCTCGGTTTCTATATCACTTACTTCTCTACTTGTTGAACTTTGGGTTCAGAGAATTTTAACAAATGAGAGCAGTGACTTCATATTTGAGAAATTCCTACCTAGTGCATTACGTCTTGAGGTAAAACATGGACCTTCATCTGATTTGTTACATTGGGATGATGACTGGTGTTGGGCGAGAAAGGTTATTGATGTCAATTTTGGTGTTTCTGATCATTCAAAGATATTGTTTATCCAAAAAAACTATTGGTTGCATATTATATCTACTCGTCTTGTGGCTTCTTACATCGTATAGCCAAACAAATAATCCATGAAATTGTTGATTGAGAAAGGATGGTAGGAAATCTTCTTAGAAGCTTCTCATGTGTGCATGCTTCATTTCTTGAACTCATGCATTTTATTTGGAATGTCTTCATTATAATTCAATGTATTGAACCATAAGCCTATATATTTAACTGGTGAAAAATATCTACTAAGTGGTGAAATACATGTTGATTCAAGTTCTTATCCCAAAGAAAATGAGTTGTCTCGAAGCATAATTGTAGACATATGGAAAAAGGAGGGTGCATTTATATATATGATCAATAGTGTAAAAGTTGTTTCAAGTGTTAATGGACCAAGCAACATTTCTATATATTAGTACACTCACTAGGCCAATCTTGAAGATGAAATGGTCTTTTTTCTGAGAGATAAAAGGAATGCTAGTGAGAAAAATAATTTTGAAAGGTCTTGTTTTATCCAACGTGTTAGCACGTTGTTTTTAAAACTGATGGCTTCCAACCTATTATTCCTACTTTTGTGGGGTGCCCAGGGAGGTACATTCAATGTCAGTGCTGCTAGCAATCCTAGGTCTTGACTGTAGGAATGGTATTCTGAAAAAGGGTGACTCAGTTGTTCAAACTTTGATAGGATCAGATGGTATGTTTTTGGGTGGTCCTCTATATGATGATAATGAGTACTATGTTGAAGCTTCCAATGGATATCATTTAAAAGCACTTGCATAGGACCCATTTTAAAGCTTAGATGTATGCTCATCTAATTTGATTAGACACCCCACTCGACTACCCAAACCATAAAGAATATTTGATCGTCAGTATTCGAACTTCTGTGAACTCCCTCTGTTTGTGGCCCTAAGTAGAAGAATCACTTAATTTGTGTCAAACAATTGCTATATATCTGTAGGAATTTACAGCGTAAGTTCATAAGACAGAACACCAAAGGACACCGCTCACAAATAGATCATAGATCAATACACCAGTATTGTTGACGTGGTTAAAACCCTCAAAGAGGGAAACAATCCACGGCCTGAGCCAACGCAGCCACTTCAAGCAATTTATTAATAAAAGAATGAGAATTTACATAAGCTTCTCTCATGAATGGTTACCCTACAAATGACCCTCCATGATCTTTAAATAGAGATCATGGACCAATCCGGTGTTAAGCCATGGATCAAGTGTCAGTAATACCAAGGAGAGAATGAACCATCGTATCACTACATATCACGACCGTCAGATTGTAAGTTACAAAAGTACATAGTAAAGAAACACACTTTACCTAACTCTACACTATACCAAGTTATACTTAACTACTTCCTATGTGTTCGAATATCCTATCATCCCCCATTAAGAACAACTTCGGATAGGATTGAAGGATGTAAAAATATGACACAATAGGACAAGGAAGGAGGCACTAGAGCCTATCCCCCCTTAGTGACAACTTCGTGAACTCCAACCGTAAATCAAAATTTAGTAAACTCTGCCTCTGTGAGAGCCTTTGTAAAGATGTCTGCAACTTGATCATATGTTGAACAATATTTCACTTAAACAACATGGTCATGAATGAGCTTTTTGATGAAGTGCATGTGCAGTTCAATGTGTTTGTTGCGCTGATGTTGGACTGGATCTTTGAATAGTTGAATGATGCTTTGATTATCACACCAAAGTGTAGTCGAATGATACTGTTGAAAGCCAAACTCTAACAGGATCTGACAAAGCCACAGGGCTTCCTTACCTGCTTCTACCGCACCACGATACTCTACTTCTACTGAAGAAAGAGAAAAGAAACTTTGTTTCTTGCAAGCCCATGTAAAAGGTCCTGAACCAAGAGTGAACACATAACCTGCAGTAGACTTCTGATTATCAGGGTCACCAGCCCAATCGTAATCATCGAAACCAACCAATAGAGGAGATGCTTCAGCATTGTAATGAATCGCAAATTGAAATGTACCTCGAACATAATGAAGTATTCTTTTAGCTACTTTCCAATGACTTTAATGTGGGTTTTTCATAAACCGAGAAATAAGGGCAACAACAAAGGAAAGGTCAGGACGAGTATGGGTCAGATACAAAAGTTTTCCTACAAGTTGACGGTATAAGGTAGCATCAAGTTCAGGTGAAGTACAAGTGACTGAAAGTTTGGCTCCAGACTGAAAGGGATAAGGGGCTGGATTACAGTTTTCCATTTCAAAATGGCATAGAAGATCACAGGAATACTTGGACTGGGAAAGGGAAATACCTTCCTTGGATTGCAAGACTTGAAGACAAAGAAAATAATGCCAGTGTCCTAAGTTTGTCATTTCAAAATTCTTTTTAAGGCTGGACTTCACATGTTTTATAAGGTTTGGATCACTACCAGTGAGGATAAGATCATCAACATAAAGAACAAGAATGATAAGGTACTTGCCCACTTTCTTGGTGTAGACAGTACTGTCAGAATGACACCTAGGAAAGCTAGTTTCTAAAAGAATGCTATCCATTTTCACATACCAAGCTCGAGGGGCTTGCTTGAGACCATAAAGGGATTTCTTAACCCAACATACAAGGCTGGAGTTTGTTTGTATAAAGCTAGTAGGTTGTTCCATATAGATTTCTTCATGCAAATCCCCATGCAAGAATGTAGATTTAACATCCATCTAATGAACTTCCCATTTGAAAGAGGCACCAAGGGAAAGAACAAGGAGGATAGAGTTCATTTTGGCAATAGGGGAGAAGGTTTCAGTATAGTCAATGCCTTCAACTTGTGAAAAACCCTTAGCAACAAGACGAGCTTTATGTTTATCAACTTTCCCATCTGGTCCATACTTGGTTCTGTAAACCCATTTGCATCCAACAAGTTTTCGTCCCTTTGGTATAGGAATAAGATCTAATGTATCATTTGCCAATAATGAACGATATTCTTCATTCATAGTTGCTTCCAAATCTGGATGGCCTGAAGCTTCTGCAAAGGTGTTAGTATCATAGTTCACTGAAGCTTGAGCCAGTAAAGAAGAAGCTCTATTGAACTGAGAATGTGTGCGTCGTTGATCTGTAGGATCACTGGCAAGATCACCTACTGCATCCTGAGTAGCATGGACCAATTTTTGAAGCTGAGGTGCTGAAGGAGGATCCTGAGAAGGTGGGGGAGGATTTTAATCCTTGCTTTCATCATCTGAAGAAGAAATATTTTCAAAATTAGAAGAGATAGAGAGAGTTGGCACAACTGTCGAACTAGGCTCATAGGCTGATATATTTTCAGCAAAATTTACATCTCTTCTAATGATAACATTTTTGGACTTAAGTGAAATAAGTCTATATCCTTTGACATCTTCATAATATCCAAAAAAAATACATTTTTCACTCTTAGCTTCTAAAGCTTTATGTTTCTCATCCAGAATATGGGCCCATGCTTCACTTCCAAAAACAAGAAAGTGACTTACATCTGGTTTAATTGAGCTCCATGCTTCTTCTGGAGTGTTACTCTTTAAAACCTTAGTAAGAGTGCGATTTATTATGTAATTTGTACAATTAATTGTTTCTGCCCAAAAATTAAGAATAAGTCCTTTAGATTGAAGCATACAATTAGCCATTTCCTTTAAGGTGTGATTCTTCCTTTCAGGTACACCATTTTGTTGTGCAGTATATGGAATAGTATGCTGCATTTGAATTCCATTCTCAATGAAAAAGTTGATGAATTTGTTGTTAACATATTCTCCACCATTATCAGATCTTAGCTTAATAATTTGATGTCTAGGTTGTTTTTCAACAAAGGCCTTAAAGCCCAAGAACATGTTAAATACTTCACTCTTCAGTTTTAAGAAGTATACCAAAGTGCGTCTGGAGAAATCATCAATGAAAGTTGAGAAATACTTGTAGCTAGAGAATGAAACAACTGGAAGTGGACCACATAAATCACTATGCACAAGCTATAGAGGGGCTGAGGTGTGCCAAGAGGCATGTTTTTCAAAACTATCCCAATGATGTTTTCCGAGTACACATCTGGAACAAACACCACCTCTGCAAGATACCATTGGAAGACCTGTCACCATATTTTCTTTCCATAGATTCTGAAGGGAGCAATAGTTTAAGTGACGAAATCGCTCATGCCCAAGTTTGCTCACTTCATCGTTATGAGCAACAAATACCGAGGGAAGATTTGATGACCCAAAGTTGTTAAACTTATACAACCTTGTAGAATCATCAGCAATGCTAGTAGCTAAGATTTGTATAGGATCACTTAGGTCCTTAATTACAACATTGTGAGGTGAAAATTCAACAATTTTACCTTCACCTAAATGAGTTATCTGATATATAGATAGAAGGTTGTAGGATAAGGTTGGAACATATAATACATCATTAAATTGACCATTGTCTATATGAACATTTCCAGTCCGTACAACACTAGGAGATCTATCGTCACCAACATATATATTTTTGGTGTTACAATCATTTAAAGAAGAAAACATGGCATTGTTTTTTGCCATGTGATCAGAAGCTCCAGAATCAATGAGCCACTCATGAGAATGAGAAGAAGAAGATACATTTAGTGCATAGCCAGACCGAGATGCTTGACAACCACATATAGAAAGTGTTATTCCTGAAGATGAAGTTGAAGTTGAAGATTTCTCCAAATGGATGTTATGCTTCTTCATTTCATCTTCCAAGACTTCCATCTTCTTAAAGCATTTGGATTCTAAGTGGCCATCTCAATTACAAAAGTGGCAATGTCTATCAGTCTTCTTCCCTTTGTTTTTATTTTCCTTATCATTTTGTTGAAATTATTTTTCATTTTGAGACTGGAATTACTTAGGACCCTTGTTTGGTTTAGGACGATTCTTTTTAGGATAGGACTTCTTAGGATTCTTTGAATTTGGTTGTTGCTGAGCGGCTAAGGATTTCTTAGAAGAGTTTCTAAGATTAAGAAGACCAAGATGTAAGATTTTTTCTTGTTCTCTTATTAAAGAATCACAAAAGGAATCAAGGGAAGGGGAGTTGTAGGCTTGTCCTTGAGAAATGAAGGCTTCTCTTGTAGAATGAAAGTTGGAAACAAACACGGAATAGGCTAGTCCCAACTTAGTAAGAATGGAATAGATAAGGTTACCATCTTCTTTCTCAACCTTAACACATTCGAAGAGAAGTATAAGAGTCTTGAACATGGACAGAAAATCTTCAATGGAAGAAAAGTTATTGGGGTTCAATATAAACAACTCATTTTCGGGTTGATGGGCTCTATGTTCATTTTTAATTCCAAAAAATTTAGTGATCTGTTTCATTGCTTCATGAGGAGTATCAAATTCTGCGATATGAAATCTAAGGTTTGGAGAAATAAGCATCCCTATCAACCCATGTAAGTTTCCTTATCTTCATATTTCGGTTTGGTTTCTTGGCATGAGGCTATTCTCTAGAGACCTTTACGTCTAAGTAAATCCACAACGTAGAACCACCATTGGAAGTAGTTGGTGTTGTCAAGAATAACTTGGCATGGAATTTCCATTTTAATAGAAACTTAAGCTATAGATGCTGAATCTAAGTGTTACAATGGAAAGATCTCGAAAAATTAGGCTGGTTCAAAAAAACGGCTCTGAAAAGAGCTTCTGGATGAAGAAGTTATGGCTTTTTGAAGAAAAGTTGATGAAGATGTCGACGAAGTGCGGGAATGTGTGGAAATGAATGATAATGTTATATTAAGAAAAATCCGCCCCCTTTCCAAACTTAATCTAATTAGCTCAACAAAAAGAAGACTTGAACTCAAGACCTCTACTCCCATAAAGTAGCTTTGGACCAAGTGAGCTAGACTAAGCGTTTAGTAATTTTTGGAAAAGAGGAAGGGGGATTTTTTTCCTTTTTTTAGTCATTAAAGCTTTGAACTCAAGACCTATACTCTCATAAAGTAGCTTTGGACCAAGTGAGCTAAATTAAAAGTTTAGTAATTTTTGGAAAAGAGGAAGGGGGGTTTTGTTTTTTATTTTTTATTTTTTTATTTCGTTTTAGTCACTAAATCTTTGGGCTGCATGCTTACTTCAGAAAGCTCTTCTTTCCCTACAAAACAAAAAGCACAAAACCCAGCATGGACATACAAAAAAACAAACCTTACGGCTTGAAGTTAGATTTACCCGGGAACTAAATATTTTCCTCACTGTTTCTGATTTTCGAGATCACAGTAAGGCACGACAGGAAAGAGCATATGCATGAGATAAATCCTTCCTTTCCATTTCTAATTTGCCCAGATCATATAGAGTCGCGGGGCAGAGAGCATACTTAGTAATGAAAGGTATATATCCGTTAATAAAAAAAGAGCTAAATAAACTGAAATAAACAGAGAGAAGATAACTAAAAACTGCAAATAAACATTGTATACCTCTTGATCTTAAAAATGACATATCTAGGGCTACCGGAAACCTTTTCACATGAAACGAAAGGGGTTCCTCACTAGAACAGATGCTCCTAACAGAATAGAGTAGTCCTCTCGGCCTGAAAGAAGTTAGAAATAGTAGATCTAAGAAACAGTATTCGGATGCAGTTTTACCAGCTTCAGATTTGGATCACCAATGGATGCAGCCCTCAAATAGCTCTGATACCATGTAGGAATTTACAGGGTAAGTTCCTCAGAAAGAACACGAAAGGACACCGCTCACAAATAGATCACAGATCAATACACCAATATTGTTGACGTGGTTAAAACCCTCAAAGAGGGAAACAATCCACGGACTGAGCCAACACGGCCACTTCAGGAAATTTATTAATAAAAGACTGAAAATTTGCATAAGCTTCTCTCATGAACGGTTACCCTACAAATGACCCTCCATGCTCTTTAAATAGAGATCATGGACCAGTCAAGTGTTAAGCCACGGATCAAGTGTCGGTAATACCAAGGAGAGAATGAACCATCGGATCACTACATATCGTGACCTTCGGATTGTAAGTTACAAAAGTACATAGTAAAGAAACACACTTTACCTAACTCTACACTAGACCAAGTTATGCTTAACTACTTCCTATGTGTTGGAATATCCTAAATATCTGGAAAAACCCTCTTCAATCGCATTGTTTCAAATGACGATCATGTAATTATGGATTTTACTATTACTTTTAACGCTTTACAGTGAAACCAGTGTAAATGTAGGTTGTATGTGGACAAAATATAAACCATTGTAAATGCATGTTGTCTTGTATGTGTATGCAGGGCATACATGATAAAAGGTTTGAGAGTGAATGGAATATTGTTTCAAGAGCTTTCATGCTCTATCTTGAGACTCAATATGCAACGTGGTAGTAATTTAACCGTCTTGGAAATGGATGCATATCCCGATAATGCATATAATTTACTTGTGGACATATTGATTGAGATGATGGGGAGCTCTAAATCATTAAGGGAGCTAGTCATATGGGTTGTGCCTTTTCTTAAATAAATATGTGTCTTCTCAATTTGTTGTTCGATAGGCTTCCTAATTTACAACGTTTGTTAATGGGTGACGATTTTATCTTGGTAAAAACAAAAATTTTTCTTTTCTTTTACATGTGCAATGAACAACATGTTTCAATGTTTAAGAATGTTCGCATTTGCTAATTAGTTCAGGTATATCATAAAAAAAAATATACAAAGCATATATTGATGTAGCTTAGATTTACTATTATGTTTTGGTTCATTATTATGTCCTTTTTGCAGATTCAGTATATCCAATAGATATGAAACAAAACCAAGTAATGAATTTGTTTTATATCTATTCCTTAATGAAAAACTACACTACCTAAATTAAAAAAGTTAACCTATTATAATATGTGAAAAGACCATAAAATCCTTCCATGGTTTTTTTCCATGATGTTCATAATGAATATTTATGTCTTTTACCTTGTAAATGAGTGCAAATTTGGCTTATTCTGGTTTTGAAATGAAATTCAGAAACTTGCAAATATCCCATACCTTGATGTCTCAGACCCCGACTCTCTCATCTCCCTATGATACAACTTTGTGTAGACATAATTTAATTTCATGATAGGGAAATGAGTGTATTAAGTTGCTTTCTTCAGAGAACCCCTGCTCTATAGATGATAGAACTTCATTTAATGGATGACTTGATTTATGACGATCCACGATATCTAAAGTTTTTGGAGGAAGATATTTATTTGCATAGAGTTTCAAAGGAGGAAAGGATATTGGTATGATAATCTTATTTTTAAATACAGGCTTCAAAATATTTAAACCATTGACCAATAATAATGCTTTCTGGCTTCATTTTATTTTATTTTTTTCTTTACGGAAGGGTATGACCAATGCAAGTTGTATGTGGATACGAGGATGAATTGTACTCTGGATATGAGGATGCGGACACCAGTGGAATGACCTTCTTAGCCTTGGCAAACATCGAGTATGGAAGCGGATGGGAGTCTGATGGAGTGGGTATGCGACATTTTGCCCCATTTTCATTTTGTTTATCATTCATTATTTATGTTGGTTCTAATAATCAGTTTTAATTATTTATCTTTTTGTCATTTATACCATTAACATTCCATGCTTCCCAGGTAAGGTAACATTTTTGGTTGTTTTAGATGAGAAACCTATAGGATTAGGATGTTCCCAAATGAGTTTTGAACATTTTTCCAATACGCCTTATCGATTTTGGATTGTCATTTTGGGTAATCACTTGAATTGTTATCTAGTTTGACATTTGATTGAAAAGGAAATTCCATGCTTTCATAAATTATTCGTATGTTAATTTTAAAAGTATTTAAGAAATTTGTCTTCAATAGCCACACTTCAAACAATTTATTTCACACTACTAGGTTTAAGGTTTGGGTAATGTATTTGTTTAAAATTTCCCAATATTTATATCATATCTCAAGTTTCACGTTTGGGTTATTTATTTGGTCAAAATTTCCCAAGAATTATATCATATCTCAGTCTTTTGAAATTCATGCATTCCTTCCATTCAAATGTAACACATCATGACAAGGATGCGGCCTATTAAGCTCACCAACTCTGTTACTATGCTTCATGAATCATAATTCAAATGGACTCGGAATTTGGTTCTTTTCCTTGACTAAACAATATTAAAAAAAATCCTCTCATTCAAACTCAACCCCAAGTCATACTTGAAATTTCGACATCTTAATAACATTGGCTCAAGAACGAGTTTGACGCCCAAGTCCTTGCATGTCAGACAAGACTGTCCATTTAAAAAAGAATGATCATATCCTTAAATTGTTAACCCTTGGACTCCCTCATTAAAGGAAATATCATTCTATGATCTTGATAATTGGTATATCAAAACATGGATGGGGTGAAATATGAGTTAAGGAGTAGAGAAATAAATTTTCATTGACATTTCCTAGAATATTTTGAACTTTTGGGGGCACATCACGTGACACTACCATCACCACACCAACATTTTTTGGTAAGGTTCCACTACAAGAGGCATCCACTGATTCATGTTCCTCAACCCGTGACCGTAAGGATGATTCCTCTTGGTCATTTTTCCAAGATGATGATAATGATATATAGTCCTTGTCATCATCAAGTATGGATTTTATTTCTTCACCCATGCTCCACCTTGCCCCTCCCAATTTTATATAAGCATTAGTTTCTCTTGCATGCTTCCCTCCAATTGAAAAGCTATACCCTTACCTGCCATCCTCATCTTGATCTTGGTTATTATGCTTCTCTGCTTCTTCTACGCTAAGCGATAGGAAAAATATTACCTCCATACCACCAAAAATAGATAAACCATTTTTCCTACACTATCTTCAAGCTCCACAAGAAGAATACCAAACAATTCTCAATTTATTGGGAATTTCTTGATTTGGATCAGATCCATTTGTTATGTCCATAAGATTGGGTTCAGAACTATCAAGGTCCTTCAATGGTGGGTCATATCCACGTATTGAATGAAAAGGTCGGACACCTAAATTTTCAAACTGAAGAAAGGTAGCTCTTTGTCCATTCACATAAGCATCTGAAAGGAGAAACAAGTCCAACCAAACCTGGAGAACTTTCATCACTCTCTCTTGCAAGGACGCCATAATAAAAATGTAAAAGAACTAAGAAAATGATCCATAGATCATTACAATACTTATGATATTTATTTTACAAGTAAAAATTACCATCTGCCTTGCTAATTGATGACCAATAAGGCGCTTGATCTTAATACATGATTTGTTTCCATCATTCCTATCCTCAACATGTTCTGTTATTTAGAGTGAGATTTCGTGAATTGGTAGCGTGTTTTCCCACATTTTTATTTTTATATCCCACACAATTGGAATTCTGCTATATTTGGCCTCCTTTTCTTCCCTATGCTACATGTGTGTTGTAGCGGCTACAACCACCCTACAAAATTTTCCTTAGCTTCATTTTGGAGCCTCCCTACCAACCTTTCACAGTAGCATGTCTTGCTTCATCAAGTACACAAGCTTCAATGATTTTCTTGCAGAATGACAACGATTAGAGCTTGTTGCATTCCCCTTCTAGGATTTTCCTCTGGACTTGATCAAGCTACATGCCGAGCAACTCCCTCAAGAAATTGTGTAAATATGGAGGGAAACCAACCTTCCCTCTAGAAATTGCGCAATTCTGGAGTGCAACCAACCTTCCCTCTAGAAATTGCGCGATTATGTTTGGCAGCCTGATGGGCTCTAGAATTGCGCAATTCTCTTGGGCAGCCAACCTAGCTCCCTTCCAGAAATAAGAATTTTCTCTGAGAAGTTGAGCAACCTCTTGCATGTGTAGTTGAGTTGACCACTTCCTCCACGACTGAGAAAAGAAAATTTTCATGCATGGGCTACTTCTCCCAAGGTGTCATACAAATGCATCCCTTGATTTAGGGATCTACTTTTAGGAGTTGAAGCTTGCATGCAAGGATCATCTCAGAAACCTCTCGCCAAGTGTCTCCTTTCCTATATTTGTGGCATGTACATCATAACCTCGATCTTATCAAAAATCATCAACTCAATGTTGTAGATATCATTCCTCACATCGACCTTGCAGCTTTGGCATCCCACATTGCATCTACGAGTCGTTGGCACATTCATCTTAGCAGTTTTAGGATAAGCTCGACTTTCATGTCCAGTGTTGCATTTCTGGCACTTTGTGTTGCGCTTCATATAAACATTGTCTACTTAATTTCAATGAGAACTTGTTGTCATTTTGATACATACTATATTGTACTAGCACATTTCAGTTTTTGTTAACATCTCACTGTTTTCGCATGCATGACATTTTTTTGCTCGAACGGTCACCGATTCGGCGACTTGCCTCACCCACATGCATGTTGTTCTGTTTTTTAATCTGTCATTCGTTTTTTGCATGCACGATAATTAACTTATTCTTACAATCAGTATCTCCATGCACTTACATTCACATTCTCTTTCAGTTTCTCGTCAGTGAGTCTCAGCACACTTGGCCCGAACTCTACCTCACTAAGACAACATTGTGCAATCTTAAGAGGGAAGGCTTTACCTTCCTCTCAGGAAATGTGAATTTCTACCTATTGACTATCCTCTAGTATTTCATTGCACAATTATGAGGGAGAGTGACTACTGACCCAAAAAATTGTGTAATGCAGTCACTGTGCCTGTAACCATTGCCAGCTAAGATTGCACATTGCATAATTCCAGAAGTTAGCAGCTAGACTAGACTGTGCATTGCACAGTTCCAGTAGTTCCTTAGCCTCCCAGTAGTCCATATTGTGCCTTGCATAGTCTTGGAAGTCAGTCTCTTGACCTCCCAGCGAAAATTGCACAACCTTCATGATCAGTCACACATGTATTTTGCAATTCAGCTCTCAATTTCATTTTTGTTTTCTACTGACAGATTTCTTTCCATGAGTGTTTCCATGTCTCCAAGTATCACAGGTGTTCATCTTCCTCTCAAAAGTACAAGTACAATGGTTTCCAAGAGAGTAGAGTCGAAGACACCATTCAGAGCACACTTGGGGATGCAGTCCATCAAGTGTCTATGGACTTGCCTACCCACAAACACATCAAGTTGTTCATAGAAAAGGACATCAAGATATGACGGAAGAAACATCATGAACAAAAGTTGAAGGAAGCATACTTGATGTAGTGAATGCAAGAGGAAGGTTGTTGACAACACAGAGGTGGAACAAAGTTGCAAGCTCAAGAAAATCCACTTTTGGTGAAAGCAACTTTGGAGACTCAAGCTATGAGGTGACCACACAACATGAAGGTAGAGAATGGAGTAGAGAAGGAGTTGCATGTGCTCGAGTAGAAACTCAAGGAAAAATAGGAGCTGCATAGACAAGAGAATGAGTTGTAGCAAGAACATGTACAGCAACGGGCACAACATGCACTCACAGATGAAACTACACCCGTAAAAGTTAAAGATCCTTCGTTGTAGCTAGTATTAAGTAGACATGGTGAGCATTGTTGTTGATCGCATGCATGGGAATTCAGCAGCATGCATGTCATCATGTACACGCATGTGATCCCACCCATTCATCACACTCAAGGAGGGGAAGACAAGAAGCAAGTTTGACTGGAGCTGAAAATGTAGTTGACAGTTGATGCACAAGACCACCAACACACACTTGGATATCAACACAGACACTATGCATCAGTGTATTGATGCTTTGACCACACCCAAGAAAACCATTCACATGCTAGCAGACGAGTTGGATGGAGGAGCGATACCAATGCACCCGAATACAATGGAGGCAAGAGTTTGCTTCAACAACATGTCACCATTGAGTGCATGCACTCCATCACGGATGACCAAGCTTGGCATCATCTCATCACCTACACCATCACAAGCATGTAAAGGATTTTTTCTCACCATAATAGGACCGAGTTTTAGTGATGTCTTGCATGACTTGCTCAAGCCATTTTGTCTCACATGAGCACATGTGCATTGTAATGTAACATCTTGTCAAGTGTAAGTTCAAGTGTCGATAGTTGGATTTAACAATCATAGAATAGATAAAGAGTCATGAGGGTAGATGAACTATCACAAAGGGGAATGTCAAGACTCACCCCACCCTTTGATATAAATAGAGACTCATAGCCTATTGTAAGGGCTTTTGGTCAGCCAAGCTTCCGATAAGACTATCTTGGAGAGAGCTTGGACAATATTGTAACAAGCCTTGGCTTTGGCACTACGCATAGCTAGTACATCACTTTGGAGGAGCAGGTGGTTGTGGTAGTAATAGTCTGCTATTGGAACTAGTGGTTGGACATGGATGTACTGTATGACTAGAATTTACACTTATTAAAATAACAAGAGCCAACATGTTTTATGAATATGTTGTATTGTACTCTATGCTCTCTGGTTTACTCTAAATGATATATGTATCTGTTTACTTACGCATGCATGTATGGACTATTCTGTATAAATATGTATGAATATTTCTGAAATGTGTTGTTGGTTTAACCATCACTTTGGATTTCTTGCTTACTTACCTTCCATGTTGTGATGCATCTTCGCTCCTGTGTTAGAACCTCTCATGCACCTTCCTTGACTTACTATAGTTGACACACCCTTACTACCAACTGAGTTATCTTACTTGAATCTATGTGAAATCGTGGTCAAGGAATTACCATAAGACCCACCATTGGGGCTCCTACACCAAATGATTTGGGGTCTAATTGGTACTTCTTACCAGGGAGATCCTGTTACATGTTGGTGGATCCAACACTGTCATTATTTTGGCATTAGAAGTAGGACCAGATGGCAAGCTAAGTCCTCAGATTTGTTTTGAATCTCTACATATCTATCATTACTAGCTACCAAGTTGCTATTCCACAATGTATGTCTTATGGAAATGATTTCATTATCTCGGAAAAGATCTCAGATAACTTTTCACATAAAACATATGATGGTGGAGGCCACATATCCTTGGTTAGGCATGTGGTCGGCATTGTAGACTCATGTGAAAGACATGGATTCTTTGAAGAATACATGAGTTGCACGTTATTCATCTACACACTTCAAGGGAACCTAATACACTAGTGTGCCACGCTGCCTGAAAAATCTATTCATTCTCTTGTTCATATGGTTGTAGAGATAGACCATGATTTCAATCACTTCGACCGTAAAGCACTCAACAAAGAAATTCTGATATTACGGAAAGCACCCGATGAATCTTTTGAACAATTTTACACGCGCTTTTGCAATCTCACATAATGATTCCCGAAGATGATATTGATTTGGAATTTCTCGATGGAAGATTTGACTATCTTCTTCACATGTCCAAACCCTGCTCAGCACACTTCAGTGATGGAGTTGAGCAATCACAGGTAGGCACAGTTGCTTTCACAAGTGACTATGGGCCTTCACCTCATCAAATATCTCCACCACTGTGGAGTGATGTGGGAGATCATGCACACACCTCTGTTGAACTGTCACATCCTCCCACCCCACCTACTCTTGATATTTGTGCAGATTTGGCTTGCAGTCCTGTTGGTTGTCATGTGGATTCGGTCCCTGGAACTTCATCCTCACGTTCTGTTGATCCTCTAGATTGTATTGTCTTGTTTTCCTTCGTTCCAGACTCCTCATTTGTTGTGAACGAGGATCAAGTTTTCGACAGAGTTGGTGCTATGCAGCCAACCTATGCCATCATTCATGATGAGTGTGTGTAGGAATCTAAAGAAGAACCCGTAGTGAAGGATGACTCCCTTCCAGTCACACCTCATCCGCTTTATCCTAACATCACTTGTGATTCTACCACTACTGATTTCCCCTTTGAAAACCAATTTCCATATGTTTCTACTTCTGATCATTCACAAGACACGTTGGATTTTAGTTCGTCATTACAGTGTAGAGAGCACACACCTTCCTCGAAAAATCCATCCAATCTATCATCTATCTTTTTGTTGATGGTGTTGGACCCGCCAACATGTCAAGGGGATATCCCTGGTAAAAAATCCGAATTAGACGTCAGACCATTTGGTGTAGGAGTCCCAACAGTGGGTCGTAAGGTAATGCCTTCACCACGGTGTCACACAGAGGAGAGTAATATAATTGTGTCAATAGCAAGGGTGTGACTGATGCAGTGAGTCAAGGAAGGTGTATGAGAGGTTCTAACACTTTGAAGGGAGAAGAAGATAGAGGTAAGTTCCAGGTTGAAAGGGATCAATCCCAAGTCGACTAGGAACACACAACACAAAAGGACATGCATAGCTTTCGGTAGAGTAGTCCACTCGGATGCGGTAGTCACATCATACAAGGTAAGATAACACATACAACACTCACAAATCAGTCCGAGACGAGTGTGATGATTGTTACAGAAAGTTTCATGTGAATGGTCTGTCTAATGTCCAACAGAGCAGTTGACACAGTAGGTGACAACATTAATAACATATAAAACACATTAACAACAAGATTCATATAATCAAATTTGAATCAGTTCATACACAAGTACGTAATTTAAACAACATATATCATTAAGGCAATCAAGCAGTCCAGCTACAATAACAACATATGCATGAAAATGTGTTGGCTCTTATTATATAAAGAAGTGTAAGTCTCAATCATACAATACATCCATGTAAACCTACTAGCCCCAACAGTGGGATGTTATTGCCACATCCACATGTTCCTCCAAAGACATGTACTAGCTCCATGTAGTGGAGAAGCCAAGGTCCATTACAATACTGTCCAAGCTCTTTCCAAGATAGTCTTATCAGAAGCTTAGCTGACCAAAAGCATATACATTGAGTTATGAGGGACTATTTATAGAAAGGGGTGGTTTGACCCTTCACATTCCCCTTTGTGACCATTAAACTACCCTCATGACTCTTCACCTACTCTATGAATGTTACATCCACTCTTGACACTTGACTTACACTTGACATGACTCAACATTACAATGCACATGTACTCATGTGAGACAACATGGCTTGAGAAAGCCTTGCAAGACATCACTAACACTCAGTCTACTATGATGAGACCAATTATTTGACATGGTTGCGATGGTGAACATGGTGAGCTCATGCCAAGCTTGGTCATTCGTGATGGTGTGCATGCACTTCATGGTGACATCTTGCTGAAGCAAACTCATACCTCTGTTGCAACTGGTGCATTGGTTCAGCCCCTTCATCTAACTCATTTGCTAACATGCGCATGGTCTTCTTGGGTATGGTTGAACCAGAAACACACTTATGCATAGTGTCCATATTGGTCTTCAAGTGTGTGCTGGTGGTCATGTGCATCAACTTGTCGAAGTACATGTTCAGCCCCAGATGGACTTGCTTCTTGTCTTCTCCTTGGTAATTGTGATGAATGGGTTGGATTCGATGCATGCACTCAACGAAATTCATGTTGTTGAATCCCTTACATGCGATTAACAGCATTCTTCACCATGCCTCCACTGTGTCAGCTATGGGGATGGATCCTTAACCTATATGGGCACAATTTCATCCGTGAGTGCATGTTGTGCCCACTATTGTTCTTTTTCCTATTCTAACTCATTCGTCTGTCTGTGCAGCTTCATGTTCTTCCTGAGTTGCTACTTCAGCACATGCAACTCCTTTTTTGTTTCATATTCTACCTTCACACGATCTTCGTGACGCACCATCACTTCATACCCGGAGTCTACAAAGTTTCTTTCATCATCAATAGACCTTCTTGAGCTTGCAGCCTTGTTCCACCTTCGTGTTGTACACAACCCTCCTCTTGCATTCATTGCCTTTGGTATGATGTCTTCAATTTCTGTTCATGATGTTGTTGATTGTGATTTTGTTTTTGTCATATCTTTATGTCCTTGTCTATGAACAACTTGATGTATTCGTCGATAAGAAAGTCCATAGACACTTGATTGATTGCATACCCAATTGTGTTCTGAATGGTGTCTTCATCTCTGCTCTCCTAGAAACCATTTTACATGTACTGCTAAGAGGCAGATGAACACCTACAAAACCTGGAGACATGGGAACACTCATGGCAAGCAATATATCAGTCAAAAACCAAAATGAATATGAGAACTGACTTGCAACATACCTGGGTGCATGATCATGAATTTTGTTCAATTTTGGTCAGGAGGTCAGGAGACCGACTACGAAGGCTGCAAAAGGCACAGTCTCGTCTATTGGGAGACTGACTAACTACTGGAACTGCACAATGCATAGTCCAATTTGGTTGCTGACTATTGGGATTGCACAATGCGCAATTCCAGCTGGGAAGGACTACTGGCCCAAGGAAAAATTTGTGTAATTTCTTGGGCCAAGAAGCCACTGGTCCTCCAAAAATGCAAAAAATAGTCCTAGAGGTCAGTCCTAGGTAGGAATGTGCAAATCTGGAGAGGAATGCGAGCCTTCCCTCCCTAGATTGCACAATGTAGCCTTGGTGAAGGCAGAGTCTAGGCCAAGGTTGGCCCAACTTGCTGAGGGGCAACTGAAAGCAACTAAGACAGTAAATGCATGGAGACACTAATTGATAGCAAAAGTGATTGACGATGCATGCAAAACATGGATGAAATATTCAGCAAACAGATCAACATGCATGTGGGTGAGGAAGTTCATTGGTTGGGCGAACATCTGTGCAAAACAATTTCATGCACATGACATCAGTGAGATAGCAACGAAAACTTTAATAGAGATAGGACAAGCTAGTATACATGTAAATGAAAACAAGCGCTCAAATAAATCAAGCAAACAATACTCCCACAAGAAAAAATACAAAAGGCGACAAAAATTCAGCACAAGGCATGGGAAGCGGGCTTATCCCAAAACAGTTGAGATGAATGTGCCGACTACTCGTAGATGTGATGTGCGATGTCAGTGTTGCAAGTTTGATGTGAGGAATGAACTCAACAACATATGCTTGATGAGTTTTGATAACATTGAGATTGTGATGTGCATGCCACAAATCTAGGGGAAGCGACACTTGGTGGGAGGTTTCTGGATGTCTCCTTGGAAGTAACCTCCAACCGCTAAACATAGATCTCTAATACAATGGATGCCTTTACATGCTACCTTAGGAGAAGAAACCTATGAATGCAAGTATGTTTTGCTAAGTCCCAGAGGGAACCAGTCAACTCAGCTGCACAGGCAAGAGACTGCTTGACTGCTGGAGAAAGACGTGCATTTTTGGCTGGAAGCTGGGCTGGCTACCTAAGAGATTTGTGCAATTTCTGGGCATAGTAGCTGATTTCTGCCCATATTTGCACAAATCCTGGGCTAAATGGCCTGTTAATGGGAAAATTGATGCAAATCCTACTAGGAGGGTTGGCTTGCGGGATTTTGCAATTGTGGAACCCAGCAAGCTATGTGAGAGGATTGCGCAATTCCTAGAGGGAAGGTTGGCTTCCCTCCATAAATGCACAATTTTGGAGGGGAAGTTGCTCAACCTGTAGCTGGAACAAGTCCAGTTGAGCAGCTTGTGAGGGGAATGGATCAAGCTATGACTAACAGGCTTCCATTGTGCAAGAAAGACATTGAAGCTTGTGCACTTTAAGAAGAAGGGAAAGATGTTGTGAAGGTTGGAAGGGAGGCTCCAAAACAAGGCTAAGGAAAAATTTTGGAGGGTGGTTGTAGCCACTACAACACTTTCCTGAAAACACATAGGGTGAACATCTTTGCTTCCCATCTACCCCTTTGCCCGATTCATCAAATCATGAGGATGCCGACAAACATCTTGAATTGACTGATCTTGGTTGTCCTTATCTATCCACTTCCTCATCCGATAAATATTTTGATTCAATCATTGTTAATATGTCCAAGACATTGGTATACGATGATCTATCTATTAACGAAGTTGAAACCCTGGAGTATGTCGAGGCACTTCAGGCTGAGCTGATGGTTATGTCAGGCCCTCACTGTCCTAAGGTTGGTTTCACTTTCGGTCAGGAAATTGTTGAAACAATCAAGGCTCCTCATCACTATCTACTTTGAATTGAAGATCAGCCAAACACCCATAATTTGCTTCCTCCACTCGAACTACACGATCCTACCACTCATTCATTGGAAGAATCTTACATAGAAAACACACATGCACAACATAAGTGATATATCTTTCTCATGTTTTCTTGCTTGTCATAGTTAAGAGAATGCATAGACTCAACATATACACACAGTGTAGTATAGGACCATGGCAGTTCCATAGAATGCATGTCATGCACTTTCACTCATTTTCATTATGTGGATGCCTTTAAACTGGGAGTGTGTTTGTCTTCACTATTATATATTTCTTGTTTGCTGGTTCACAGAGTTGTCTTGTTCACAAACCATGCCTTCACCAACATGGGTCAACAAATGCGTCAGTGGCTACATTGAAATTATCACTTCGCGTGAGAGGGCCCATGCACCGTTAGCTTAGGAGTAGGAGTAGTGTTTTCTTTTAGCTTTTTTGCTTGCATGCTTGTTTCCTTACTTTATTTATTGGTTGTTTTTTCTGCTTGGTTGTTTTATTACTCACTTTTCTTTTTCTTTTGTTTCTGCTTCTGCTTTTCCTTTTTTTTTCTAGTTTTGTTCATAGCTTAGTTTTGCATGAAACAATGTATGACTCTTGGAACAACCTGGGTAAAGTATAAGAGGACTTGTACAACTATCAACATTTGGTTATCTATTGTCCACTCTCTTATGTAAGAACTTTTTGTATTCAATCCATGATACATGAGTGGAAAATACGTACTATTCAATGTAAACCTTGGTGAAAACACAATGCTTTCATGCTAACTAGTATCACCTACTCTAGTCGATTGTTTTGGGTTAACCCTTGTCAGCCTAGTCAAGTAGAGTAAGGTGAGGGGGAAAACCTTAGCACGCACGTCAAAGGTATAATAAACTAATTCTCTGTAGGAAAAACTACTTCTGCTCTCAATAAATCGAGATCCCTCTTCTGCCTCTGAAATGAATAAGTTCTATGCACAATTACGAAGATGAAAAAATGAAAAAGTGGAAAAACTCTGAAAAAAATGAAAATGAATAAGGAGAAAGAAGAGAAAGGCTTCCTGCACAGAGAGGTGATGCAAGTAACTCTGTTGGGGTAATGACTAGGCTCGCTGGCTGTGGAGCCATGCTTGTGTTCCTATGTGACTCTGTCGGGGTATTATCCAAGCTTGCTAGCAGTGGAGCAACACCAGAGATGAAACTAAGACTCTGATGACTATACTTCTTGTGCACCAATATACCCCTTGACCCCAATCCAAACAACTGTGTTGACTTAGCTTGAAATGTGTGTCAATCGACCAAGAGCTTGACAGATGCTACATCTTACAATTAGGCAAGCGTGGAAACTAAGATGAACTGAGAACTGAACAATACTTCCAAAGGTGTTATACTGGCTTTTCATCAACAAGGTCCATTCAGAGAGCTAGAGTTCTACTAGCGTGTCGCCAAGTGTTGTAGTGGCTACAACCACCCTCCGATATTTTTCCTTAGCTTTTTTTTGCAACCTCCCTACCAACCTTTCATAACAGCATGTCTTGCTTTGTCAAGTACAAGAGCTTCAGTGATTTTCTTACAAAATGAAAGCATATCCATCAAAGCTTGTTACATTCCCCTCACACGTTTCTCCTCTGGAATTGGTCCAGTTGTAGGTTGAGTAGCTCCCTCAAGAAATTGTGCAATTCTGGAGGGAAGGCAGCCTTCCCTCCACAAATTGTGCAATTATGTCTGTCTAGCAGTCTGCTTGGCTTTATAATTGTGCAGTTCTCCTCGGAAGCCAGCCCAACTCCCTTCTAGAAATGTGAATTTTCTCCCAATAGTTGAGCAACCTCTTGCATGTGTAGTTGAGTTGACCGATTCACTCTAGCACCGAGAAAAATATATTTTCATGCATGAGTTACTTCTCTAAAGTCATTATCCAAAGGCATCCCTTGATTAAAGGATCTACTTTTAGCAGCTGGAGGTTGCATGCAAGGATCATCTCAAAAACTTCCCACCAAATGTCGCTTTTCCTAGATTTGTGGCATGCACATCATAACCTCGATCTTATCAAAAATCATCAACTGGATTATGTAGAGCTCATTCCTCACATCGACCTTGCAGCTTTGTAATCCCACATTGCATCTAGGAGTCATCGGCACATTCATATCAGCTTTTTCGGGGTATGCTCGCCTTTCATGTCTTGTGTTTCACTTCTGGTGATTTTTTGTGTTTTTCTTCGTAAGAATACTATTTTCTTGATTTCAGTGAGCAATTGTTGTAATTTTGATACATACTAGCCTATACTAGCACCGTTTCAGTTTTCGCTAACATATCATTATTGTACGTGCATGTTGTTCTATTTTCTGAATTTGTCATTCACGGTTTTCATGCATGATCATTCACTTATGCTTACACTTAGTATCGCCATGCATTCGCATTCACATTCGCTTTCAGTTTCCCGTTAGCGAGTCTAGGCAGCCTTGGCCTAGAATCTACCTCACCAAGGCAGCATTATGCAATCCTGAGAGTGAAGGCTCTACCTTCCTCTCATGAAATGTACATTTATACCCATATACTATCCTCCAGCTTTGCATTGTGTAATTCTGAGGGACAGTGACTGCTGGCCCAGAAAATTGCACAATGCAGTCACTAAGTGTGCAACCATTGACAATTGAGATTACGCATTGCGCAACTCCAGTATTCAACAACCAAACTAGACTGTGCATTGCACAGTTCTAGCAGCTAGTCAACCTCCCAACAGCCCAAACTGTGCCTTGTGCAATCTTGTCAGTCAGTCTCCCGACCTCCCTGCAGAAATTGTGCAACCTCCATGATTAGTCACACACGTATGTTGCAAGTCAATTCTCAAGTTGATTTTTGTTTTTGACTGATAGATTTATTTCCATGAGTGTTTTCATGTCTCCAAGTATCACAGGTGCTCATCTACCTCTCAGTATTATAGGTGCAATGGTTTTGAAGAGAGCAGATTTGAAGACACCATTCAGAGCACACTTGGGGATGCAGTCAATAAAGTATCTATGGACTTGCCTATCCATGAAGACATCAAGTTATTCGTATACAAGAACATCAAGATATGATGACAACAACATCACAATGAGCAACATCGTGAACAATAGTTGAAGGCAACATACCAGATGTAGAAAATGCAAGAGGAAGGTTGTTAAAAACACATAGGTAGAACAAAGTTGCAGGCTCAAGTAGATCCACTTGTGGTGAAAGAAACTTTGGAGGCTCAGGCTATGAGGTGAAGGCTCAACATGAAGTTCACATGAAGGTAGAGAACCGAACAAAGAAGGAGTTTCATGTGTTCAAGTAGAAACTCAAGGAAGAAGAAGAGTTGCATAGACAAGAGAATGAATTGCAGCAAGAATAGGTACAATAGCGGGCACAACATGCACTCACGGATGAAACTTCACTCGTATAAGTTAAATATCCATCCCAACAACTGACACAGAGTATACATGGTGAGAATTTTTGTTGATCACATGCAAGGGAATTCATCATCATGCATGTCATCGTGCACAAGCACATGATCCCACCCATTCAGTACACTCAATGAGGTGAAGACAAGAAGAAATTCTAACTGGAGCTGAATGTGTAGTTGATAGTTGCTATGCGTGACCACCAGCACACACTAGGATATCAACATGGACATTACGCATCAGTGTATTTTTGGTTCGGCCACACTGAAGAATACCATGTGCATGCTAGCAGGCATTTTGGATGGAGAAACCATACCAAGTCTCTTGGATACAATGGAGGCAAGAGTTCCCTTCAACAAGATGTCACCATTGAGCGCATGGACACCATTACAGGAAACCAAGCTTGGCATCCACTCACCACCTTCACCATCACAAGCATGTCAAAGAGTTGGTCTCACCGCAATAGGACCGAGTGTGAGTGATGTCTTGCATGGCTTTGTCAAGTCATTTTGTCTCACATGAGCACACGTGAATAATAATGTAATGTCTTGTCAAGTGAAAGTTCACGTGGTGATACTTTGATGTAATGGTCATAGAGTAGATGAAGCACCATGAGGGTAGATGAACTATCACAAAGGGGAATGTCAAGACTCACCCCACCCTTTGCTATAAATAGAACCTCATAACTCATTGTAAAGGCTTTTGTGATCCAGGTGGATATTGGTGGCCACCTGCCAAGTCTACCTGGACCCCCACCATTGTCTTTCTCAGCATTTTCAGTTTCCTTAATTGTAGCACAACTTACTATTTTTAGCAGTTTTTCGGGTCCTGAACTTCCGGAGCCGTTTTGAGGCCCTAAACGACATTTTTTGGGGAATCTGGGGGCAACACGAGTCCATGGAATGGACTGGTGTTGCCCGTTCCAACAATGATAGTGCTCTGATACCATTGATCCAGATTTAAACAGGAACGCAACAAATTACAGAGATAACCATATACACAAAGATGCAGCGGAAATAATACTTCATTTCATTAATGGAAAATACTGAAATATGCTTACAAACAGAAATGGCAATAAACTAGCTAGGGCGAAATGATCCAGGTGGATATTGGTGGCCACCTACCAAGTCCACCTGGACCCCCACCATTGTCTTTCTCAGCATTTTCAGTTTCCTTAATTGTAGCACAACTTACTATTTTTAGCAGTTTTTCGGGTCCTGAACTTCCGGAGCCGTTTTGAGGCCCTAAACGACGTTTTTTGGGGAATCTGGGGGCAACACGAGTCCATGGAATGGACTGGTGTTGCCCGTTCCAACAATGATAGTGCTCGGATAGATCTTTCTAATGAGCTATTGTACGCGTCAAACGGAGATCATATGCCAAAGTTACGACCCCGGGAAGTTGATGTACCAACTTACCCCCAAACGGGGCCCGCAGTTTGGCGTTTCATCTCCTAGGGTTAGGTTTTGGAATGTTAAGGGTTTTTCCATTGTTTCTCAACAATAAATAGGCCTTCGAGCCTCATTGTAACACAGTTCAGAGGCATGTAGCCATCACATCTCTTCTCAGAGATAAGCTACCATTGCCCTAGCTAGTTTATTGCCATTTCTGTTTGTAAGCATATTTCAGTATTTTCCATTAATGAAATGAAGTATTATTTCCGCTGCATCTTTGTGTATATGGTTATCTCTGTAATTTGTTGTGTTCCTGTTTAAATCCAGATCAGTGGTATACAGTTCCTAAACATCTCCTCGCTCGGCGCAGCATACCGGTATGCCGTCAAGGTCGAGCAAAAGTTTAAACAAAAGAAGCGAGACTTTGGATCTGCGAATCCAAAGAAGGGGAAAGGTGCCCCTAAACCACAGAACAAAGGACAAAGCCAAGGCGGGACAACCCAAGACAACCAGCCGAAGCTGCAAGCAAAGAGCAATGCCGCGAAGCCGAGAAAGGACACTGGAAAATGGTGCGAGTTCCATAAGAGCTCCACTCACAACACAAGTGAGTGTCGGGCCAAGCAGTCACTGGTGGCTAAGCTAAAGGTTTCAGAATCAGATGCATGTTCCGACTCTGAGTCAGAACCCGATAAGGGGTATGAAAAAGGGAAGCAGATTATTGATGCGGATCCCAGCGCCACTGTTGCTACCGCAAAGATCCAGAAAAATGAACCCGAAGATCCAGAGGAGGAGGAGCGCCTCTTCCACTCCCAGATGTGGGTAAAGGGCTCCCCAATACAGTTCATTTTTGATAGCGGGAGTCAAAAGAACCTCATTTCGGCAGAGGTCATGAAGCGGTTGGGCTTACCGACCATAGCACATCCACAACCATACACCATTGGGTGGCTTCACCAAGGGCGAGATCTTCGCGTGAGCCAGCAGTGTCGCCTTCCATACAACATCAAGCCCTTCACGGATGAGGTATTGTGTGACATTGCTCCCCTTGAAGTTTGTGATGTATTACTAGGACCACCATACTTGTGGAAGCGACATGCTGTGTATGAATCAAGGCCCCGTGCTGTTATTATTACATTGAGAAATAAGTTGTTCAGGATACCAGAGGTAGCACCACCTGCCGCCATCTCTTTGATTACTGCAAAACAATGCAGTAAGATCATTTCCAAAACCAGGAAATTTGTTTTCCTGATGATACGCCGTCAAGGGAAGAAGAAGACAGTGGCCGCGGCCTCCAAATGGGGTCCCTCTGCACGGCAGCTACAGATGGACAAGATTGTGGAGGAGTACGAAGACATCTTCACCTCCCCGGCAGGGGTTCCTCTGCACTGTCAAGTCAAGCACTCCATCGATCTGACCCCAGGTGCGCCGCTACCCAATGGACCAATTTATCGGCGCTCCGTTCTGGAGAACAATGAAATCAAGAGGCAGATTCAGGAGCTCCTGCAGAAAGGTCACATCCGTCCGAGTTCTTCGCCCTGTGGGAGCCCGATAGTGTTGGTACAGAAGAAGGATGGGACGTGGAGACTCTGTATTGACTATCGGGCGCTGAACAAGATCACTGTTTGTAATATGTACCCGTATTGATACCCGTAATAGGGGGCGAAATATTTCAGCAAGATCGATCTGAAGTCAGGATATCACCAGGTACCAATTGAACCCTCAGATGTGTGGAAGACTGCCTTCAAATCCAAGGAGGGCCTCTTCGAATGGTTGGTCATGCCTTTCGGATTGACGAATGCTCCTGCAACCTTTATGAGGCTAATGGATGACATCTTGTGGCCATTCACCAACTCCTTTGTAGTAGTATACTTGGATGACATTATGATCTTCAGCCAGAGTTGGGAAGAGCACCTCCACCACATCCGACAGGTTCTCCAAACACTGCGGCAACACAAGCTATGTGCCAATTTGGAGAAATGCACTTTTGGCATGACCGAGGTTCAGTATCTGGGATACATCATTGATGAACAGGGGGTGCATGTCGATCCAGCCAAGGTCCAAGTCATTCGGGATTGGCCCTCTCCAACCACTCTAACAGAGCTCCGCAGCTTTCTTGGTCTTTCCAACTTCTACCACAGGTTTCTCTCATATTTCTTGGCCATCAAAAGTGGTCTACATACCTACAACAGTTTCACTTGAATATCAAGTATAAAAAGGGCAGCACCAATAATGTTGCAGATTGCCTTAGTCGACCACCGATCATGGCGCTAACCACCGTGCTCAACTCTTGCGGGCACGAGACTTCTGATTGGCCACTTCTCTACAAAAGCGACCCAGAATTCGGCCACACATACCAGACACTCTTGAAGGGTCGGCAAGTTGCAGATTTTCACCTCCAGGATGCCCTATTATGCCACCTCGGTCACCTCTGTGTTCCTCCAAGCGAGCGTGCCAAGATGATTTGGGAAGCACACTACAGTCTGGCTGCTGGGCATTTCGGGGTCGAGAAAATAGTGGCAGTACTGCAAAACTATTTCTATTGGCCGAATCTTCGACAGGATGTTGGGAAGTACATCTGATCATGTACTGCATGTGCCATTGCCAAACCGACCATTAAGAAGCAAGGCCTCTATACGCCGTTGCCTACCCCTAGTCGACCTTGGGAATCCATCTCCATGGATTACATGTCAGGCCTTCCTTCCACTAAGCATGGAAATGACTGTGTTTTTGTGGTCGTCGACAGGTTCTCAAAGATGGCCATTATGATGGCCTGCAAGAAGAATATCACAGCAGAAGCCACTACTAAACTCTTCTTTGAATGAGTGTGGGTGCACTTTGGGATCCCACAGTCTATCATCTCAGATCAGGACAGTCGGTTTCTCAACACCTTTTCGTCCAGTCTCTGGTCAATGCTGGACACCAAACTCACAAAGTCCACAGCCTTCCATCCTCAAACTGATGGCTAGACAGAGGTTGTCAATCGGATGATTGTGCACATTCTGCGCATGTATAACTCAAAGCATACATGCACATGGGACGAGAGCCTCCCCTACGTTCAGCACAACTACAACCAAGCTCTTCATAGCTCCACTGGCCATAGCCCATTTCAGGTGGGTTTGGGATTCCAGCCATTATGTCCCATTGATGTGGCCATGCCACTTGCAGCTACTCACATGAATTCAGCTCATGTCCAGTCCGAAACAGATAAGGCCACCAGCTTCATTGAGCGCATCCAACATATTCGCCAGCAGGTCCATGACATTCTTGAGAAATCAAATGCCAAGTATAAGTAGCGACATGATCAACTCGGGTGCCACACAAGTTTCAGGTGGGCGACAAAGTCTGGTTGCATTTGCAAAAGGAACGCCTTACTGGAGCCTATTGGAAATTGAGACCACTCCGATATGGTCCTTACACCATTACTAAGGCTATGGGAGACAATGCATTTGAGCTCAGCATTCCCCCATTCCTTGGCCTGCACCCAGTATTTAATGTGGACCGCCTTCGGCCATACTTTCCACCATTGCTAGACACATCCGACATTGCAGAACAGCTCAAACCCACAGAATTAAATCCAGATTGCATGGAACAAGCTGCAACTGATCGGATCATGGACACACAGATCAAGAACACTCGCCAACAAAATATCCAACTGTATCGAGTTGTCAAAGCAGGCCAACTCCTTCAGCAGGGCAAGTGGCTCACTAGGGAACAAGTTCAGCAGAAGTTTCCTCATCTCATGGATGTAGGAATTTACAGGGTAAGTTCCACAGAAAGAATACCAAAAGGACACCGCTCACAGCCAGATCTCAAATCAATACACCAGTATTTTTGACGTGGTTAAAACCCTCAGAGTGCAAGGAGGGAAACATTCCACGGCCTGTCCCAACGTGGGTACTACAGGCAATTTATTAATCAAAGAATGAAAATTTACATAAGCTTCTCTCATGCACGGATTACCCGAACAATGACCCTCCATGCGCTTTAAATAGAACTCATGGACCAATCGGGTGTCAAGCCACGGATCAAGTGTCGGTAATACCGAGGTGAGAGTGAACCGTCGGATCACTACATATCGTGACCGTCAGATTGTAAGTTACAAAATGTACAACGGTAAGAAACACACTTTACCTAACTCTAACCTAACTCTATACTAGACCAAGTTGAACTTAACTATATCCTATGTGTCGGAATATCCTAACATCCACCCTTAAGAACAACTTGGGATAGGATTGAAGGATTTACAAATATGACACAATAGGAGAAGGAAGGAGGCACTAGAGCCTATCCCCCTTAGTGACAACTTCCTGAACTCCAAGCATATATCGAAGTTTAGTGAACTTTGCCTCTGTGAGAGCCTTTGTGAAGATGTCTGCAACCTGATCATCTGTTGGACAATATTGCACTTCAAGAACATGGTCATGAATGAGCTTTCTGATGAAGTGCATGTGTAGTTCAATGTGTTTGCTGCGCTGATGCTGGACTGGATCTTTGCATAGCTGAATGGCACTTTGATTATCACACCAAAGTGTGGTTGAATGCTGCTACTCAAAGCCAAACTCTGATAGGATCTGACAAAGCCACAAGGCTTCCTTACTAGCTTCCACGGCACCACGATACTCTGCTTCTGCTGACGAAAGAGAAATGGCAGCCTGTTTCTTACAAGCCCATGTAATAGGTCCTGAACCAAGAGTGAAGACATAACTGGCAGTAGACTTCCGATCATCAGGGTCACCAGCCCAATCAGAATCAGTGAAACCAACTAACAGAGGAGCTGCTTTGGCACTGTAATGAATCCCAAACTGTACTATACCTCGAACATAACGAAGTATTCTTTTAGCTGCTTTCCAATGACTTTCACGGGGGTTTTGCATAAAACGCGCAACAAGGCCAACAGCAAAGGAAAGATCAGGACGAGTATGGGTTAAATACAGGAGTTTTCCGACAAGTTGATGGTATAAGGTAGCATCAACTTCAGGAGAGGTACAAGAGACTGAAAGTTTGACTCCAGACTGAAAGGGAGAAGGGGCTGGCTTACTGTCTTCCATGTGAAAATGACGAAGAATATCACAAGCATACTTGGACTGGGAAAGGAAAATACCCTCTTGGGATTGCAAGACTTGAAGACCGAGAAAATAGTGTAAATGTCCTAAGTCTGTCATTTCAAATTTCTTTTTAAGGCTGGACTTCACATGGTTTATAAGGTTGGGATCACTACCAGTAAGAATAAGATCATCAACATAAAGAACAAGGATGATAAGAGAGTTGCCCTCTTTCTTGGTGTAGACAGTATTGTCAGAATGACACCTAGAAAAGCCAGATTCTAAAAGAAAGCTATCCATTTTGGCATACCAAGCCCGAGGAGCTTGCTTGAGGCCATAAAGGGATTTCTTAAGTCGACAAACAAGGCTGGAGTCTGTTTGTATGAAGCCAATGGGTTGTTCCATATAGATTTCTTCCTGCAAGTCCCCATGCAAGAAGGCAGATTTAACATCCATCTGATGGACTTCCCATTATAAAGAGGCAGCAACGGAAAGAACAAGGCGGATGGAGTTCATTTTGGCAACAGGAGAAAAGGTTTCAGTGTAGTCAATGCCTTCAACCTGTGAAAAGCCCTTAGCAACGAGACGAGCTTTATGTTTATCAACTTTCCCATCTGGTCCATACTTGGTTCTGTAAACCCATTTACATCTAACATGTTTGCGTCCCTTTGGTAGAGGAACAAGATCCCATGTATCATTTGTCATCAATGAATGATATTCTTCATTCATAGCTGCTTCCCAATGTGGATGGCCTGAAGCTTCTGCAAAAGTGTCAGGATCATGATTTACTGGAGCTTGAGCCAGTAAAGAAGAGGCTCTTTCAAACTGAGAACGTGTACGTCGCTAATCTGTAGGATCACCGGCAAGATCACCTGCTGCACCCCGAGTGGCACGGACCCATCTTGGAAGTTGAGGATCCTGAGAAGGTGGGGGAGGATTATCATCCTCGCTTTCATCATCTGAAGAAGAAATGTTTTCAAAGATAGAAGAGATAGGAAGAGGTGGCACATCCGCCGGACTAGGCTCGCAGGCCGATTTATTTTCATCAAATTTTACATTTCTTCTAATGATAACATTTTTGGACTTAAATGGAATAAGTCTATAACCTTTTACATCTTCAGAATATCCAACAAAAGTACATTTCTCACTTTTAGGTTCTAAAGCTTTATGTTTTTCATCTGGAATATGGGCCCATGCTTCACTTCCAAACACACGAAAGTGACTTACATCTGGTTTAATGGAACTCCAAGCTTCTTCTGGAGTGATATTCTCTAGAACCTTAGTAGGAGTGCGATTGATTATATAATTTGCACAATTAATTGCTTCGGCCCAAAAACTAAGACTAAGTCCTTTAGATTGCAGCATACAATTAGCCATTTCCTTTAAGGTGCGGTTTTTCCTTTCAGCTACACCATTTTGTTGTGGAGTGTATGGAACAGTATGTTGCATTTGAATTCCATTTTCGGTGCAAAAGTTGATGAATGTGTTTTTAACATATTCTCCACCATTATCAATTCTTAGCTTAAGAATTTGATGTCCAGATTGTTTTTCAACAAATGCTTTGAAGGCCAAAAAAGTGGTAAATACTTCGCTCTTGAGTTTTAGAAGTATACCCAAGTGCGTCTGGAGAAATCATCAATGAAAGTTAAGAAGTACTTGCAGCCAGAGAATGAAGCAACAGGAAGAGGACCACATAAATCACTGTGCACAAGCTGTAAAGGGGCTGAGGCGTGCCAAGAGGCACGTTTGTCAAAACTGTCTCGATGATGTTTTCCGAGTACACATCCGGAACAAACACCATCTCTGCAAGATACCATAGGAAGACCTGTCACCATATTTTCTTTACATAGATGCTGAAGGGAGCGATAGTTTAAGTGACCAAATCGCTCATGCCAAAGTTTGCTCACTTCATCATTATGAGCAACAAATACTGAGGGAAGATTGGATGACCCAAAGTTGTGAAACTTAAACAACCTTTTGGAATCATCAGCAAGACCAGTAGCTAGAATCTGTTTAGGATCTTTTAGATCCTTGATTACAACATCATGAGGTGAAAATTCAACAATTTTACCTTCACCTGAATGAGTTATCTGATAGACAGATAGAAGGTTGCAGGATAAGGTTGGAACACATAATACATCATTAAACTGACCATTGTCTAGATGAACAGTTCCAGTCCCTACAACATTAAGAGATCTATCATCACCAATATATATATTTTTGGTGTTACAATCATTTAAAGAAGAAAACATGGCTTGGTTTTTGGCCATGTGACAAGAGGCTCCAGATCAATGAGCCACTCATGAGAATGAGAAGAAGAAGAAGATACATTTAATGCATAACCAGACTGAGATGATTGACAATGAGATGCAGAAAGTGCCATTCCGGAAGTTGAAGTTGAAGTAGGCTCCACATGGATGTTATGTTTCTTCATTGCGGCTTCCAAGGCTTCCATCTTCTTAAAGCATTTAGATTCTAAGTGGCCATCTCGATTACAAAAGTTACAATGTCTATCAGTCTTCTTCCATTTGTTTTTATTGGTCTTATCATTTTGCTGAAATGATCTTTCATTTTGAGGCTGAAATGGTTTAGGACCATTCTTTTGAGGATATGACTTCTTAGGATTCTTTGAATTTGGTTGCTGTTGGGCGGCTAACGCTTTCGTGGAAGAGTTTCCAAGATTAAGAAGACCAAGGTGTAAGAGTTTTTCTTGTTCTCTTATTAAGGAATCACAAAAGGAGTCAAAGGAAGGGGGCTTGTAGTCTTGTCCTTGACAAATGAAAGCTTCTCTTGTAGAATGGAAAGTGGAAACAAATACAGAGTAGGCTGGTCCCAACTTAGTAAGGATGGAATAGATAAGGTTACCATCGTCTTTCTTAACTTTAACACCTTCCAGGAGATATCTAAGGTTCTTGAATTTGGACAAGAAATCTTCAATGCAAGAAAAATTATTAGGATCCAAAGTAAGCAGCTCATTTTCAAGTTGATGGGCTCTAATTTCATTTTTAATCCCAAAAACTTTAGCAAATTTTTCTAATGCTTCATGAGGAGTCTCAAGTTCGCAATGTGGAATCTAAGATCAGGAGAAATAGACATCCCTATCAAACCACGTGCTTGATCTTGTCTATTTTCCCATTTTGCCGCCTTGTCTTCATCTTTTGGTTTCTTCTCTTTGTCTGTGGCTATTCTTAAGAGACCTTTACTTCTAAGTAAATCTTCGATGTAGGCTACCCATTGGAAGTAGTTAGTGCTGTCAAGAATGACTTGGCATGGGCTTTCCATTTTTTAAAAAAAACTTGAAGCTGAAGATGCTGAAAGTAGGTGTTCCAATGGATAGATCTCGAAAAAATAGGCGGTTTTAAAAAAAACGGCTCTGAAAAAGGCTTCCGGATGAAGAAGTTATGGCTTTTTGAAAAATAATTGTTGAAGTAGCCGGCAAAGTGCGCGAATGTGCGGGAATGAAAAAATCCGCCCCCACAAAATGGAGACTTGAACCCAAGACCTCTACTCTCTTAAAATAGCTTTGAACCAATTGATCTATACAAAAAATTTGAGAGAGAGAGAGAGAGAGAGAGAGAGAGAGGGGGGGGGTGGGGGGGCCTCGGTTTGCGTGCTTGCCTTGAGAAAGCTCTTTTTCCCTACAAAACACAAAGACACAAAACCCAACACGAATATGCAAAGAAAAACGAACCTTGCGGATCGAAGTTAGCTTTAGACAAAAAACTAGAAATTTTAAAAAAATCTCAAAGTTAGCTTTAGCCGAAAAACTAAATATTTTTCTCAATGTTTCTGATTTTCCGAGATCACACTAAGGTGCAGGGAAAAGAGCATACGCATGAGAAAAATCCTTCCTTTCTGTTTCTGATTTGCCCAGATCGCACAGAGTCGCAGGGCAAAGAGCATACGCAGAAATGAAAGGTATAGATCCGGTTAAAAAAAAAGGCTAAATAAACTGAGACCGAAATAAGCAGAGAGAAAATAACAGTAAACTGCAAAAAAAACACTGTATACCTCCTGATCTGAAAAATGACGCAGCTAGGGCTACCGGAAACCTTTTCGCGTGAAACAAAAGGGGTTCCTCACTGGAACAGATGCTCCGAACGCAACAGAGCAGTCCTCTCGGCCCGAAAGCAGTCAGAAACAACAGATCTAGGAAACGACAGCCGCATGCAGTTCTACCAGCTTCAGATTTGGATCACCAACGGACGCGGCCCTCAAATAGCTCTGATACCATGTAGGAATTTACAGGGTAAGTTCCATAGAAAGAATACCAAAAGTACACCGCTCACAACCAGATCTCAAATCAATACACCAGTATTTTTGACGTGGTTAAAACCCTCAGAGTGCAAGGAGGGAAACAGTCCACGGCCTGTCCCAACGTGGGTACTACAGGCAATTTATTAATCAAAGAATGAAAATTTACATAAGCTTCTCTCATGCACGGATTACCCGAACAATGACCCTCCATGCGCTTTAAATAGAACTCATGGACCAATCGGGTGTCAAGCCACGGATCAAGTGTCGGTAATACCGAGGTGAGAGTGAACCGTCGGATCGCTACATATCGTGACCGTCGGATTGTAAGTTACAAAATGTACAACGGTAAGAAACACACTTTACCTAACTCTAACCTAACTCTATACTAGACCAAGTTGAACTTAACTATATCCTATGTGTCGGAATATCCTAACAGTGGAGGAGCTCAACGCAATGGGGACCATTGCATCCTAAGGGGGAGGAATGATCCATGTGGATATTGGTGGCCACCTGCCAAGTCCACCTGGACCCCCACCATTGTCTTTCTCAGCATTTTCAGTTTCCTTGATTGTAGCACAACTTACTATTTTTAGAAGTTTTTCGGGTCCTGAACTTCCGGAGCCGTTTTGAGGCCCTAAACGACGTTTTTTGGGGAATCTGGGGGCATCACGAGTCCATGGAATGGACTGGTGTTGCCCGTTCCAACAATGATAGTGCTCGGATAGATCTTTCTAATGAGCTATTGTACGCGTCAAACGGAGATCATATGCCAAAGTTACGACCCCGGGAAGTTGATGTACCAACTTACCCCCAAACGGGGCCCGCAGTTTGGCGTTTCATCTCCTAGGGTTAGGTTTTGGAATGTTAAGGGTTTTTCCATTGTTTCTCAACAATAAATAGGCCTTCGAGCCTCATTGTAACACAGTTTAGAGGCATGTAGCCATCACATCTCTTCTCAGAGATAAGCTACCATCGCCCTAGCTAGTTTATTGCCATTTCTGTTTGTAAGCATATTTCAGTATTTTCCATTAATGAAATGAAGTATTATTTCCGCTGCATCTTTGTGTATATGGTTATCTCTGTAATTTGTTGCGTTCCTGTTTAAATCCGGATCATTTTGGTGAGCCAAGCTTCCGATAAGACTATCTTGGAGAGAGATTGGAATGTATTATAATGATTATTGCCTTCTCCATTGCGTAGATCTAGTACATCTCTTTGGAGGAGTAGGTGGTTGTGGCTGTAACGTTCCACTATCAAAACCAGTGCTTTGACATGGATGTATTGTATGACTGGAACTCACACTTCTTAATATAACAAGAACCAACATGTTTCATGCATATGTTGTATTATACTCTATGCTATCTAGTTTACTCTAAGTGATATATGTATTTGTTTACTTACGCATGCATGTATAGACTATTCTGTATAAGTATGTATGAATCTTTCTGAAATGTGTTGTTGGTTTAACCATCACTTTGGATTTCTTACTAACTTTCCTTCCATTTTTTGATGCGTCTTCACTCGTTTTTTTCGTTCTTAACTACATGCTATCACAGGTTTCCAAGAGACACACTCACCTCACCCTCTGCATGTTACAACCTCTCATGCACCTTCCTTGACTTACTGTATTTCTCGCACCCTTGCTAACAACACAATTATCTTACTCTTTTATGTGCGAAATCGCGGTTAGGGCATTACCGTATGACCCACTGCTGGGACTCCTACACCAAACAGTCTAAGGTCTAATGGGACTTCTTACTGGGGATATCCCCTTACATGTTAGCGGGTCCAGCACCGTCAACAATGTGTTAAAGAGGGTACAAAACACTAACGATATGTTCTTTTTTCATAATTTCTTCTCATTTTTTGGATGTATTATTTTGAAATTTTATTCATGCCAATTATGTGGCACGAAATAATGTTCCATTATTTTTTGTATCATCTCTTGTTTATGAGTTAGGATGCTTCTATTGTACTAGTTCATTATGACTATGTCATGTAAAGATCAAGTTGAGTGGGTTTTACATTTGATTTCCACCGTAGTCGAAAACTGAATATATATGTTTTCTGTTAGGTTAGATGATGGGACAACACACTTTGATTTCCAGTTGTGCTCTCTTTTTCATATACTATCACAAGTGCAAAAAAACAATCTCACTTTTCTTTTTAACTGGATAAGAAAATGATGACAGATTTGTATTTTGTAGTGACAAGCATAACCATGTATTCGAGCTAGACCTTAAGCTCTTTAATTCATCCTTTCCTTACCGAACACGACCATCTCCTATTGGCAATGGAGTTCAATTTCTAAACCAACATTTGTCTTCATTACTATTTCATGATAAAGAAAGAACACAACCATTGTTGGATTTCCTTTGAGCACACAAATACCAAGGCCTTGTCATTTTTATTTCCTTCGTTAATATATTGCATCATTGTGTTTGATAGTCAATTCAATATTATTTTATGCCAATAAATCTCTATCAAATAACATAGAAGGATGACCTCGCTATTTTAGAGATATATAATATGAATAAATTAAAAATTCAAAGGGTTATTTCAATCCTCATCTTTTTATTTCACTTATTTAGAGAAAACTATATATGAAAATACCAACTCAACTCAAAGAAAACTAAAATAGAGAATCCTAGTTATGACGATGTTTCTCTCTCCATACCTTATAATGACATTATTTGTTTGAATTATACATGAAGTACACTGATAATAATGACGATTTATATATTTCTTTTAGCACCAAATTGAAATCATGGTAAACATATGAATATCCCATTAAATATGACACAAAGATGATTCAAAGAATATCACCTTCAGTCTGAGCACATGGCAGACTAATTTCTGAGGTGTGAAGTTTTATTAGAGGCATTGTTTGTTTATTTGTTTTGCTTAGAAAATGGTTTTCTCTTGATTTTATATTGTGACTTTCAATTTATCATATCTAGAATGCTGAGAAATGGGAAAGAATAATGTGTGACATTTATCTTGCAGAAATTGATGCTAAATGAAAGGATATAGAGTTTAACCAAGCTACAATCCACTTTGGTAAAGGTAAAGGGACATATTAAAAATTTACCTAAGAATACAACATATACATAGTTTGAAAATAAGTAATATATGGCTTTTTATTTTATATATATGTTCTTTTTTGTATCAAAGATATAAGAGCAAGACAAATATTGATATTGTAGAAATTGTTAGATGACCTCATTGAGGTAAATTTTTCTGATGTTCTACTTGATTGATACATTCACAATGAATGATTTAGATACTAATTAATATGTTACCAAAACAAATTATTTTCAAAGTTTATATATATAAAAGATAAAAAACAAATGTCGATGCCTTCATTTTATTGTTACTTGACTCTAGTGTGGGTAGGTTACATGAAATGTGATTGGAAAAAGGTTGGGGAGACAATATAGAAATCATGTCTTGGATATGACTCATTTGTTGTTGGAGATCCTTCAGGCACTTCAGCGATCGATTTTTGAAATGTTTCTAGTAAGCATTCCTATGGTTTTTAATGTTGTGATTCTTTCATCTCATGGTTATTTTGTGTAAGCAAATGTTCTAGGAATGCATGATAACATATCGATGGACAGGTAAACATCTTTTTTATAATTGCAATGTCCATACCATGATATCCTTTCTTTATTGTTTGATTGCGTTGAACGTTTATTTCGATTTTTGCTTTGTATTTTAACTATGAAATTGAAGGTACCTGGTATTATGTATGTTTAAACAACAACCAAATCTTGAAGATGAAATTAATACTACACGATATTGATTGAAACCCTTTTAACTATTTTGTGTTGAAATGTTTTCATGATTATTAGAAAAGTTTACTTTCATGTTGTTATTTGAGCACATGTTGTTTATATACTTGACCAATTTAATGCATTAGACAAAAAATTGTTGTTGCGAATAAGATGACAAGGATTAGACATCACACCTCGGATTATTTGTTTTAACAAGTTATTTATAGCTTGAGATTTTTAGCATGTAACTTAGTTGGCATGATTGTGCCTAAGATTTCCCTGAAGTTTTAATACTAAGTTACTAAGGTGTTATTTTCTATGGTCACTTTAATTTGTTTATACAGGTCATCTGGTCACATAAAGTCCACTACCGCTCAACTAAAGGAAACTTGTTCGAGTTTCTTACTTTTATGGGGAAGAATGGCTTTAACATCATTGATGTTGAGGTATATGTAATATAAATCCTTTATAGTCTACTTTCATTTATATTGTAGTGTTCATCACCTTGCATGTATTACACTCTGCATTCTATGTTCTTTTATCTTCAAAAAAGGAACTAAGTATTGATGGTAAGCAGCAGGATTTGAAGAAAGAAGATAACACTAACACTAGAGCGACAAACGAAAAAAGAGAGAGAAGAGAACCGATCTAGTGGTACCCTTAAATCAAATATCCCGCATAAGACACAAACATAGAGATTGATCTTCAAGTCTCCATAGTTGGTGAATTCACCTGCAATGACTTGACAACACAATGATAATGTTTTATAGTGCTGAAACAACATTTCATGTCTAAATTGTAGTCCAACCAATGTTAAGTTGGAAACTCATATTGTAGTACTCGACATTTCATATAATATAATTTATGTGGTTGAAATTATTTATAGTTGAACTTTATATTGTTTAGTATTTTAACTAACATATGTAATTTTGAATTTTCATTAAATGAACCAATGCACATTGTATGATGTTTTTTTAATTTAGCCACAAAAGCATACTAATTAACCTATGTTGATTAATAATAAACACATAAAATCAATCTAAAACTACTAAATTAGTAGTTTATATTGATTAATGATGAACACAAATAAAACGAATATAGAAGTAAATTAGTTGTTTGTAACGATTATTAATGAAAATAGATTAAATGAATATAAACTTTTTGGATTTAAGAGATCTGTGGTTTGTGTCTTTTGAATCAGTGCTCGGAGAATCCACAGTATGAACATCTTTATACCAGTGCTTGGGATTTGAAACGTTGGTATAAAGATGTTCATACTGTGGATTCTCCGAGCACTGATTCAAATGAATATAAACTAGTAAATTAGTTGTTTATATAATGAATATGAAACAACCAAAGAAATATAAATAACTATTGCAAATGATTAATCTATCATTACAAATGAAAAATTTTGCATATATACGACTATTAGTAGCTAATTTACAGTATCTTATAATAGGGAAAAAATTTAGTCATATTTCTTAGGTCATTAATTGGTTTCAAACAACAACCAAAATTCGCATATATATGACTATTAGTAGCTAATTTACAATATCTTATAACACGACCAACTTTTTGGTCAAATTTCTTTGGTCATTAATTTGTTTTCTCGGATGATCATATAGTAATATATTTTGTTATATATTTGGTCGTTAATTGTGGCAATTAATGACTAAATCAATAACCAAATTTATGACTAAATATACCGCTAGATGATAGATTGAGACAATCAACTAATGACTAGGATAAAAATGACTAAAAGTTGGTCACATTATGAGATACTATAAATTAGCTACTACTGGTCACTGAATGAAGAATAGTCATTTATATGAAAATTTTAGTTGTTTTTTTAGTAACTAACTATGCATTTTGTACCAGTGTCAATAATGTTTTTCTAAAATTTGAACCTGCGTTGGCATGAGAAAGTGCTCTGAGACCACCTGTATTTGTGGTGTTTCTTGTTAGTTTAAATGGAATATTTGGAGAAAAAAGGGTATAATATAAATGCATGAATAAATTAAATAAGATAGATGGAATACATATGTGAAAATAAAATAGTATAACTAAAATTGGAAAATGCCACTTTAAACAATCCTGTATTGATATTCCAAACTAAATGAAATGTTCACTTACCTTTTCTAGGGGGAAATCTCCAAGATGAGGAGCTCCAAATACTACAATATTCACTTGATAACCCATTACATAGCTTCTACTACTATATATATAGTTTCTAATTGATGAAAACCATAACCACCGAATGGACTTCCCTTAGTGAGGCCTCAACCACTAACTACTGGACCTTGTTTAACAAGTTCACTTACATTTATTGATTTCACAATATACTATTGTCTAGAGCCTTATTTAATCAACATGGTTGTCAATACATTAAAAATGTATTCCACTAAATATGGAAGTTAAGGTGGTTATGGAACCCTAACAACAATGAAATGTTATCACACTCAAACATGATGAAGGCTCAGCTAACCTAGGACTCAAAAAAATGCAATGACTTGACATGAATCAGTGACTTGGGAAAGACTCAACAAATACAAATGAACCTCAAAATAAAATGAATTTACTGCCCAAAAATATGGCAAGTCTTGATGAGTATGGAAATTTTATGGTGAGTATAGAAAGTGGTGAGTTTCTTGGTGAGTTTTTTAGTGAGTGTGGGGGCTAGGGAAGATTCCACAAGACTCAATAGAAGAACCTTGGATGAGTCAAACTACACTGGTACAATGTGTATAGTTGAGACAATTCTTCTCTTGCATTTTCTTGTTATGTGAGTGTTCTCTCATTGTTGTCTTTTGTGCACATATCAGATCTGCAGGTTTAGAAGCTTCTAGCTATCCAGAGCTCTAGATTTTTGCATTGGTCATTTCATTTCAGTATTATTTTGGATTTTTTTTTAAAACTCTTGGCTCTATGAATATACAATACCATGGTAGGGGTTTCTCTATTTTGATTTTTGAGTTACAAGAAAATAAACTAGTTGTTTTGAAAGTCGATCAATGTTAATTGTGGAAGGAAGACCTCGGTTGAATGTTGAAACCATGGCATACTAATTTCAAACTTCAATCCTTTCATAGAAAAAATTGAAACTATGTAATTTTCATTTTGACTCCTATATTTGTTAACATAATTTTGGTATGAATTAGCCTTGTAGAGTATTGGAAATTTTCTAAGAAAGTACCTGACAACGCAACCTCCAATAGTTGGTCACATGTCTTGTACTATTATTTTTGAAAATGGATCTTCATATAGGGCTTCCTCTGAAATTCAATGTTTTTACCTAGAAACTAGTTTTATATTAGGAAAAGGTTACCCTTCAGTGTCGGTATTTCCATGAATATGGCATATAACCCTATTATTTCCCTCTCAATAACCTAACTGCTAAAGGAAAGACGGGTTTTCAGATACAAGGATAAGGGAAAAAGGAGAATGGTTTACTCAAGAAAACCTAGGAAATTAAAGAATCGAGGAAAACCCCCATCAGATACTAAAGTGAACTTGGAAGACAACTCTAATTGGAATAAAAATAAATGTAAAGAAATAAAGTCGCAAAACAAGAGAGGAGAAACCATCATCAACTTTGAGTTCAAGAAGGAAGAAATTTAGCTAAGGAACCACAGGGTAAGAGGTACAACAAAATAAAGTTTTAGTTAGGAAAAAGAGGTAGGAAAAGGAAAATAATGTTGAGAAGAGATGAAAAAATAGTTGAGATTGTGCACAAGAAAAATGTAAAGTTAGTTTTAAAATTCCCATACAAGTAGTATGGGATTTCATTACAAAAGTTGCATCTCTAGTAAAATTATTTTGCTTCTATTAAAGAGACAAAGATCCTAGATCTAAGTGATTTCTGACAAAACTGGTGAGAACTAGAGTTTAATCTAGTAGACCTATTTATTCTGAATGATGGAAAGAAATTTAAGACAAAAAATCATGTTTGATGAATCAATGAATCATTAATTAACAACAAATGAGTCTATTATAGCTCTGAAGTGACATTTTTCAAGTCAACTATTGTTTCTATTCTTTTGACTACCGTTTCTTTCATCTGGTTATCTTGCAAAAAATTAAGTTTAGCGTACTAAGAACAACTAGTCATATGAGTCCTTCGAAAACAAAACTTGTAATGGGTACAAGTTTCTTCTTTTCAATATACGTTTTTCCTTGGTTTCTACCTATTGCAATCTCACATTTCTTTCGTAGTAGGAGCCTTCCCATGTTTTGGTTCTTATAGCTACAAAACTTAGCTCTGTGAAAACTTGGGTGAGACAAGAGAGTAAGTGATCGGCTCAAACACAGGAAAATATCAGGCAAACTATGCTATTTTTCTTACAAGAATGGAAATTTTGTACTCACCAAGAAGCAAGTTTGACTTGCTAGAAAGTCATTTTGGCTTGTTTTCTCTATGGGCCTGAGTTTGACTAGGAAACTATAACAAATTTTGTAACAATTATCTTGATAATGTTATCAAGTTATAAATACATATGTAGTGGTAGAATAAAAGAGGAAGATGGAGATGAAAGTAAATATGATAGTATGGATAGTAGTTATACCACGCTAGAGAGTTTTGGAATCTCCCTAAGAATGGATGACAGTGAAGAGGACTTCCTAGATCCAATTGTGCCAAAAATTTCCACCAAAGATCCACTTCGAACCTCAAGGTTGATATTATGAGAATGCGTTTGGATTTCTCTTCATCCCAAAATAAAGTACTATTTTCAACTACAATGACAATCTCTTTCCCTGGCGATAACCTTTTGACTACCTTAGGATCAATGTCCTTGTTAGTCATATACCTATCAATTCTATCCAAGGACACCATTATTTGTGAGATAGATATTAAAGCTTCAGCAAGTTCCTAATGGGTTCTTGAAGAATTTTGAAAATAGATGTTGCAGTGACCACCTTCAATGCTATAAGTTTTTCTCCTACAAAAATTCATGTATTGAATGTCACTACTAAAGCAAGTGAAGGCAGGCTCCATGTAGTGAATTTAGCTACTAAAACAAGTGAAGGCATGCTCCATAGAGTAATTTATTCACTGAAAAATAGAATACATATTTTTGCAGAGCCATTCATATTCGAAATTCCCAAAAGACTCTACACATGTTTGTAAATGGTATTCCCATGCTTGAAGTTTGATAACCCTCATATAATGGAAAAACCCATTAGCTATATGAACATCACACATTTTCATTAATTGGAACTTATATCTCCTATTTCTCTTGGATCCCCAAGCTACATTTCCCATTATCAGTGCCATGTAAACAAAACCAGACAACATAGAAATGCCCAAAACTCCAAACACGATTGATAAATTAGCCCCAACCCATAGAGCCATCATCCAGATGTAATGAAGTTGTACACTGTATCTAAAAGTTTTTTAGCATCCCAAGCTATGTAATTTACATTCCATCCAACACCATGAGCTTTCCTAGTGGAACTTGACAATCTTAAACCCTTTCTGTATAAATTTGTGATCAGAGTAGACCTTATCATCATGCCCAACTTCTAACACTAAAAGTTATAATTATTGGAACAAATAAATTTAATGGATTTTTCTGAAAATAGCATCAATACAAGGACAGAGCCTTCGTAAGGAAAGATCTGATCTCTAGATGTAAAATAAAAATAAAAATTGTATCAAAACTGGGCCAATATACATCACACATAGTTTTGCAATGGCTAGGGATGCAATAAGTGCAAAACTTGGCCAAAATAATCGAAGCAATGTAAGGTGTACAGGGTGTTGGTGTTTCACTATGTCATTAGACCAGTTTGATTTAAAAAGTTCAAACATATTTTTAGAGCTATCACCAGGTGTCAGTGCAGGAACATTTTTCATTTACAGAGAATTTATCTAACTTTTGTTCAATATAGGATTCATCCATCACCATGTAGCCCTTGAAAAAATACCTGTTGTAGCATAAGGAGTTATTAATTCTTTCTCAGTGCTAGGATTCAGAGTGCTACCATCTAGAACAGGTTAGTGTAATTTTTTTTTCAACAATGGTGATTCATGTTGTTCCTTTGAGTGCTAATGCTAGTAGAAATCCATCAGTAGGGAAAATTATCTATGAAAAAAGGTCATCAAGAGGGATAATACTATATGGATTAGGATTTGTGGACATGAACCTGATGATTGTAGAGATAAAGAATATTGTATTCAAAATGAAATTCATAAGCCACGAGAGATATAGAGACTTTGGATGTGTTGTAGCTTTGAATTTCTTCTCATTTCCAATTTACTACCCCAAATACAATCCATGAAAGTGCTTGGATTAGTGTGTATATTACCTCATGGATATCCCATTTAGTTCTAAGGCCTAGTCTTCCAAATCTACAAATGCAGAGACCAACATGAAATAAAATTACAATTCCTGTGATAACTAAAGTTGCTCTAAATTGGAGACTAAATTTGAGGCTTTGGGTCTAGGTTTGGCCCTAGATATTCGTGTTTTGAGGGAGTGATTTTTCCTCTTATGATATCTTTCATGAACACGGTAATTTCTTCACCAATAATTCCAGATAAAGCAATAAGAAACGAATGTTGAAAAGGATGATAATTTGCATTGCGAACATGGATGAAAATATCTACTATCTTGATGATAGGGCAATCTATGTGCCCTGTGTGATAATACTTGTGATATCTAGTTTTTTTTGTCAATTTCCTACTCATCCTTTAAATTCTGGGTTTGTGGTTTCGCCCATACCTTGCATATCTTGCTGATATGTTTATCCATATTCGCCATATTGATATGATTTGTTTTGAAAAATCTCTCTCCCCACTATTAACACCATCCTTCTTCACTTATTTTCCTTCTGAGGTCTTGAACCCTTGTACATCATGAAAAAATAGATTCTACGACCCAATATACAAAAAAATTCAAGATCAACAGGTTTGTCCTGAATTCTACAATAGAATCTAATATATTATGCGTAGAGGGAGAGCTTTGAACGCTCTCCTAACCTGGTAAGGAATAGGAGTAGTAGGTAAGAGATTATGTGCAAAGGAAGAGCATCGAATCCTCTCCCAACCTAGTTAGGAAGAAGAGTAGAGGGTAAGAGATTACGCATGGAGGAAGAGCATCAAACCCTCTCCCAACCGAGTAAGGAAGAAGAGTAGTGGGTAAGAGATTATGCTTAGAGGAAGAGTATTAAACAGGATACATCAAATCAATACATCAATATTTGATATTGCATATAGGAATGTAACTATTCTACTTTCATATAGAATCCCTAGGGCCCGCAATAAGTTGAGTGGGAAAGAGATAAAATCTCCTAAGTGATATTGGGTGGAGAGCATACATGGGAGAAAGTATTGTTGCATACAATTAGAGGATGCATCTCCCTTACCAGCTAGTATTTTTTGCTAAAGAGCATCGATTTACTCATCTCAGGGATACAGGGGTGCAAAAGAAAATAAATTTAGGCAAGCATTGGGTTGTTAATGATTTATGAGTTCATTCCTAAGTGGTATGTAGTAGAGAAAGGCCCAAGATCTATTTTTGAGTGGTCCAAATTAACTTGGAATTATTACTCATGTTTATTTTCATACCCAGGATGAGCGAACTAGCTTACTGAGGCAGGATAAAAAGTAGAGAGACATTCTCTCACAAACAATGGCACCTACTCTATGTCAAATCATCCCAGCTGCAATAAATTGAAAAAGAGGAGGGTAGTATTGCTACTTACAAGCAAAGGATCTAGTTGGGAGGTTATTTCTTATTTTCTCATGATACTCTCTTGACTTGGGAAGCATTCTACATCTCCATAATTATATAACTATTGTAGAGGGCGTAACTCAAGAATTTGGCACAACAAACGAGGAAGGGACTGCAATATTATGTCTGCAAGGAAGCCTAGTGTGAAATAGAGTTTATTTACAGTAAGTGTTATTGGCTTTAAGCCCTCTCCCAACTTGGTAAGGAAGAAAAGTAGTAGGGGAGGAATAGTGAAATGAAATGATATTTTAATGTTTACAAGACTAAAAATTGTCTATGGATTAATAATTTTTTTTTTTGACAGAACTTTCATCAAAATAACCGAATAGTTCAACTTGTACAATATTTATAGTGCATTAGCTAATTAAATGTAACAATACACCAAAAATTACTCTTCAAAAATTCATTTAAGCATTGTGAAAGGATTTATTGATGTGAATATGAAACCAATCATATGTGCCTATACTTGTCGGCTAAGCATAGTTAAGAATACCCCACTACATATCCACCATATCAAATGATCTAAGTTGGTCTACTTCATAGGAATAAAACTAGAGGAGTGTGTAGCACCAATTGATCACCCAGTTGGGTTGCCGTACTTTTTCTTTTACTTTGAGTGCAGCTGACACGAAGTGGCCCAACTTGCATGCTATGATGCCTTAAAAAAGACATTCTCATCCAAAAAATGAGCAAGCCAAAAAAAATGAAAATGTTATTTGGTACGCACATTTGGTGGCTATGTACATTCACCAAATATTCAATATCTTCCATGAGATATTATTGCGAGGATATCTTGGCCCTAAATACTTTTTGTATAGGTTTGTTGTTTTTCCTTTCTTAGTCATTTTTTAAATATTTGAAGCAAAATGTATGTTATTATCATTGGTTAATATATGTTAACTGCATGTTTGAAAATTTTGCAAGTACGAGCGGTAGCATAGAGGTTTTTCTCACATCCATGGAGTCATATGGTTGCCTGGAGCATCAGATATGGAAACATTGGATTGGTCAAACACCCCTGATGTTGACACAACAATGTGCTTCTTCTTAAAATATGTTACAACTTGGAATCCATGTGACATACATTGTCGAAATGTCATGATCCATCAAAGTTTGAACAATGATCCATGTCTTTTAAACATGCAACAAATAATTTCTTGCAACACTGAAGAGGATTATGAATATTTGGTGAACCGTGTCGAGAGGCATACGAAATGTAGTGTTGGTTCCTGTTTATGTAAAAAATTGTATGTTCTTTTGTGTTTCTATGGTTCTCCATCGTAGGTTCACGCCAATTCGACATTGTACATAGATGAAAAAGCAAAAAAAAAGAGTATGATCCGACTCAGAATGATGACCTCTTAGATGTACACAATGTCGATCTTTTAGCAATGTGGCGAGAAAATGTTGATTTCCAGCCAGTTGTGTCCCGACATGTAGTTTTGAAGTTTATTGTGAAATATGCTTTGAAGGCAGAGATAACATCAGAAAGTCATCATCACATGTTGACAATAGTTGTTGCTGGGAGTGGGTCTAGGGCTCCCACAGTATCTGCATATAAAAGGTTCCTTACTAAACACTTTTTGGGCGTGACATTGGAGTGCAAGGAACCTATCATTTGTTGCTAGAGATCCCTCTTGTTGGTTGTACTCATAATTTTTTCTTGTTGAATGTTGGGAAGAAAGTGTACCAAAGCATTTTACTACACTCTAATGAAGTTTTGTGCAGAAAAAATTTCAATGAGGTTTATCAAAGTCAACCCATTTATTTGGAGCATTTTTGCTTGATATAAATAACGCGATAATGGACTTTTGATGCGAAGCATAGATAGGACCTATGGGAGGCACGACGTATCCATGATATTGTTTGTTCTTGGCCATTATTTTATGTTGTTCCTAATGAAGATTCATAAGAGTCTAAAACCTTTTTTGGAGTGAGTTGCTTTTATACAAGCCATTTCATGACATTGCTTCAGATATTGGGTTAACAATTGAAAGTATCATTCATAATTAGAGGAATTTGATATATCACACTTGACATGTTCATAAAGACCCTTTTCCAAATGAAGGAAATTAAGATGATGTTGAGCCTCTTATACATGAAGAAAATTTTGACCGAGATTTGGAAAAGTGGCATGTTTTTTCACAGTTGGTTCCTCCAAGCAATGTGAACATTTTAGACCTTGATAGTCTTTGTAGAAGGGACTTTTATATTCATTATAATTGGAAGGAAATGATGGCCTCTGATGATTTTTTAGAACATGGTATCCATTTTATAAAATAATCATAGTCTACGGTTGTTGTGAATGGCAAGTATGTTGGGGACACATATTTGTCACATTCGTCTCTATCTGGAAAACAACTAGCTGCTTTTGAGTTTTTTTTTACACTTTGTTAATGGCATGAATGATGGTGATTTGAAAATGATTATTCAAGGAACTGTTTGAACTCACAAGTCTTCTCTCATTGATTATATTTCTCACACTCTTTCTAATTTGACAATGAATGATAAAAGTCCTTTGTTACTGCTCGCACCAACTGATATAATTTCTTTTAACATACATGGTAAAACAATACATAATGATTTAAAAATTCCTATAAAAGATATGAAACCACTAAATGATGAGGCTCTCATAGTGTTCAAGAAGAAATGAGGCACATTTGGTATATATTGTTTGATGAGATGCGGTTTATAGGTCCAAATCTTTTCATACAGATAGATTCTCATTTGCGAGAAGCGTTTCCTAAAAACAAGGATTCTCCTTTTGGTGGTTTGTCCATCATTCTTATGGGTGACCTTAGGTAGCTACCCCCATTAGGGATAAGCCCTTGTATGTAGGTATAACAACAGGGAACTGTCACACGGAATGAGTCAATCTTAAGGACAAGATAGACCTTCCTAGAATCTAACGATATCTAGTGACAAGCAAGCCAATCAAAAACTATCTTTCTCTAAATATGCAATTATAAAAAAATGAAAACAAGTGGTTTAGGCCTACCTTGGGTCCAATGCAAGTTTGTGGAGCCTCTCTCCTTTGATCCAAATGAGCTCCCTTGTAGCGAATATTCAAACACAAACAAGCAAACAAATTAAATAGTACCTGAAAAGCCAATATCATAAAGCATACTTATCATGATGATCAAGGAATTCATGAAACAAATGACATAAGACAATTTGTTGAGAAAAATGAATCAGATTGTATTAATTCAAAAAGAAGAAGAACTTTACAACCTATGCCTTGATGTTGTACAAGCTCCTCCCAGGGTCCAGCAAGAAGTCTCCTCTACTTTGACAAGTTTCACTCTCTTCCCAATGAAGCCAAAAGGTATGTGATCTCTCCTCTCAAGCTTAACTAGGAAGTCTTAATTCCACTAGCATTTACCCTAAAAAATGTTTAGCTTCCAACCTCCCTAGCAACTAGCCCAATGCCTTAATTTATAGCGTAATGGAGGGAAGTTACTAGGTCCTCCTTCAAAGGGATAAATCCCTCCTTCAAAGGGATAGCTCCTCTCATCAAGGGATTAGCTCCTTCTCTTTTGGGATGCATGAACCACCTAAGAGCAAACAATCCACGACAAAATTCCTTCTAAAATCATATAGAATTAACCCAAAGTGAGTTTTTTAGAATAAACTTGCACCTTTTTTACTTTCACAGGGGTCTGCACCCACTCCTTTAGGGACAGAGCGGGCAGGTCCGCAGGTATTGTGAACAGGGGGTTCGGGACCGCAAGCAACAGTGAGAGAAAGTGTGGAACCAAAGCTTTGTTGATTTTCAATGTCTTTCTCTCATTTTCAAAGCTTGACATGGAGAGCTGAGGTCTAAGACTTGCTTAGGAGGACAATACAAGTGATGATAGACCCATACTAACTACAAATAGTCATGGTGACGATATTTTTGTGTAACAGATTACCCCCTAAAGTGCGAAGTTTGTAGTAGATGAGGATGTCATTTATCATTTAAGAAGAGTGAAGTAATTTATCATTTCAAGGATCATCTTGTGGAGAGCCCAGTTGGAACCTGTAAAAACATTCAATGCAAAATATATATATATGATATCATATCATCGCTAAGGTAGGCATTCCCATACTCAGATCAAAACTGACTAGAAAACTAAATACTACTCTAATATAGGAATGATCTTGTAATACATCACAAGTATAGACACATGTAGACACAGTATGGACGCAACCATCTTTTTAAGAATAGTCCACAATAATGAATACAAAATTCCTCGCAGCCTGGATGGCGGAAACTAGATCCAGGGTCTTTATTTCTACTTCCCAAAATAGTACGATTCTAACCATGCAAATCAATGTGTTGAAGTCGAACATGGTAGAGACCACTTGATTACCATTCAATGATGTAAACTATTAATAAGTGTGAGAGAAACCACCAGTAATGTCAATGCTCTCAAAGTACCCAGTACAATCCATGAGATGTGAACAGATGTGTTGATGTTGAACATGTCATGGAGTCCTTTGATCGAAGGTCAATGATGCAACCTGTCGTTGAAGGCGAGAAACCTGCCATTGAGGCATGCAGATCCCAAGGTACTGAAGATTTCTAGATCATCTTTCTAGATAATGAGTTGTAGTCGATAAAACGTGATCCGTTGTAGGGAAGCCCACAACACAAAATCATAGATCAAGTTTGAAGAAATTTAGTTGCAAGGATTGACTCAGGGATGGTCAAGATGGATGATAGATATTTTGCAGATGAATGGCTTATTGGCACTAACCTCTTGAACACATAACGAAACGACAGATGGTTTGGTGACAACTGACCCAAAGTTAATACCCAGAAACCGGCTGAAGACTTTCAATGTGGTTTGATCAACTGTTAGGCAAAGGATTTCCCAACCCAGGTGAATGAAAGTGTCGTGTTCAAGAGTGGTTAAAATTTTTGACAAAAAGGCTCATTTTCTCTCTTTTCCCCCACCATTTATGGCAAGTACCTCTTTTTTTTTTACAAGCTTGAGGAGGATAACATTTGCTTGATTATAAGCTCATCCTTCGGATGAGTCCAACTTAGTTTAAATTCGAACCCTAAGAAGGAGTGGTCCGTTCCTATTTGTAATTGAACAGGTCCTTTATTGTTAAATTTTAACGAGTCCAGTATAGGAGAAACTTGGCTTTCTTCAATTTTAGAGAGTCTGAGAAATTTAAGAAGACTCCAGGGTTGACCTTTTTCGTAAATTGGTGTCTCTGAAGCCCGAAAAAGTATAAAAGTAATACTTGAGAGAACTGCTTGATATTTACAACCAAGGAGTACTTTTCGTAATTAGTGTCTCTGATCCAAAAAAGTAAAAAAGCTATCAATGACACGTCGTTTTATAACTAATATGAAATTTGAAACGACAAAAATCTGGCAATCGTTTAATGTTTTTATGGTCAGAAAAATAGCTATAAGTAGACCGTCTTTTTAGTTCCATTTTAACGAGTTTAAAAAGAAAAACTCTGCGATATTTTCATGTTTTAGGAGTCAAAAAAGAGCTTAAATGTGACTCTAATGTTTTTCGTCAAAAATGACCGATTTCGCCAGAAAAATCTGTTATCCTGAACAAAAGCTCAAACATTACTCATACCTGTTTAAAATGGATAGGAATGCTGCAAAATTTACCTTTCTAAGGTGAAACACAAGAAAATTTACAATTCATTTATGCAAAAAACTTATAAAAATGGCTTTCATCAATTCATTTTTACCGTTTGATATTTGGGCGAGAAAATAGTGCTTTTGGTGATAAACTTCCCGCGAAGATTGCGGAAAATCCATCCGTCAGAACCGAGCGTCGTCTCCTCCAGGTAATCCACATCATCCTACTCTTCAATTTCATCCAATTCAAATAATTTTTTAGGGTTTTTTTTCATTTTTTAGAGTGTTTTTAGGCTAGAAACCCATGCACGGGAGCCCATAGGCATAACACAGGCAGCCCGCGGACTCCGAATTTTTTTCAATGGGGAAAAGGTCAGGAGTCCGCACCTACCATGAAGGCAAGGTGCGGACCCACACACTGTATCTAACATAGAGGGTGCGGTCCCCGCAGCAAGGGTTTATAACCCTAAATTTCTCAAAATTTACCCAAACAATTCAATTTTTTGCATTCTAATTCGCCTTTTTGTTGGATGTAGAGTATACATCATGATTGATTGGTGAGAATAGGAGCATGAGGATGTATATCTTGCCGCGTTAAATCACCAACCTTTGATCGATGCATTGAAGGCATGTGGCTTGTACAAATTTTGGGCCATACCTGGCATGAGGGCCCAGGTGGACTTCTTGCAATGGCTGGTAGACAGGTGGAGCATACAGGACCAGTGCTTCTTCATTGGTGGCCACCAGCTCGAAATTGAGCCAGCAGACATATACTTTTTGACTGGTTTGCCTAAGAGAGGCGAAGACTTGACTCTATGCGGGACTAGGCCAGGTGGCCAGTCTATCGATAGCCTCTGCTAGAGTTTTGCAACAACCAGACTAGAGACAAAGGGATAGACATCAAAACCATATCCCGTCCTGAACTCATGGTGATCGCGTTTACTGTTACCAGGCTCTGTGGGAGTGCCGGACTACATATAGCCACTGGATCCCAAATGCGGATGGCAGTTAACTGCTTTCGAGGCACCATCTTCAACTGGTGCGATGTTGTGTTCGCTAATGTAAAAGGCCAACTAACCAGAGCCAAGAACGGACAACTGAAGACCTTTGGATATGGTGCTTTAGTTGTGAGCTTTGGTCTGCAGAGGGTCCCAATGTTGGTCCCCCAGCACCTCACTGTTGTTGCTGGACTTCCTAGAGAGACCAAACTAATGCGATGGGTTGCAGTTATGGCCCGTTATCCTGATGAGGGTACAGAGGTCGTTCGATTCAAACCTGAGTATTTCCATTGGTTGGAAAACTAGGTTTTTGCTATTCAGGACTTCCCTTACACTAGGGTAGATTTTTGCGGTGACCCAAACATGGCTCTTCCACCAGGAGAGCAATGGGATGACTCTGATAAAATCATTTTCATCATTTTCCTATTTTAATTTTTTTTTTTGTTTTTTTTCTCGTCCCAAAACTGATAGTAAAAGTTTCAATTGTAAATGTGGGTCCACAATGACCAGCCACTCTCTGGCCTTATGAGAGGAAACAACCAGCTGCAGTGGGACCAGCCCCACAGGACGAATCAACAGAGACCTTGGCCGAATTGGAGAACCATCTAGAGCATTTGACAGGAGATATTCCAGAGACCAGCATAGATGACATTCCTCGTCGACTACAGCACTATGTGATCGGTGTCCCAGTACCTTTTAGGAGGATCCTTTGTAAGGGGGGCCGTACAGTGATTTCTTATCGAGATCATCACCAGTGATAGGATGATCACCTATTGTAGACACATATGAAATTTTTTCTTTTTGTATATCATTTTTTCCGATCATAAGGTGTTTTTCAACCTATGATCGAGGACGATGTATATTTTGACACACTCCTATATTATACTATATCATTATTACCAGCTTATCTTGTAAAACATGTTATGAAATGCTTTTAAATTTACATGTATGATTATTGGAAATGTCTACTTAACATTCGAGAAGCAATTGCATCTGCTAATGTATTTAAAGATCTTGGAATATGCTGATATTCAATATAATCAAATTCACGTTCCAAGAGACGCACTCTCAAAAATAATCTCAATAACACTGGATTTCTAATGGCATATACTCTATTAAGCTGTAATACAACGAGTTCAGATTCCAACCTCTCTATAAAACTTCGGATCCCAAATGAAATAGATTCAGATAATAACTCAATCACTGCACTATACTCGGCAATGTTGTTCATTGTTTGACCGAGGCTTACCCCATGCATAGATACCAACTCGTCAGAGGGCGAATAGATAATCCAAGCTGCGGAAGAAATGTTCCGTGTACTATGACAAGCACCATCAGCGAAACCAATGTATGTTTGGAGAGGCGTTGACATCTGCAATATCAAGAGTAAAACCAAGATAAGCAGGAAAAATGTCGAAAAACACTCTCTAAGTTAAGCACACTTTTTAAACTAAAACACATAAGCTAGAAAGAAAACTAACCTAACTAAAAAATATCCACACCCATTTTTTAAGCATAATACCTCTTCAGGTAAAGACCATTTTTGGGTTTACCTAAAGAGTCCCCTTCAAAGTCTACCAATTCATAGGCCCCTTTTGCTAGCTTTCGCTTGACAACATAGGGACCATGCCACATAGGAAAAAAATTTCCAGAGACTAATTTATCATTAGCTTGATCGTACAATAAGACTAGGTCTCCTTCGGAAAAATTTCGAGGTGTCGCATTTCGATCATACTAAGCTTTAATACGTTTTTCATGAGTTTCGATCGCCAATGCAGTATCACGTCGATTCTCATCTAGTTAAGCTAAGTATAGCAAACGTTTTTCCTCTTCGGAAGTGGCTGGAAGTAACTAGATGGCCATTTGCAATGACGGGATTTCGCTTTCAATGCACAGCTTCTAGACCATAAACTAGTTGGAAAGGAGTGAACCCTGTTGACGTTTTTACTGAGGTTCGATATGCCCAAAGCACTGAAAATAGCATGTTATGCCAATTCAACCAATGAATTCCAATGATTCATCGGATCATGATGACTAAAACTTTGTTGATGGATTCAACTAGACCATTAGCTTGTGGATAATAAGGAGTTGAACTATCGTGACGTAAGCCAAGCTGGCCTGTAAGTTCAGTCATCATAACGTTTGGAAAATGATGCCCATGATCAGTGCTAATCGCTTGTGGAACACCAAACCTAGCAATTATATGATTAAACATGAAAATCAGAGTTGTTTTGTCGTCTGCCTCAAATTTAGGCATCGCCTCGGCCAACTTGGTAAAATAATCTACCACAAGGATGATATACGCACGCCCCCTGGCTGAGTGAGGGTTACATTTAATAAAATCGATACCCCATTTTGCAAACAGAATGACAATTATAGGGTGGAGAGGAGCAGGTGGACCGTGCATCTTTCGATCAAGAATTTGGTAGTTGTGGCATTTTCAGACCGCGTTAATACAATCTTTAAACAAGGACGGCCAGAAGTAGCCAGACATATGACCGCCACAATTTTTTGGGCTGTGGCATACCCAGACATATGACCGCCACACGCTCCAGAGTGACAGTCATTTAGAACCCTTCCAGCTTCATCGCCAGTTAACCAACATCGAAAAATAGAGTCCGCTCCATGGCGTTAAAGAGTATCTCTAATAATTCTCAATTTTTGGGACTGGAATCATATTTTTCGACGTTCTAAACTTGAAATTTCTGGCTGAAAGGATTGGGTTTGGAGATAAACAATGATATCCCCATACCATGGATCTAAAGTGCTGATTATAAATAAGGATTCGTCCACAATGGGCTCCTTCGCCACAGTTTCCGTGTCAGCACGTGGGAAGTCACACATTAACTATGCAAAAACTAAAGATTTCTTCGACTTAGACTTTTCAAATTCCAAGTCGAACTCCCATAGGATGACAATCCATTTGGAGTGCTTGGTCAAAATATATATCATAGGGTTGCAATTAGAAATTATTGTAGTTTTACGTAGTAAAATGTAATGACGAAAACGTTGGACAGCTTGAACAGCTGCCAATGCCAATTTCTCCACATGTGAGTATTTTACCTCAGTTGGATTTAAAGTTCAACTAAGGTAATATATCACATGATCAGTTTTGAATTCATCTTCCTGAACTAACACCATTCCAATGGTGGAATGGGAGGCGGCGAGATACAAGAAGTAGTCCTGGTTGTAGTTGGGAGGATGCAACAACGGTGCATGGGTCAACGCGTGTTTTAGTGCATCAAAATATTTCTTAGCTATCTCATCCCAATAGAATGGAGTATTCTATTTCAACAACTGGGTAAAACACTTTGTAACCTCGGCGTAGTTAGGAATGAATCATCGTAAAAAATTTGCTTTCCCTTGCAAACTTTGGAGTTGGCGAAGACTCTAAGGAGGAGGCAATTTGACAATAGCCTCAACCTTCGAGGGATCAACGCGAATGCCGGCTTTCGAAAGAACAAACCCCAGCAACCGACCCGTTTCTACAAAGAAAACACACTTGTGTGGATTCAACCTAATCTGATAATGCCTACACCTCATAAAGATTGCCTGTAAATGGATGAGATGATCAGCTCGATGTAATGAGTGAGCAGGAAAATCATCGAGATAGGGTTGCACAATGTGCTTGATGTCATAAAACGCATAAGACATGGCCCTTTGAAAAGTTGCCCCGACATTCTTGAGCCCAAAAGGTAATTTGCAATTAGAAAATGTGCCCCATGGACAAATGAAAGTCGTTTTTCGTTGATCGGAAGGTAGAATATTGATTTGATTGTATCCAGAAAAACCATCCATGAAGGAGAATATTTCGCTACCGGCACAATCATCAATGATTTGATCGATATAGGGAGTTGGGTAATTGTCCTTTGGACAGGCTCGATTAATGTCCCTATAATCGATACATATTCTTATTGTCCCTTGCTTTTTGTTAACCGGAACAATATTCGATACCCAATCCGTTAACGAAATCGGACAAATGAAACCTGCTTTGAGTAATTTTTCAACTTCTGCTTTAATAGCAGCAGCTTTTCTCGGGTGAATTTGACTCAAACGTTGCCGGACGGGTTTAGCATCCTGGTAAGTTTTGATTTCATGAACAACATTTGCGGGGTCAATTCCTGGCATTTCCTCATATGACTAGGCAAACATGTCGCGAAATTCCTTAAATAGGGCCTTATATATTTGAATTTTATCTTCCGTACACGAGGCACCTATGAATGTTTTCAACAATTCTAGGCTTAACCGAAATGTCAATAGGAATAGTTCGAGAAATGTTTCCCAAATTTAACTCTAAATCAGGATTTTTCATTGGATTCTGAGGTTCCTTGACATATTCAGTTGTAAAAATTGATGAAAAATAATTTTCAAAATGGTCACTCTCGGGTAAAAACGAAGATCTATGATGGAGATCGTCCCATGGTAAATCATCGACACATAGGATTTCATGAATTTGCTCATCAGTATGAACAAGTTCAGAAAACGTTTCTGAATCCGAGTTTGATGTGAAAAGTGATTCCTCATGGACCACATTCAGTAAGTCAATTTTGGTTGAAGATGGGTCGGAAAATGACTGCATGGCCTGATACGCAATTTCATATGGACTCAAAGGCATAACATCACCAAATGGTTCTATCTCGGATTCAGAAGGTACAATCCAAGGATCATCATAAACAATGGTGTCTGATGAAATCATATGAATGGCTGCAGTAGAAGACGATGCTTTGATAGGAGGAAAAAGAAAAGTTCCCAGTAAACCGACATCTTTAACTAATCCTACTCCAACATCCTTATACGGGATAGTCGTTTTACCGACATGCTGAATACTTTCAGAAGAGGCTGGGTCGGATGAAAAGTAAGTCAACTGGTCTATAGTTACTATCTTTCCATTATGAGGGAACTTTATAAGCCAAAAGACCGATGAAATGACAGTTGTCATAGCATAAGACCAACTACGACCCAAGAGAAGGTTGTAATCTATAGGGGCATCAACCACCTCCACATCTAGGTTAATATTACCTTCAACCCCTATAGGTACATCCTATAGAATGCCAAAAGGATGAAACCCACGGCCATCAAAGGCCTTTAGAATCATCGGGGATTGATTTAGCGAAGGAGAACCAAGCGATCTCCAACACTGTATCGACATAATACACATTGAGGCTCCCTCATCAATCACAGTCCTGTAAATAGGTCTGTTTTTTACTAACACTGGGATCTGGAAAGCCATTTGATGAGGTAAGCGTGGTATACTATTTTCTAGATCGAAAATTATAATGTTCGAGTCCTGAACGTCAACAGCTCCTATAGCCAACAATAGTAATTTACGTTGTGCTGGACATGATTGCAAAACTTCCAAAGCCGACATTGTTGAAGGTGAAATAGCTAAATCTTCAACAATGTTATAGTTCTGAGCCAGTCTCGCATGTGGATTGAAAGCTGACTTTCGAAGTATACCCTTGGCGGGCGGTTTGATTACTAAATCTAGATTAGGTTTCTCGACCTGTAGTGGATCGGAACCGGGAGCTGAGGTTGATGGGTTAGAATGAGAAGATTCTGCTTCTTTACCATCAACAGGACTTTTACTGCCATAATCATGCGATCGAGTCACAATCCTAACATGGGACATCATCAGTATGGGTTCTTCATGAGCATTTGAGGAAGAACCTATCATCTTATTGCTTGACTTCGAAAAGGATCCTTTAAAACATCAGGCGTTTGGGAACCTTTGACAATTTTCGCAACCTCTACATGATGAGGGCAGTCTCTTGTAAAATGATATTCATCACAAATGAGACAAGGATAACGAGGTTTTCGTTTCTCATCATTTGATTCTGCTTTTTCTGCTTTCTCTTTCGAATTTTTATCTTTTTTATTTTTCTTCTTCTTTCTTCTTACCACCGGATTTTGATTTAGCTCTAGATGACTCTACAACATGAATATCATCAGAAATTTCTGTGGAAGAATCTCCTGTCGGGGAATCTGGCAAGGTTATAATAGGAGAAGAATTCTTGGAAGCCTTCTTCTTACTTTTGGTATTAACCGTACCAATCATACCATCAGCGGCATGAGACCCTGAAGGAGCCGCAGTGATTTGATTTTGCTTAGGAAGATCAGGGATTTTCTTGTGTAACGTATCTGACTGAGTATAAACTAAGTCAAGGTACTGTGCTTGAGTAATTACTTTCTCCTCAGTAACGACTCTGGCCTTAGCTACATCCTCAGTGATCTTTGGCAATAAAGATTTTACAAACCATTCAGCTAAGATCTGATCCGGAATAAAAACCTTCACTAAACGCCATCGGCGTCTCCATTCATGAATGTGATCTGAAATGTAAGTGGACATTGACTGCTTTAATGACATTAGTAATTCCGTGCTATTGTCATATCTGATGGGCAACTGAATATGAGCTAAAAATGAAGTAGCTAACTGACTAAAGTTATAAAAAGTGGCTCGCGGTAACTCAATGTACCACTTGGCCGCAAGACCAATTAGAGTGTGCTAGAAAAGCCTTAAATGGATTGAATCATCTAAAATGGAGTTAGATGCACACCAGAGGTGATAAGTCATCACATGGTTCGACGATTCCTCTCCTGATTTGCCTTCAAACTTAGGAATATCACTAGGCAACTTATTCGGCATTAGCGGCCAAAACGGAAGATAGTTAATGGGATCGTTCGTTAGGTGCGACAAGTCAGGCAAGTCCAAAGTTGCGATAAACAGTAACTGATGATTAGGGTGCCTAAAACTCTGAGTCATCGGACCAGCCCCAGGAGGAGGATATCCAGGATAACTAGGAATTGGGATTGCATTTGGGATGTTGTATCCTCCCGGAAAACTAGGATTAACCGGACCGTACTGGGGTTGTTGAGGTTGTTGATATGTATACCCAGGGCACGGTTGATACTAATAGACTGGCTGCTACACAGCATGACCGAATTGGTACTATGCCTGGTACGTTTGATAAGTAAATTGACGTTGACTTGTGACAAACGTACTTGAACCAGCTTGTCCTACAGGCATCTGAACCGAAGTTTGAATTGTGGATCTAGACTGAGGTAAAGATGTCTGAGGATTTGATACAGGAACAGTAGAAACCGGAGCTATCGATACTTTAGAAGTAGGTGGGGTAGAATGAACAGATGTTGCAGTAGTTGCAGCAGCCATTTGAGGTGGAGTACGAGGTGTACTAGGCCCAGGCTGAGAAACTACCGAAGGTACAGAGGTTTGAATAGTAGACTGGACAGGTTGCTGGGGTGAGCCAGAAACTAAGGGTTGTCTAGTTTGAGATGACAACTGTAAATTAGGTTGCAAGACCTGTTGAGATTGTGATGGATCCCACACTAAGTTCATTCCGGGGTATAGACCTATAACAGGTTGAGAATATTGAGGACCATAACCGGGTTGAGGGTAGGATTGATAATTCAGAGGTACATTTCCTGTTCCTTGAACATATGATTGACCAGAAGGTGGTTGGAAACCTTGGTTCGAGTGCTGACCTTGGGGTTGATAACCCTGAGGCACGTACTGATACTGGGGTTGACCTTGAGCTACATATTGATACTGGGATTGACCTTGAGGTACATATTGAGTCTGGGGTTGACCTTGAGGAACGTACTGTCCCGTAGGTACGTATTGTCCTTGAGGTTGCCCCCCATGCGCAAATTGGGTACCTTGAGGTTGCCCCCCACGCGATAATTGATGATTTTGATGCTGCCCCCCAGGCGGTAACTGGCCACCTTGAGGTTGAGGATTAGAAATAGTACCTGACATCATAAGAATATCTTCTACACTCGATTGCTTAGTACCATCGTTTCCAGTTAATAACCCTTGTTCAATGGGTTGAGGATATGCTCCCGAAAAAGTACCAGTAAGTGACTGATACCTAGAGGGAACAGAAGGACCGCCGTACAAAAAGGATTCTGGAGATTGAGAAAACATGGACGACTGTCTTGACATATTTAACGGAGGATAGTAACCTCTAGGTGTTGGGTGATAAGTAATATGAGGTGGTGAAAAACTTAGTCCCGAGTTTTCCAAAAAGTTAGTCAATGAAAGATACCAAGCACTACTACTAGGTGGACTATAAAAGATTGATTCACGCTCCCTAAGTTCTATAACAGGTTCATTTTCAGGGATAGGGATGCCTACTTCGTCTTCCGGAGTAGCAAGTTCTTCAATAGCTATAAGTCCAGAAGGAAGATTTTGGGTAACTATTCTTTCTACCCTGGGTGAACCAGGACCACGAGAAGTTGGACAGGTAAATCCTGATGTTGGAGTAGCAGAAAATTCACTTTCAGGTTCAGATATTTCAGGTTCCTCACCTATATCACTAGTAGATGAAAAGCTACCAATACTTTCGGAAACAGACACAGATTGTGGATTATAATTTGCTACTAGAGCTTGAAAATCAGGATGTACCACTAAAGAAGACTCTCCTTCTTCAGATGACCCATCTCTGCTGTCTCTAGGAGTTACGAGGGCTCTCAACCCTTCAGTTTGGCTCAGTGAAAACTCAGGAGGTTGGCCCTGAAGTCTATGGAACTTCCTTGGTAATACAGCCACGAATAAAAAATTTTAACTACTTCACACACAAACAAAGTAAAATCTCAATGAAAACCCCCTAAAGCTCCAAAGAACCAAATAAATTTGAATCACATGCCTAAAGAATCTAGGAGATCAAACCACACACAAACAGTAACTTTCCATACTGAAAACACTAGTTGGTGATGAAATCCAACATTGCAGAGTTCAATACAGAAATGGTGGTTGGAACAGTTACCCGGAAAGCCTGCTTAATGAATAGACTGGCACAAGTTCCTCCACTAAATCGTCTTGAGTGAAGAGAACCCCCCAGAAAATCCAAGTGAGTCTAGCTAACGTCTGCTCCAAGTACGGTGGGATCTTCCCACCATTGTAACCTTAGGAGGAATCCTATAGAATATGGTCACTATGGTTACCAATGAAAACAAATATACCTGGGGGAACAATCTACGATCCGATATGCACGCAAGGGTAGAGTAACAAGCTCAATCCCCTTGAAGGCTCCTTCACATAATCCAAGGTTTACCAAGAAGTGACCCGAGGCTCCTCGACAATGATTAATCTGAGGTTTACCACTTTTAATATGTGAATATCTGGCGTCGTTCCCAATGAGGAAGGATTGATTCCCACACTTGTTCGGACACGATCTCGTGCTTCTCCTTTAAGAGGAGCTTTCCCAGAGCATAGATGCAAAAATTGGATTTTTCTCCTACCGCAAGATACAGTTACTTGTTTGTTTTACTGTCTTGGAGAGTTAATTACTCCCTACTTCAAGACACTAGACTAAGCTATGTTGGTGTATTAGATCCCTAGAAACAAAAAGATTACTAGATAGATTTTACTTTAAGCATTTATTTTTATTGGTTTCTGTTTAAGTCAAGAGGTGTGGAGATGAAACTCGTGGTGTGAATACTTGACTCAAAATCACTAAAAAATGCACTTAAGATGATCACGAAATATTTTCCCTTCAATGAACTTCTAGCTAGGAAAGAGTTTGAGAATGCAAATGCTTGTAAACACAAATCTTTCTTAACCAACAAATTAAAAGAAGAGCTTTTTGTCTTTTCCAATGCACTCAAAACGAGACAACTAGTTATTTTCACAAAAATTTCCCTTTTATTTAAAACACTCAAATACTACAAAAAAAAACTTTTTTGCAAAAGAGATTTTTTATTTTTTATAAAACACTCAAAACTATGGAAATAACTAATCTTGAGATCTATAAACTATAAAAAACTATTTGAAGTCAAATCTTACAATATGTCTTTTTCAAGGATGTTTTACTTAGCTATAAACAAACTAAGGACTAATTTGTTCAGAATCACAAATCAGTCAAAAAACAACCAATTTTTGTTTTCTTTTCTAAAAATGAAATCCAAACTTTTAACACAAGCCTTTTCGAAGTTTCGTAAAGAGAAAACACAAGGTGGGTTCCTCAACAAAGGTAGATTTGTCAAATGGTCAGACCCATAAGAAGGCCAATAAAAACCAAGGTGATCTGAGGCTTCTACAGCTTCTAAGCTCAGAGCTACTACAAGACCAAAATGAAAACCAAGCCTGGTAACCAAAACTTCTATGAATTTCACCTAAAACCCTAACACCAATGGAATTAACCTAAGAAAAGCTTCTAACAAGTTACATGGTGGTCTAAGTATGGGATAATAACATCTAAACAAAAACTGAAATGACTGAAAGAGAAAATCTTAAGTTTTTCAAAATTTTAGCAGGGTCCGCAGGCCCACCGTTCACACAGGTGCGGTACCACTTTGTGCTAAAAGAAAAATTGTGGATAAGTCCGCACTGTGTTCCAAGCCGAGGCTGCGGTCCTCTCCCAAAGTTATGAAAACCAAAAAACAAACCTAGATCTACTAAATCTACCCAATTCCAGACACAACAAGCCAAAAACAGAAACAAAAACACAGTTTCTCAATTCAAAGTAAAAACAAGGAAAAAATCAAGTCCCTAGTGGAGTCACCATTTTGTCACACGGAATGAGTCGATCTTGCGGACATGATAGACCTTCCTAGAATCTAACGATATCTAGTGACAAGCAAGCCAATAAAAAACTATCTTTCTCTAAATATGCGATTATAAACAAAGGCAAACAAGTGGTTTAGGCCTACCTTGGGTCCAATGCAAGTTTGTGGAAGCCTCGCTCCTTTGATCCAAATGAACTCCCTTGTAGCAAATCCACAAACACAAATAGGCAAACAAATTACATAGCACCTGAAAAGCCAATATCATAAAGCATACTTATCATGATGATCAAAGAATTCATGAAACAAATGACATAAGACAATTTGTTGAGAAAAATTAATCTGATTGTATTAATTCAAAAAGAAGAAGAACTTTACAACATGTGCCTTGATGATGTACAAGCTCCTCCCAGGATCCAACAAGAAGTCTCCTCTACTTTGACAAGTTTCACTCTCTTCCCAATGAAGCCAAAAGGTATGTGATCTCTCCTCTCAAGCTTAACTAGGAAGTCTTAATTCCACCAGCATTTACCCTCAAAAATGTTCAGCTTCCAACCTCCCTAGCAACCAGCCCAATGCCTTAATTTATAGTGCAATGGAGGGAAGTTACTAGATCCTCCTTCAAAGGGATAGCTCCTCTCATCAAGGGATTAGCTCCTTCTCTTTTGGGATGCATGAACCACCTAAGAGCAAACAATCCACGTCAAAATTCCTTCTAGAATCATCTAGAATTAACCCAAAGTGAGTTTTTTAGAATAAACTTGCGCCTTTTTGACTTTCACAAGGGTCCACACCCACTCCTTTAGGGACAGAGCAGGAAGGTCCTCAGGTATTGTGAACAGGGGGTGTGGGACCGCAGGCAATAGTGAGAGAAAGTGCAAAACCAAAGCTTTGTTTATTTTCAATGTCTTTCTCTCATTTTCAAAGCTTGACTTGAAGAGGTGAGGTCTGAGACTTGCTTAGGAGGAAAGTACAAGTGATGGTAGACCCATACTAACTGCAAATAGTCATGGTGACGATATTTTTGTGTAACAGAAAAATTTTGCGGGAAAGCTTCAACATTGTTGTTACTTTAGACAAAATTTATAGGCAACAAGAAGATGATCCAAGACAAGCATCTTTTCACAATATTTTAGCTAATGTTAGAATGCAAAGCCTTTCCTTGCTGATTGGGATCTTCTCATGACGTGTGATAGTAGTTGCTTGGATTGAAAGGAAAATAGTTTATTTGATTTTTATATTCACTTGTTTGCAACAAATAATCTCATCAATTTGCACAATCGAAAAATTCTTAAATCATTAAAGTGTCCTATTGCAAGATGTGTTGTTGAATGTAGTAGAGGAATGAAATTAGGTGATACTGATGATGATGTCTTGAAGCGTGAATTTTTTCTATGTAGTGGAGAGTGTGTTATGTTAATGTGTATTTTGTGGGTTGAGATTCGGTTGGTTAATGGTGCACTTGGATATATTGAAGATAGTTTCTTTGCGTCGGGTTCAAATCCACCACAACTTCCACAATTCGCTACAGTTATTTTTGAAAAGTACTATGGTGTTCCATTTGATAGGGATTGTCCAAATGTTGTTTCTATTCTTCTAGTTGTTAGGGGGAATCTTAGAGAGATGCCATCAAAAATGGCATGGGCATTGACAATACAAAAATCATAGGGGATGACTTTGCAACCAGCCACTGTAGATATTGGAGATGTAGAGAGGTTGAGCTTGCCATTTATAGCTATATTGAGACTGAAATCTATAGATGGTTTATGGATTTCACCATCGTTTTCTTTTCAACGTTATGTAAAAAGGCAATATAGTGCATATGTTACACTTATAAGGAAAGAGGGTGAACAATTGAAGTTGATATCACTCAAGAGCTATTTATGCTTAATGCAATTTACTATTTTGGCATGTCTTTATTGTTACTTGCAATTATTTGTTCACACATCAATTGGTTGTTTGTTAAGCTTCTTGACCATTTCAATAGATTTGTTTATTGGTAAAGTCAGTAAACATTTGCTAGTAGTTTCACAGGTCAATAATATTTTTGTGGTTATTTTCGTCTTTGATTCATTTAAGTTTAGCTATTTGTGCTTTCTTTTTTGCTTGTTTTTTATCCTATTACATTTATGTCAACTCAATTTTTTTTTTCAAATTTTTGTTTCATATATATATGTGTGTGTGTGTGTGTGTGTGTACTAAATTTAATTGTATGTTTTTCTCATTGAAATGTAGACATGGACAACAATGATGACATTTATTACATCAAAGCGATTAAATCTATTAGAGGAGGAATAAGTTTTGTTGGCTATATCTAAAATAGGCTATACAAAAAACATGGTTTTTAAATAATGAATCCATATAGGTGAGGATACTTTTTGAAAATGGAGGAACACCCTCTTATAGAGTTTTATGAACCCAACGTTTTGGACTACCGCCTTATACATATTCACTTTTAAATTTACAAATTTTTTTATAAGGATATTAGCATTTTCAATCTTAAAATTTAAGATAAAAATGACTTTTAATTTAATATTAAAATAAAAAAAGTATATTGAAACAACAACACATAATTTATATAATTATAGTAATATTGATATTTGATGAAATAAGTTTCATAAAATATGTAGGTATTATGATGGACTTAATGATAAATAGATATCTCAACTTGTCCTTCCACCCTAGACATATTCATTTGTACTTTTAATATCAAAAAAAAATTATACCACTATTATGACTTTTAATTTAAAAATAAAAAACAACAACAATTACAACAACAATGTTTATTTGTTAAAAAAATAGAAAATGGTTGATTGAACCAAGATATAATTTATATAATTAATCTGAATATTAAATAATAAGATAATTTATCTAATTAATATAAATAATTACAATATTAAAATTTAAAATATATAATTAATCATAAATAAATAAATAAAATACTTTAAACCCATAATTTATATATGAAAATAGATTACAGTGAATTAATTAATTAAAACCCTAAGATTTACCAAATTATTCAGATTATGGCAGACTAAAACTCTTATAGTATGCCTTTCCATAATCCATTTATTGACTCTCAAGATTAGCTCCTCGATACATCATTCATATCTTCTTAAATCTATTGACGTATTCCCTTATGATGGACTCACATGGTAGTTTGAAACATTGGGTTCATAAAACTCTATAAGAGGTCATTCCTCCATTATAAAAAAAAACATGGTTTCCATCCTACTTTTGTTGATGAACATTTTTGTGTTTTGCATCAAATGAAATCAGAGGTTGAATACTTGTACCATTTGCACCAACGCGAATCTGAAAGGAAAACAAGAAGGGATTGGTTAGCAAGTGTCAATCATCATGATCATTATCCTATTGATTTTAATTGGTGTTGTGTTTAATACTTGTATTTTGTTGCAGTGTTTAAAGTTCAAATTCGACCTTGAATTTGTTGATATAAATAAAACCATCATATATCTCAAATACAAATTTGTGTTCCATATGTTTTTTATATTAATCTTTGGGTTTATAGTATTCATATATTGATATGTTTATGTTGATGTATCGATTGTCGACAGTGTTTCAATGGTTTATAATGTTTTCATATCAATGTAGCACTACCACAACCACATATTTAATTAGGTTGATATATGCTAATAGGCATATATCAAAAACATTGTTAATGTTCTGATTTTTCACTAATAGATATAAACTCAAATCCCAAAAAATGTTATGCAACCAAAAGCCTAACCCTATTAGCTAAACGTTAAATATTTTTAGATTTACAATTTAATTTTATAAAATAAGATATTAAGTATATTCATAAACCATGCAACCATTTTATAACTCTTAAATTTATCCCATTTTACAATATCCATCTTTGGTTGGTGAGGGAAAGGCTTTAGATTGTGCTAAAGATTTCTGAATAATCAGCTAACCTTCCATCAATTTTTTATGATGTAACCTATGGAACAAATATTATATGGCAAATTGGTAAAGTAAAGTAGTTTTCTCTAGCACGTGAATAGTTGAATAGAAAGAGAGAGGCAAATATCTAGAGGTGTAGTTTCAATATTTTCCATAGAAAATTCTTGGATGTAACAAAAGAGAGCTATTGGGATTATGTGGTCAAACCCTCTAAATCCTATCTCTTAATCATTCGCAACAACCCAAACTCCATTAGCATATTTCCATAATTTTTTCCACTACATGGAATTACCAATTTTATCTCTTTGGTGTGTATTCCATTGGGATTTTAGTATTTCTCCTTAGGGCTTGTTATTCCCTTACATTTACAATATCAAATATTAGAATTATTAATCTAAGGGTTCGTGTTACTAGGGTGTAATATTGTTCATATTTGTAGGGTTCAATTTTGGGTTTGATACTGCTATGGTTTATAGCATAGATCCCTTGTCTTTAATGTTATTCCCTTGGCTTTATTATTTCTTTGAATCTATTGTCTTTATTAATCTAAGGGCTCTTATTTCTAGGGTTAAATATTATTGATAAGGTTTATAATATTGATTGTTAGGTTTATAATAATGGTTAACAATGGTCTACCATGGTAAAATGTGTCATTGTCACAAATATTTTCTTCATATGAAAATCAAGCATGGTACAACATTGCTTTGTGAAAACAATTGTCTCTATACGTAAATCAATTAGGTTCAGCCATGGTTAACAATGGTCCAACATCGCATCGTAACAAAAATTGTAAACCATGAATCAGGAATCACGGTCAACCATCGTAAACCATGTTTATTTTAGGGTTCATAATATTATGTTATAGTTTATAATCATGATCAAGTATGGTCAACCATGGAGAACCATGGCCAACCATGCTCAACCGTGTTTATTTTTGGGTTTATATACCTTGGGTTTATAATATTGATCCTAAGGGTTTAATGTTGTCCCCTTCAGTTTAAAATAGTTTGGCCTTTTTCCTATTATTATTCACTTAGGATTTAATATTATTACATTGGGTTTACAGTATCATTTGCTTGCGTTATTTATCTCGCAGTGCATATTTGTAGGGTATAAATTCATAATTTTTGTTAGTGCTAATGTCATTATTTTTTATTATTAGTTGTAATGTTATTATTTTTATTATTATTTCATTTATTATTAATTGTAATGTTATTATTTTTGTTATTATTTCATTGATTATTAATTGTAATGTTATTATTTTTATTAATATTTCTTGTTTCATATATATTTATCATATGAATATTCAGAGGAATGTTTAGGTGGTGGTCGGGTTTGTATCCATATGAGGGGTTGATTAAATAACTATTATTATAATCCTAAGTTGTAATAACCTGGTTCATTAGAATGGTACACAAGTTTGATAATCGGGGGACTTGTCTAAAGTATCTCAATATTCATTTAATTTTACTTAACAAGAATGTGTTAAGTGAACTACAACAAATACTACAGAAAATATGAGTATAATTTATTTTTTTTGATATTGTAAATAATTTTCAAATTTAAATAATAATAATAATAATAAGAATAAGAATAATCATAATAATCAATAATTAATTTATCAAAAATAATTATGGAAAATAGTGCATTCAAATATTTATTTTATATGCCATTATAAATAGTGTTTATGTGTATTTGATTTGAAATTGGTTTGTTTAGATGTTTATTTGATTTGAAATTGATTTCTTTGAAAGTAAGTAAAACTCACTTTGATTTTGAAATATTTTAGAAATCTAGTGTTTAATTTGGTTTTTTTTGTTTTTTATTTATTTTTTTGTTTTCTTTTTGTTTTGTTTTGTTTTTTTTTTGTTTTTTTTTGTTTTGTTTTTTGTTTTTTATATTATTATTATTATTATTATTATTTCAAAAGAAAAGACTGATTTTTTATAAAATGAAAAATCAGTATATATATAATAATAATGTTTGCCAGCACCATTGAGACAAGATAGGAGATTTGTTAACATCTCTATATGATTGAGTCTAAACAAAAACAAAACAAAAGCCTCTGATAAGATAGATAAAATTCAAAAACACATTATAACATTAAACAATTGCCATAAATTTCATCATAGAAACGTAAAGAGCCCAAACATATATCTAAAACTTTTAGTTGATGATCATATTGTCTTCTTCCCACACCACGCATTCCCTGGCAAAACAAAAATGCATATAACCTACAGGGACTGGAAGACCAAATTTGGAGAGACCATCCTCGTCCATATTAGCCTCACGAAAAATATGCTGAAACGAATTAGTTTGGAATTTTGTCTTAGCAACTCAATACGATCCATCCAACATTTCAGATTTGATGGACCGAAGTTTGATCTTCTGATAATGTCGTTGATGAGTGACATGGAATCACCATATATGTGGATGTGATGAATATTTTTTATTCTTGTGAAGGAGAGAAAACCCTAGAGGGTCAACACTTCAGCCCTGGTGTTGGAGCCATTACTACCTTGCCAGAACAGTTTGTAGTAGGAGAGCAGAGAAAGTTTGATCTAAGCTTCGCAACCACATATACCCGCCTGTGTAGCGTCATCGAACAAACCTACTGGAAAAATAAAAGTAGGATTGAAAAATTGTGACCTACACACCTGGTTTGTTTGATGTTGTCCTACCAGCGACTCCACCCATGCAAAGATTCGGGAACAAATGTGGATCATGTTGACATGAATTTCATCAAAAATATCTTGGTTTTGTGCTTTCCATAGTTTCCACATACCATAAAAAGGAATACTTCTATAATGTCTCATAGCAGAGACTCGCTAGCAAAGACATAGTTCCATGGAGTTGAAGACCCTATAGGAGACCTTTAAAAAATGGAATATATATCCCCAAATGTGCAAGGATACAAATCATTGGAGGAAGAGGTGTAGAACAAATTCACCAGAGGTAGAGCATAGTGGACACCTCCCCTGGCCTTGATGTCCGCTTTTGGACAAGTTATCCCACATCAAGATCTTGTTATTCCAAGCCATCTATATGAAGAGAATAATTTTAATGGGAGTAAAATATTTCTAGATAGTCCTGAACCAACATAACTTAGCTGATTAAAAATTATAATTGATAAAATACTTGTAAGCTTCAGCCACCACCACTAGGTCATGTTGTATTCTAGCGAACCAAATGAGTCCATCTCCTCTCTTATCCTTGTATAAGTTGTCCTATTGGAGCCCCCTTAAGTGGTCATTCCATATGTCCGCGTGAGGCCAAACCAAACGGATGTCACTCACTTCCAATATGATGGGGTATCTACCATTCCATTGTTTGATGATCTAACAGAGCAAAGTATATCCACTAGAGCGTAGAGCAGAAATGAAATCTTGTGGGAGAGTAAGAGATGCCATGTTTTTGGCTATGTTGTCAATGCCAATAAGAATCTCAAATCCATATCCAAAGGACCATCTCATAAGCTAGAGAAACCATCCTTTTACTTTTTAAAATCTCATCCATATGTAGGAACCCTTATTGATGCCTATGCCACCAAGTGTGAACCATTCCATAAATTCCATTTGTTATAGGTACTTATGTTTTAATAATATCCTGCCAAATTTCGTGACAAAAAATTGCTCTCCAAAGAAACATAATCAAAAGTTTCCATCCAAAAATATTCGAATATACTAATCTCCGTCCTCTGAGTTCCTTAGGTTTGGTGGTCCTTTCCCATATGACCAAATTATATTGTATAGTCTCTCTGTTCCCAGTCCAGAGGAACTGAGTAATGGTGGATCAAATATGTTTCAATCTAGTTTTCGGTAGTGCAAATAAATGGGACCAATATACCGATATTTGTTGTAAGACTAATTGGTTTAGTGTATATCTCCCACCCAAAGAGAGCCATTGGTGATTCTAGCTATCCAACCTATGCATAAACTTGTCCAAAAGCCATGACCAATCTCTAATATTATAGTTGTTTGATTTCAGATGAAAACCCAAGTAGGTCATGCCTTCCTACATCTTCCTCATTCTAATGCTAAAAAAATGGGCAATGTTTCCTTTCTTATCCTAATTTGATATATATATATATATATATATATATATATATATATATATATATATATATTTCCATTGAAAGTCAGGCCTGAGGCCTCACGAAACCTCTTAATAATAACATATAGATATTCCCATTAAGAAACAGAATCCTTTCCAAAAGAGAGGGAATCGCCCAAAAAGAACAAATATCTAACCTCCACCTCATCGACCATTTTAATACCCCTAAAATCCCATGCCTCTAGTCATCCTAATATTTAGGTTGTGGCCATCCATGACAAGGATGAAAATTAAGGGTGAGAAAGAGCACCCTTATCTAAGTCCTTTACCCGCCCAGAAGAAATTTAAAGGATATACATTAATAACGACAACAAAATTGGTTGAGGTGACGTAGGCCATGATCCAATCTATAATTCGGACACCTAGGACCACCTTAATGAGGAAAAGGTAGAGGAAAGCCCAATCAATTGAATCATAAGCCTTGTGTAAGTCCAATTTTAAAATAACAACATTCATCTTCTTTGTATGAATGGAGTGTAAAGACTCTTAGGTAGTGGCAACAACATCGTGAATTAGTCTGTCAAGCAAAAAATCAAACTATTCACGAGATATGTATTCTGAGAGTTTATCCTTGATGCGAGCAACTATCACTTTTGAAATGAGCTTGTAAGTGATATTACACAGGGAAATGGGGTGGAAGTCTGGGAAGGATGAACGATGTGAGCACTTAGCAATAAGAGTGAGAAAAGTAGAGTTAACGGAACTTATAATGTGGCACGGAATATGAGATTCCTCCACCATATCGAGGAGATTCTAGCTCATTAGATCAAAAAATGTAAGAATAATTCGACAGTCTAGCCATTAGACCCTCAACATTTATACTTCGAAAAATATTTCAGGACGTAGAGAATTTCTTCCCTTGTAACTGGTCAAAAAATGTCCTCATTATTGGCTTCATAAAACATGCAAGGGTACTTATCAATGCCCCATAATAGGTATTCAATCATAACACCTCTCTGAGAAGCAAGAAATTTCTCAAAGTATTTAACTGCCTCCATTTGTATCTCTGAAGTGGAGTATACAAAGTCCCCACATTGAGATTCAATTTTCTTATAAAGTATTCATGTTCCTCCTATGATTATAAAAGTGGTGGAAAAACATGAATTCCAGTCACCCTCCTTTAACTAGATACCACTACTCTTCAAACACCAAGTTGTCCCCTCGATGTTTAATATATTTTGTTTCTTTGATTCGAGATACTTGGACCTAGTTAGATCCGAGGAGGAGGGGAGGATGCATTCAGAAGATTCGCAAGTCTATCAATCTCCACAATAATCTTATCTAGATCTTCTTTGAGTTGGAATCTTTACTTACGTTCCCATGTATGAATATGACTTTTCAGGGATTAGAGTTGTTAGAAAATTATATATTATAGAGAAATGGAACACATAAAATATTGCAGAAATATAAACACAGAAAACACATAAAATGATGGAGATGCATATATACGTGGTTCATCCAATTTGGGCTACATCCACCGAGAAACATTCATTCCTTCCTTTTATATTATCCAGCAAAATGAAGAGATACAACCTACAACAAATCCTTTGTAATTCCCTCTTCACTCTCACACAATATCTTCTCTCTTTCTCACTCAAAATGCACATCTACATAGATGCAATACAATTCCCTCATATATAGCAAGGGTTTTTCTTATAGGGAGAAAAAACCCTAAATTAAACATAACTTCTATCGTCATATTTTCTCCTAATGAACGATCAAGATTACAACGAAATTACAACATTTTACAAGGCAATTTTACATCTATGTTTAGCTTTGGGGGCACTCCCCTAATCCGTCGTCGGGGGGGTTCTAAAGAATCATCATTGCCCCCCCCGGACCCCCCTGGCACCTTATGAAATGGGGTCCAATGTGGCAATACTTCTTAATAAAGAAGATAATCATGCTCCACACCCAACATGATTTTCTTAGTGATAAAATCCATAGCAGAAATATGAGGCCGACCCTGAACAAATCCCTAGATTGAGGTAACAAGGTTGTTAAAATCCTCATCTTCTAGCCATGCTTGACTGAATTTGAATAGGATACCCTTTCGAGACTCCTCCACCTTCCAACACAATTGGGGTGTGAGCATAAAAGAATGATTTGAATACCCATGAGCGGAAGTGTTCAAGAAACTCCATGAAGTCCTCAAGAACCATAAAGGAGTTCAATCTCTCACCAACATACTCCACACCCAATCTATTATTATTCCAAGTAGGTGACATGAGAGAGGTAAGGATATCTACAAGATGATTCTCAGCAAAACGTCCAACAAGATGTCCTGCTAATGGGTATGGTCTACTACAAGACCCCAACATTCTACCTTTATGAAATTATCATTAAAATATCCATCAATAATAAGAGAACCCATGCTCAATAGACTACATACCTCCAAGCAATCCCAGAAAGGCCTCCTATCTCTATAAGGGGCATATAAGTTGAGGAGGTGGAAGTGACCATCATACCCACTAATCTAGAAATGGAGGAGAACTTATCCTCTAAAAAACCAACTCTCGTCTGACGCTTTGCAAGTAAACAAAAAGGGTCTTGAAAGGTAAAACAAGTTTCACAACCTCTTCAAGATGGTGAGTTTAAGATTCACATGAGCTTTAAAAGAGAAATACATTCACATGCAACTAAAAATTAAAAAAAATGAATAGAAGAAACCAATATTTGATGATGGAGTTCAGCCCTCCTAGGATATGTCTCTGGGCCTGCTCTGAATCTAGATCACTACACTGATTTAGAATAAACTTGGTACATATAACTTGTCGAGAAAAGAGTGGATTATTTCTCCTACAGAGAAACAATTCTCTTACAAAGATTCTCACTCAAAAAAAAAACCACCAACATGAAACTCCTCCACAATGAAGAGTTTAAAAGGGCTTCTCTCCTTAAAAAATTGAGAAAATACTTAAAAGAGATGCTCTACACATCTAATATTTGTCGCAGATGAAACTGGAAGGTTGGAAGACCTCTAACTAGGCTCTCTCCATGCTCAAAATGCCTTAATACTATTTCAAAACTCTGATTGTCTCTAGCACAAAAAGACTTGATTTTGCAAAAATTCCATCATAAAGTGCTCAAATCAGAAAAATGACCTACAATTGGATCCAAGATGCTCAAAAAACCCCATCTAGGTTTTTCTTGAGCTTAAAAAGGTAAAAAATTGACAAGATATGCTTCTCCAAGCCAACCTCTGCTATATGTCTTTCAAGTTGACAAAACGTGATAATTGTCTTGAAAAATTTCACTTTACACAGTCTGTCGAGTGACAAATTCACCTAGGACTAGCATGCTTTCCATTGGAAAAGGTGAAATTTGTTTCCTCATTAAATTTCACAATGATGCCTATGCGCCGAATTTTTTGCCCTGTCGGCAGTCACATGGTCTCCATGTGGCTAGGGGTCAGGCTAACTTCTGAGCCCCATCATGATAGCCCTACACCGCTCGCATTCAGTTAAGTGGGATTCGTGTGACTGGGGATTGGGCCTTATTTGCTTGCCCCCATAAAACTAAGCTCCCTGCTATTGGTCATTTCTCAATCAATAGCACGAGGGGTTGGAGCTGAATCCCTGCCCGCGTCGTGGTAGGACACCATGGCTCGTGTGTGGTCATGTGAAGCGCCATATTCCCAAGGGTCTAGTTCCTATACCCTGCTCCAGTAGCACCCTCGTTTCCATCCAGGGTTAACGCCCAACTCCTTATCCCCATATGCACTGACTGTAAACTATATATTGAAATTCACTATTACCATAAACAATTTCCACTTGTGGCTTTGTGGTTGGGTGCCCAATTTGGAGATCGGACGTCGCAAGTTTGACCCCAGCTGACCACATTTCACCTATACATATAATTTTGACCAATGAGAAAGTTCCATGTGGTGGCCTCTGATTGGGCCACATGGTGACCTCCAATTGGGCCACCAAAATAACCTCAGGCAACAGAATGATGCCAACTCACCACTGTCTAGATTGACACTTGACGAGCATTGATTAGCCCCTCGTACACCCATTTGGAATGCTAACATGAGCCATATGGACTGCCCAGTCAGATCATCTACAATTTTTTTATTTGTTTGGCCAAATTTTAGAACATCATAACTTGAGTATATGATTTTGGTTTGATGTGATTCAAACATCATTGGAATGAGGATGACAAACACTATTAATTGATGCTAGCTTTGAGAGATTCGAAGAACTTTTATTTTTGAGACTATTTTTGATCCGCGGATGATACCTTACCACTAGGAACTTTTGGACCTCCAAAAGTTTATCCTGTTTCATTAAATAATTGAGGAAAAACCTCATTAACTTTCATGATATCAATCCTTATTGTTCTTTTTGTATTGGTCATATTGGTGCCTTAAATCTCCAATCAAGGTACTTCATCTTGCCTTTGCATGAAGTATTTACCTTCCTGCCAACAATTAGCCACAATTCTTATAAACATATAAGAACAAAAACTTCAATGGATGGAATATGAAAATTATCTCAAAAACAATATTTATTTGGCTCAAATAACATTCATCTTGAAGTCTCTCTTTGATGAAGGAAAACTTTATCTTCCTCCTATAAATTAGAAGCAACTCAATGCTCGCCATTCATTGTTTTACACTTTGCTTTACTGTCCTCAAATTGCACTTGTACATTTTGATGTAGTAGTTGTGTTTGCTTAATGACATCCTTGACCTTTTCCACATAATCATGGTCATATTATGCACAATATTTACTAAATATTAAATTCACAAACAAGTTTCATTTTGAAAAACTTGTATAAGTGAGTGCTTGACACAATTGTAGACATACTCGATGATATACAAAAACTCATCTCAAAAGTCCCCAAACAAATGGAGTGAACGTCAAGAGAAAATAACATGATATGTAAAATAAAACGCACTTGTTATAGATAAGTGATTGTACATGACTTCACTTTACAAAGAACCCAAATGGGAATTTACAAAAAGTTATTACAATTTTACAAAGAAAACACACTATACGAAATAGTCCACCCATTCTTTTCCTATCCTGATATTATGGGTTCTCTTTCTGCACCTGCTTTACTTTGAAGCTTTCTTTAGGAATTACTTCAGTTTCCATGTTTCCACTTGTTAATTTCCTTTCATATGATCACATGACCTCTCTTTCCTTCTTGGGATGAATTTTCTAGATGAATTTTCCAAAACTTCTCAAGCTCATGTCCATTCATGCTACAATGGGTACAAAAATGCTTATGCTTGCCTAGTGACAAGGAAGTCTTCATAATTGGGAGAGGTTCATCATGCTTTGTCCCAAGGATTTGGGCTATTTTCTTGACTATCACTTTATGTTGCTCACAATTAACCATACAATGGTCAACCACATCACATAATGTGCAAGGAAACTTTTCCCATAATAATCAAAATCACCAACACTTTTGAAATTCACTTGACATTGACACCTATTCTTTGGGCTATGACTTTGATGATGAGGACTAGACTTTGCATGTCACTTGGAACATTCATCTTTCTTTAGATACAACTTACCATCATCATTACCATCAGGGTGTGACATATCATCACTTTATGATTTCTTTGTCTCAACTATTTTAGAGCACTCTCCAATTTCTCCATGACCATAACCCTATCCTTCATGTTGTGGTCTTTCCTTCACCTCGATAGGATTAATGATACCTTGGCCATTGACTTTGAGGCCTCTTACATCATAACCCATTCAAGTTAAAAGCTTCATACCAATAGCTTTGGTATGCTTTTCAAAGGTTACAAAAGATGTGTTATCAACATTAGCTAAAGGAATAGAACTAGAAATGCTAATTACCTCCTTTGGCTTATCACCCATCTTCTCTATTTCAGATGCTGCTAAAGAAGTGGATGATGACTTGAGCCAACCAATTTTACCCACTGGAACATAAGGAGAATATTTCAAATCTTGACAAAACTCATAAGCATCATTCTCAACATAGGGTCCATATCCCGTGTATTAACCATGCCCACAAATTGGCTTCATCTTGGAGGGATTACTTGTTGCTTCCAAGATGGAACTCTCACAAATATGTTCCTCCACTACATGCTACAATGGTAGGCACATTTTCCTTTTCTCCTCCTCTGAAATTTCAAACAATATCCTTAGCTCAACATTCTCCATTCGAAGAGACAAATTAATCTCCTCCAACTCTTGGAGTCTTTCACGCTTCAATTCATTTTCCATACTTGCAACCTGGTCAGAACCTACTCTAATACGACCTGATCTGAAAATGGAGGAGAAATTCTCCTCTCCAAAACTGACCATCCTCTGATGCTTTGCAAGTAAAAAAAATGGGTCTTAAAAGGTAAAACAAGTTTCACAACCTCTTAAGGATGGTGAGTTTAAGTTTCACATGAACTTTAAAAGAGAAATATATTCACATGCAATTCAAAATGACAAACCATGAAGAAAATAAAACAACATTTGATGATGAATTTCAGCCCTCCTGGCCTATGTCTTTGGGTCCACTCGCATATCTAGACTGCTATAGAATTCTCACTCAGAAAAAAGAAGAAAAACATACAAAAAGAATTCAACTAAGTCATGGAAATTTCAACATAAAAAGGACTCTCAGAAAATACATCCTTGTACTCCATTAGAAATCAAAGTCATAAACATGCAACTACTCTACAAGGAAGATTTTAAATTGGCTTCTCTCCTTAATACATTGACAAAATACTTAAAAGTGTTTCTCTACAAAGTAACAGTTGTTGCAGATGAAACGAGGAGGATGGAAAACCTCTAACTAGGCTCTCTCGATGCTCAAAATATCTTCATACTGCTTCAAAACTATGATTGTCTCTAGCACTAAAATAATATACTCTACAAAAAGTCCATCTCAAAATACTCAAATTAGAAAACTAAGGTTACGATTGAATCCAAGATGCTCAAAAACACCCATATTGGCTCTTCTTGAGCTCAAAAAGGTTAAAATTTGGGCAAGATATGTTGCTGAATGCCAAGCTCTGCTATCTATCCTATAAATTGACAAAAACTTGCTAATTGTCTTGCAAATTCACTCTTTACACAGTAACTTGAGTGACAAATTCACTTGGGGCCAGTGTGATTTCCATTGGAAAGGGTGAAATTTGTTCCCTCATTAAATTGCACAATTACACCTAAGTGTAGAACTTTCTGCCTTGTTGGTGGTCACGTGGTGCCCATGTGGCTGGGGATTAGGCTAACTTCACACTCCACTGGGATAGCCCTGTACTACTCGGCTTCGGTTACATGGAATTGATCTGACTAGGGGTCGAGCATTATCCACCTTCCCCCGTCAAACTTAGCTCCGCGATGGTGGTCATTTTCTAATCAATAGACGTGGGGGCTAGGGCTGCATCCCCTCCCCCGTCCCGATAGTACCCCATGGCCTGTGCATGGTCATGTGAAGCTCCATATGCTTAGGGGTCTGATTTCTATACCCCACTCTAGTAGTTCCCTCGTTTCTAGTCGGTGGTCTCGTGCAATGTTATGACTAGGGGCTAGGGCTAACACCATGAGCTCTACCCCCATATGCACTGATTGTAAACTTTATAATGAAATTTTTTATTACCATAAAAACATGAAACTTGTGTCTTGGTGGTTGGGTGCCTGGTTTACACATGGAGGGTCGTGGGTCTGAACCCTACTGACCACATTTGACCTATAGACATAATTTTGACCAACAAGGAGGCACTGCGTGGCAGCCTTTGATTGGGCCACATGGTAGCCTTCTATTGGGCCACCAAAATAGCCTCAACCAATAGAATGATGCCATCTCACCCCTATATGGACCGGTACTTTGCGAGTTCTCATTGACCTTCTCTATGCCCAGTTGGCATGCTGACGTCAACATGACATTAATAGTACGAACTTCCCAGTCATGAGCCTAGTCAACCTATATGCAATTTTTTTTAGTTTTTTGTCCAAAACTTCAGGACATCATAACTTCAACATATAATTTCAATTTAAGGAAACGAAAGTGTCGTTAGAATTAGGATGATGAACACTATGACTTGACTCTAGTTTCAGGAGATTTTGGCACTTTCACTTTTTAGCTTATTTTTGATCTTCGGATAACCCATCCACATGTCGAGTCAAAAGAATGCCTTGGAAGAATTTATAGGCTATCTAATTAGCACATTTAGGATCCCAAATATCCACCAAACCACTCGACAAACCAAAAGAGTCAGCTGAAACAATATGCCAATGGGTATAAATGGAAACGAAAAAATTAATGGCTTTTTCCTTATTAGTCATCGTCCCCTAAATTAAAATTATGTAGGGCTGAATCAAGTGAAAGATATGTCTAAGAGAGGACATTTTAGTGGCATCCCCCAAGCCACAAAGATTTAGAGAGATGATTTTCATGAGGGGATTCCTGAGATGGGCACATCAGCTCTAAGGACCCCATTAGTAGATGCAGAAAAAATAGGGACATCTCTGAGATCAGAGATGTTCTGAAAATATAAAATTTTAGTAGAGGAGCATCCCCAGAAATGGCGACTACCTAGCCCCTCTCTATGACAAACAATTATGTTACGAGAAGAATCGGGTTTGATTCTAAAGACAGAGGAGGAAGTCCTAGTCTTATGAATAGTTTGCTTCTAAAGGTCCATAACAGGGTTTGAAATCATGAATTCCAAGTCACTCCCCATAGAATTGTGGGGAAAAAAATCAAGAGGGGCAAACGTCTAAAGGAAAAGAAGAGGAAGGCATGGAATATGGCAAACGTAGAATTGATGGCATGGAAGGATTATCATCTGATGGGATGTGAACATGCTCAGCTAGAGGGGAAGTAGGTTCATATAGCATGTAGGATGAGGAACAGAAAGGTGATGAAGATACCAAGACGATATACGTGTTGGTTCAGGCCACGGATGAACAACTACACATGAAAAATAGGATGGACAATCGTGTACCAAGGCATCATCCAGTATATTATGGTCTAGGGGAGTAACAGAGATCATCGGGGATGAATTAAGAGACACTTTAGAAGTGGTAGGAACATCTGAAGCAAGAAAATGATTCTGGAAATTCATCGGTACAATTCCTTGTTCATTCTGATGATTAATGAAATCAAGCCCATGACTTCTCCCACATCCACGTCTTGCCACATGACCCTGTCCATCAAGGGGGCACATAAGTGCTCGAGACATCTATTCAGTAAATTTCCAATGCGATGATAGAAGATGCAATGAAAGGGAATACCCCAGAAGGCTATTAATTGTCATAGTATTATAATCCCCCATTCTAAATCAGTGTGCTCCAAGATCTCACTGTTGTACTCAATTTCCACCAGAATCCAAGCCAACAACTTGTCCCGAGCCCCTAGACCTCTAGGATCCATATAGATAAAATGACCAACTAAGTTTTCAATCTCCTCTAGAGGTCGTGGGGTCTTCATTGGGGGAGAAATCTAGTACCACGTTCATTCATACTGGGGGATATATATTGAGGAAAGAATGACATAATATATTGAGCATATAATAAGTGGTAAAGGGTTTTTATATTAACAGGTATAAAAAAATGGAGATCAAAGTAAATGAAAAAATATAAAGGGGGTATAAAAAATGTTAATGAAAATATGGATACCTACAATATCTTTTGAAAGTAAGGGTCTTTTAAATTGGAAAGGTGTATTTGGTTCATATTGTTAGAGGTTAAATAATGTGATTTTTAGACGTATTTTCCAATATGTAGTAAAATTAATAGTATCGTTTAGTATGCCACGAACACACATGATATGTCATAGGTTCATTGAGTGAAGCCCCTAGTATTTAACCCATACTAGGTTGTTCTACAACATATCTATTAAGGGGTTAAACTTGATGTACTAGTGGAAAAGGAGAAGAAATCCATGACTGTGCACACACAGGGATTTTAGAATCCTCCTTGCGTTGTCCTGGTGCAAGAAATGGATGAAGAACCAAGATTTCATCAATAATATTACCTTAGGATTATATCTAAGGATGGATTCCCATAAGGATTGGACTTACTCCCGCATGTTTCCTTTGTATATTTATGCAAAGAATCAACATCCAACCAACTCTCTCTTTTGTAGGATAACAATGTGATCCCATAGAACATCATTATCAAAATTGAGGAGTTTTGGTTCAAAGGAGGTCTTGATAGTCTTACCCTGGAAATGATGATTTGACTGGTGCTAGTGGCTAGCCGGTTGTCTGTTAGAAGAAGGAATTTCATCAAACTGTTCACTTGTTCAAAACTCATCATGCAGGTGTAGCACATGTAGATTTGATATGCCAGGCAAAAAAAGAGGAGGGCCCATATTTCACAAAAGCCAACTCAGCATACATCATGGATTTTATAAAAGCCTCTTGAATCGAAACATTAGCTTTGAAGGAATCCATGTCCCCATTAACAACCCAGAAGGAAAGAGGACAAGAGTCTAACAACCCAGGGAAGAGAAAATAAATAAGAAATGCCTAGAAAGTCACAAAAACAATCAAAGAATTATCCAGGATCACCTACCAAATGAGGAAAATATCATCCCAAGTACATAAAATGAAATCCAGAGGCACATCAAAAGAGAAATTCATTTGACATTAAGGAGGGTAGGTGTAACAGATCACTAAAATGAGGCCAAATAGAGGAAAAAGATATAACCTGAAATAGGAAAATAAAAAAGGGATCATAAAGCATCACAGCCTGTTAGGTCCCTATAATACTAGTGATTACCCCATTACTATTGTAGTTATACCCCTTATTTATATTTTTGTGCCCCTATTACCCCCATGTTGTTATTTATGTGCCCCATAGAATCCCTCTATTGTTATTTTTGTGGCTTTATATTATTATTGTTAGGTCGGCTGGATTATATTGTGACTCCTTAGACTCCTATATATAGAAAGGAGGTTTTGTCATTTGTATCATCCAAGAATTGTTCATTTATGTAATGTAAAGGAGGTTTTCCCCTCGAAGAGGCTGAATTCTAAGGCTTTGATCTATCTTTTCTATCTTTTCTTGAGCTGGTCTCATAACATTTGGTATCAGAGCTTTGGATTCTAGGGTTTCGCTGCTCCAAACAGGTCATCGTGGAATTTTTGCTATAACTTTGTTTCTGTGACGTTTCAGAAGTCGCAAGAAAAACCCATTTGAGACGAAATCGTGCTAAACCTTGGATCCAAATTTCAGAGATTTTCGCACCATATTTGCGGAGTTATGATCTAAGGAAGTTGGTATTTTTGCAAACCCCTGAATTACATTCAAAACAAGTGACCTGGGAAAAATTGTCATAACTTTCTCTCTGGGGATCGGATTGAAATTTTGTAAGAAGGTACAGAAAGAGGACGGATTTTAGTTTCTTTTATGTGTAGTTCAGATTCAAAGTTTGAAACAATGACTCGTGGCACGTCGTACAAGTTCGCTCTAATGAACTAGTCTAAAAGCAAGTGACCGTGGTAGATTTCACATAACTCTTCCTTGGCGAATTCAATTCAGGTCAGACTTGTGGCATTGGAAAGAGGACGCAGAAGGTTACTATAGGTCGCAATTTTAGAACTGGATGATATGAAATTACAGAGATACATCAAATTCAATATCAGGCTTCTATAAAGTGAAAAAAAGGTGTGTAGTTTTTTTTTTGTGTAAGCGTGGTTTAACAGAATTCAAAGGGCATAGTAAAGAATTATTATAGGTAACTTATGCCCCGAGGAAAGAAAATGCAAACACCTAGTAAGGAACCTGAAAGCTCGAGCATGACTCATGAAGAAGAGGAAGAAATGCTACATGATATATCAAAATCACAAGAACAAGTGAAACAAATGTCACACTAACAAAAGCTAACAAAAGTTAAGATAAGTGGCGTGGAATATAAGATAAATGGCATGGAATCTAATATAAATGGCATGGAAGCTAAGATGGATGATTTGAAGACATATTTGAGGATAGATTTGAAGACAGACATGGCAGATTTGAAGATAGATTTGACAAATTTTCTACAAGAAATACTTACTAATGGTGAAAGTGTTGTAAAGGAAACTCATGATGTGAACAAAATTAATGTTAATCATGATTCCATAGATGCTAACGTTGGATCGAAGACCCACCGTATTCCAAAAATCGATATGAGGAAGTTTGATGGTAAGGATCCCGCCACATGGATATTACAGATGGAGCATTTCTTCAATGTCAATAATGTGCAAAACACACAAAAGGTACGTATGGCAACTGCATATTTGGAACCAAATCAGTTTGTATGGTATCAATGGCTTTGCTCTCGTAAAAAATTTATCACTTGGGAAATTTTTACGGAAGAATTGATAGCACATTATGAAGATACAAAAAGCAACACTTTTTTTAGCCAATTGATAAGTCTCAAACAAAAGGGTTCAGTAATGGAGCACATTGAGGAGTTCCAAAAATTGAACATAAGGGTAAAAGATATTCCAGAGGAGCATAGGATTGATGTGTTCATAGGGTCTTTAAAGGATAATATCCAACATGATTTTCGCCTTTGGGAACCTGATACATTAGAGAAGGCATTCAGGTTAGCAAGAAAAATGGAAAGCAAAATTATGGCAACCAGGAAGCATACCACTCACAACTATAAAGACGGAAGTGTTGTTGCCCCTAGTCTTCCACAACCTATAAGGTTAACACCACAACAATTGGAAGAAAAAAGAGCAAAAGGGCTTTGTTACAATTGTGATAGCAAATACACTAAAGGTCATAAGTGTGATGAGAAGAAATTATTCTACATAGATTGTGAAGAGGAAGAAGAAAAGGAGCAAGAAAGGTCAAAAGAAGAAGAGATACTCCAGGAATATAGCCTAGATGAAGAACAAATAAATCCGACCATATCTTGTAATGCATTGGCGAGAATTACCACTCCTCAAACCATCAAGATTGAAGGACAAATCAAGAAGAAAAAGGTAATAGTATTGATTGATTTAGGAAGCACCGACAATTTTATTCATTGTAGGGTAGCAAAAGAATTGAATTGCTTCCTATATACAGCATCCGAGTGTTAAGTGATGATTGCAAATGGAGGAACAATAAATTGCTCTGGAAGGTGCCATAATATCAGGCTATCCATGGGAGAATATGTATTGACTAGCCCAATGCTTTCCATTCTAATGGGAGGTGCTGATGTTGTACTAGGAGTCTAATGGCTACAATCCTTGGGTACAACAGATTTTAATTTTCAAGAACTTTTCATCAGATTTTCTACGGAAGGAAAGGAAGTTGAATTGAGGGGTATTGTAGGGAAACTAGGAAATATAATAAGCTCTAATGGTTTGACAAAGCTTCTAAAAAAGGAGAAAAGAGGTGTGATTACGCAATTATGTTTTCTAGATGTTTCCACATCGGAATCATCTATTTCTCCAGATCTCCAAAAAGTCCTGGACAATCATTCCAAGGTATTTGAGACTCCCAAAGGTCTCCCACCTATGTGTGATCATGATCATGCTATTCATCTGATTCCAGGAAGTGTTCCTCCAAACATCAGGCCGTACAGATATCCCTAATTCCAAAAAAGTGAAATTGAACTTATGGTTGCAGAAATGCTAGAGGCTGGTATATTTCAACCAAGTCAAAATTCTTTCTCTGCTCCAGTAGTATTGGTGCACAAGAAGGATGGATCATGGTGCATGTGTCTGGATTATAGGGAGCTCAACAAGCTCACTATTAAAGATAAGTTCCCCATTCCTGTCATTGATGAATTACTGGATGAATTGCATGGATCAATTTACTTCACCAAGTTGGATCTTCGTTCGGGATATCATCAAATCAGAATGAAGATTGAAGACATTCAGAAAATGGCATTTAGAACTCATGAGGGTCATTATGAATTTTTGGTCATGCCTTTTGGCCTTACTAATGCACCTTCAACATTTCAAGGTTTGATGAATTCAATTTTCAAACCATTCCTTAGAAAATTTGTGTTAGTATTTTTTGATGATATACTAATCTACAACAAGTCCTCGAAGGATCATTCTGAACATGTTGACAGGGTGCTACAACTATTGGAGGAGAAACAATTATATGCAAAAAGATCCAAATGTTTCTTTGGAGTCCAGGAGGTGGAATATTTGGGTCATATTGTATCTCATGAAGGAGTTAAGGTAGACCCTAGCAAAATTAAAGCCATTAAGGAATGGAAAATCCCCACATCCATAAAGAATATGCAAGGATTTTTTGGGTTGATAGGGTATTATCGCAAGTTTGTTAAGAATTATGGGAGAATAGCAGCACCTCTAACAACATTATTGAAGCAAGATGCATTTTCATGGACTCCGGAAGCAACAAAGGCCTTTCAACATCTTAAAGAGGCAATGTTGTTATAGACATTTTTGTGCCTTACAGCTCTAAGCATGAAATGTCCATAATCCAAGGGATCCAAAGTCCCTAAAAGTGTTGTTCCTACCCCTAGAGGAACAAGGTCAACCAATGAAAGCTTCTCCCAGAAGTTCTCCACCAAAAACTACTCAGAACCAGTCAAATCAGGATCATTTTAGCTGCTCCACTAGCTACCTGCGTTGCATAGCACCCAAGTACACTAGCTAGGTGCGTTGCAACGCACCTAAATGCACTACCAGGGTGCGCTGAGCGGGAAATGCCAAATTGTAATGTCATTCCGCGAGGTGTACAGACCATGGAAGCTTCCATAATCTTCCTCAATGACACTTGCCTCACTCAGTTCGACCAAGGATGAGTAAGAGGCTCTCAGCCTCCAAGTGGAAGAAAGAACTGACAGAGAGAAGCCACAAGTCAAAACATAAGTTAACTCATCCTCTCTACTTACATCTATGTATGGATCCCTCATCCCAGAGATCCAGAGGCTGGAATTTTGTACTTTGCAGAGAATTGTTGTTGGTTTTGAGATTGAGATTAGTGCATTGGGTGATTTATGCTTTGTTGGAGGTGAGGAAGGGATTCCTTTGCTGGGAGGTAGATGATGGATCAGGACTCACTTGGTTGTATCTCCTCCTAGATCTTCTTATTATATCAATAAAACTATTTGAGTTTCTCCTACATGCTTGTGTATCAATGATGTTTTGTTATATTTGCATGTTTAGCTTAAATCTGATCCTAAGCTATTTATGAATGTAAATCTATGTCTTTGTGTAGTTTCTCTCTTCTGTGATCTTGCAGGAACATGGTGAAGCTGGGCTAGTAAGGGAGCAGGTAGGTGGAAGTTGTCAAAGAGGAGAGCGATTGGATCAACAAACTAGCGCAAGACACGGGTTAGTTTATCCTTCCTCTTCGTTTACATTTCACAAAGAAGAATACGAAAGTAGTTTTCCTTGTTTGTTGCTAAGGCACTGTCACACCTTAGAGAGGGATAGGGGCGTTCTGAGTAGATGCTTTTCCAAACAAGAAAATGGCGACTCCACTGGGGATCGTGTCTAGTTAGTTTGTTTGTGTTTCTCGTGTTGTTTGCTTCATAAACACAGAAGTAGCAATCGAACTGCATTTTCCATTATCAAATGCAAAGTAGCTGCTACTTCAATCCACCCACTGGATTTGTTTATGATTTGAATAGCTGATCCACAAATGCTCTAATTTCCCTTTGTGATAGCTCTTAGTCCTCCTTTAAATCATCCCTCTAATTGTACCTTATTGATTGCTTTTACTCGACCAAAATCCATATATTAAACTGCAAACCGTGACCCAGAACCCGGATAGAAGTCTCGTTTCTGCCCCAGCGCAGCCTCTGTGAATAGGTTCTGCATTTCAACGTAGGTCCCGAGAGGGCTACCTACGCTGCAATTCAGTTTCTCTGTGCAACAGGTGCGCTGATCAGCCCTTGCCCTGTGCAGCTGAATTTCTTTGCTTCATTTTGTTCAGTTTTATCTCTGATTTTTGCAGCCTGTTATCAGTGTGTGTACCTATTTGAAAACCCCTTTTCTTTGCCTTAATTCCGCCCCCTTTGTACAAAAAGACTGTAGATGTTCTTTGTGTGTTTGTTACATCATTTACAGTTTTCCATTGAAAAGTAGAATAGTCATACTGTCGTCCTTAGATTTAGATCTGTCGTAAGTGTCGATTTTGATCTTAGGAGAAAGTTTCTTTGCATTTGACAGTTGATTATACTTTTTACTTTTGCCTATGGTTTGAATTTGTCTCTTTCTAGTGTCGAAACGAGTGTTTATTTCAAAATCATAAAGTGTCATAATCTTCTCTACCTTTTTGATTTCGAAAAAGAAGATTGTTTGTGTTTTTCACTTGAAAGCAAATTCAAATTTGTACATCAACTTTTTTTTAGGCATCAATATTAAGAAAGTGAAAAAAAATACATGCATTTGTGCATTTGCATATTGATAGTTTGTATGGTTTGATTTAGGAAAAGTGCATTTACAGTGTGCTCTTTGCTCTTTGAGAAAAGATTTTGTCTTTCTTTTCCCCTTGTGGCTAGGATTTTCATTGTTGAAAAGAGATTAAAATCTTTCTTATCATCTTTAGATTGCATTTAGGAATTACATCTACATCTCGTGGTGATCCAAAAAGGCAAACTTCTAAGAAAGATCAACTTAAAATAAATTGAATGAATCTAACAACGCTTTGGAACTTAACGCACAACATAGAGGTTTAGGCTAGAGACGTGTTCCGGCGTCGTAAAGCCCGGTAACTGTTGTCCTCACTGATGGTTTGGTGATTCCTCCACTGTGAGGCAATAAGTGCCAGTACAGATTGTGCTCCCACGTAACGTCGAGTATATATTGGAAGACCTCTATTGTGCTCCCACGTATCCATGAGATGTGAACAGATGTGTTGATGTTGAACATGTCATGGAGTCCTTTGATCGAAGGTCAATGATGCAACTTGTCGTTGAAGGCGAGAAACCTGCCATTGAGGCATGCAGATCCCAAGGTATCGAAGATTTCTAGATCATCTTTCTAGATAATGAGTTGTAGTCGATAAAACGTGATCCGTTGTAGGGAAGCCCACAACACAAAATCATAGATCAAGTTTGAAGAAATTTAGTTGCAAGGATTGACTCAGGGATGGTCAAGATGGATGATAGATATTTTGCAGATGAATGGCTTATTGGCACTAACCTCTTGAACACATAACGAAACGACAGATGGTTTGGTGACAACTGACCCAAAGTTAATACCCAGAAACCGGCTGAAGACTTTCAATGTGGTTTGATCAACTGTTAGGCAAAGGATTTCCCAACCCAGGTGAATGAAAGTGTCGTGTTCAAGAGTGGTTAAAAATTTTGACAAAAAGGCTCATTTACTCTCTTTTCCCCCACCATTTATGGCAATTCCCTCTTTTTTTTTTACAAGCTTGAGGAGGATAACATTTGCTTGATTATAAGCTCATCCTTCGGATGAGTCCAACTTAGTTTAAATTCGAACCCTAAGAAGGAGTGGTCCGTTCCTATTTGTAATTGAACAGGTCCTTTATTGTTAAATTTTAACGAGTCCAGTATAGGAGAAACTTAGCTTTCTTCAATTTTAGAGAGTCTGAGAAATTTAAGAAGACTCCAGGGTTGACCTTTTTCGTAAATTGGTGTCTCTGAAGCCCGAAAAAGTATAAAAGTAATACTTGAGAGAACTGCTTGATATTTACAACCAAGGAGTACTTTTCGTAATTAGTGTCTCTGATCCAAAAAAGTAAAAAAGCTATCAATGACACGTCGTTTTATAACTAATATGAAATTTGAAACGACAAAAATCTGGCAATCGTTTAATGTTTTTATGGTCAGAAAAATAGCTATAAGTAGACCATCTTTTTAGTTCCATTTTAACGAGTTTAAAAAGAAAAACTCTGCGATATTTTCATGTTTTAGGAGTCAAAAAAGAGCTTAAATGTGACTCTAATGTTTTTCGTCAAAAATGACCGATTTCGCCAGAAAAATCTGTTATCCTGAACAAAAGCTCAAACATTACTCATACCTGTTTAAAATGGATAGGAATGCTGCAAAATTTACCTTTCTAAGGTGAAACACAAGAAAATTTACAATTCATTTATGCAAAAAACTTATAAAAATGGCTTTCATCAATTCATTTTTACCGTTTGATATTTGGGCGAGAAAATAGTGCTTTTGGTGATAAACTTCCCGCGAAGATTGCGGAAAATCCATCCGTCAGAACCGAGCGTCGTCTCCTCCAGGTAATCCACATCATCCTACTCTTCAATTTCATCCAATTCAAATAATTTTTTAGGGTTTTTTTTCATTTTTTAGAGTGTTTTTAGGCTAGAAACCCATGCACGGGAGCCCATAAGCATAACACAGGCAGCCCACGGACTCCGAATTTTTTTCAATGGGGAAAAGGTCAGGAGTCCGCACCTACCATGAAGGCAAGGTGCGGACCCACACACTGTATCTAACATAGAGGGTGCGGTCCCCGCAGCAAGGGTTTATAACCCTAAATTTCTCAAAATTTACCCAAACAATTCAATTTTTTGCATTCTAATTCGCCTTTTTGTTGGATGTAGAGTATACATCATGATTGATTGGTGAGAATAGGAGCATGAGGATGTATATCTTGCCGCGTTAAATCACCAACCTTTGATCGATGCATTGAAGGCATGTGGCTTGTACAAATTTTGGGCCATACCTGGCATGAGGGCCCAGGTGGACTTCTTGCAATGGCTGGTAGACAGGTGGAGCATACAAGACCAGTGCTTCTTCATTGGTGGCCACCAGCTCGAAATTGAGCCAGCAGACATATACTTTTTGACTGGTTTGCCTAAGAGAGGCGAAGACTTGACTCTATGCGGGACTAGGCCAGGTGGCCAGTCTATCGATAGCCTTTGCTAGAGTTTTGCAACAACCAGACTAGAGACAAAGGGATAGACATCAAAACCATATCCCGTCCTGAACTCATGGTGATCGCGTTTACTGTTACCAGGCTCTGTGGGAGTGCCGGACTACATATAGCCACTGGATCCCAAATGCGGATGGCAGTTGACTGCTTTCGAGGCACCATCTTCAACAGTGCGATGTTGTGTTCGCTAATGTAAAAGGCCAACTAACCAGAGACAAGAACGGACAACTGAAGACCTTTGGATATGGTGCTTTAGTTGTGAGCTTTGGTCTGCAGAGGGTCCCAATGTTGGTCCCCCAGCACCTCACTGTTGTTGCTGGACTTCCTAGAGAGACCAAACTAATGCGATGGGTTGCAGTTATGGCCCGTTATCCTGATGAGGGTACAGAGGTCGTTCGATTCAAACCTGAGTATTTCCATTGGTTGGAAAACTAGGTTTTTGCTATTCAGGACTTCCCTTATGCTAGGGTAGATTTTTGCGGTGACCCAAACATGGCTCTTCCACCAGGAGAGCAATGGGATGACTCTGATAAAATCATTTTCATCATTTTCCTATTTTAATTTTTTTTTTTGTTTTTTTTCTCGTCCCAAAACTGATAGTAAAAGTTTCAATTGTAAATGTGGGTCCACAATGACCAGCCACTCTCTGGCCTTATGAGAGGAAACAACCAGCTGCAGTGGGACCAGCCCCACAGGACGAATCAACAGAGACCTTGGCCGAATTGGAGAACCATCTAGAGCATTTGACAGGAGATATTCCAGAGACCAGCATAGATGACATTCCTCGTCGACTACAGCACTATCTGATCGGTGTCCCAGTACCTTTTAGGAGGATCCTTTGTAAGGGGGGCCGTACAGTGATTTCTTATCGAGATCATCACTAGTGATAGGATGATCACCTATTGTAGACACATATGAATTTTTTTCTTTTTGTATATCATTTTTTCCGATCATAAGGTGTTTTTCAACCTATGATCGAGGACAATGTATATTTTGACACACTCCTATATTATACTATATCATTATTACCAGCTTATCTTGTAAAACATGTTATGAAATGCTTTTAAATTTACATGTATGATTATTGGAAATGTCTACTTAACATTCGAGAAGCAATTGCATCTGCTAATGTATTTAAAGATCTTGGAATATGCTGATATTCAATATAATCAAATTCACGTTCCAAGAGACGCACTCTCAAAAATAATCTCAATAACACTGGATTTCTAATGGCATATACTCTATTAAGCTGTAATACAACGAGTTCAGATTCCAACCTCTCTATAAAACTTCGGATCCCAAATGAAATAGATTCAGATAATAACTCAATCACTGCACTATACTCGGCAATGTTGTTCATTGTTTGACCGAGGCTTACCCCATGCATAGATACCAACTCGTCAGAGGGCGAATAGATAATCCAAGCTGCGGAAGAAATGTTCCGTGTACTATGACAAGCACCATCAGTGAAACCAATGTATGTTTGGAGAGGCGTTGACATCTGCAATATCAAGAGTAAAACCAAGATAAGCAGGAAAAATGTCGAAAAACACTCTCTAAGTTAAGCACACTTTTTAAACTAAAACACATAAGCTAGAAAGAAAACTAACCTAACTAAAAAATATCCACACCCATTTTTTAAGCATAATACCTCTTCAGGTAAAGACCATTTTTGGGTTTACCTAAAGAGTCCCCTTCAAAGTATACCAATTCATAGGCCCCTTTTGCTAGCTTTCGCTTGACAACATAGGGACCATGCCACATAGGAAAAAAAATTCCAGAGACTAATTTATCATTAGCTTGATCGTACAATAAGACTAGGTCTCCTTCGGAAAAATTTCGAGGTGTCGCATTTCGATCATACAAAGCTTTAATACGTTTTTCATGAGTTTCGATCGCCAATGCAGTATCACGTCGATTCTCATCTAGTTAAGCTAAGTATAGCAAACGTTTTTCCTCTTCGGAAGTGGCTGGAAGTAACTAGATGGCCATTTGCAATGACGGGATTTCGCTTTCAATGCACAGCTTCTAGACCATAAACTAGTTGGAAAGGAGTGAACCCTGTTGACGTTTTTACTGAGGTTCGATATGCCCAAAGCACTGAAAATAGCATGTTATGCCAATTCAACCAATGAATTCCAATGATTCATCAGATCATGATGACTAAAACTTTGTTGATGGATTCAACTAGACCATTAGCTTGTGGATAATAAGGAGTTGAACTATCGTGACGTAAGCCAAGCTGGCCTGTAAGTTCAGTCATCATAACGTTTGGAAAATGATGCCCATGATCAGTGCTAATCGCTTGTGGAACACCAAACCTAGCAATTATATGATTAAACATGAAAATCAGAGTTGTTTTGTCATCTGCCTCAAATTTAGGCATCGCCTCGGCCAACTTGGTAAAATAATCTACCACAAGGATGATATACGCACGCCCCCTGGCTGAGTGAGGGTTACATTTAATAAAATCGATACCCCATTTTGCAAACAGAATGACAATTATAGGGTGGAGAGGAGCAGGTGGACCGTGCATCTTTCGATCAAGAATTTGGTAGTTGTGGCATTTTCAGACCGCGTTAATACAATCTTTAAACAAGGACGGCCAGAAGTAGCCAGACATATGACCGCCACAATTTTTTGGGCTGTGGCATACCCAGACATATGACCGCCACACGCTCCAGAGTGACAGTCATTTAGAACCCTTCCAGATTCATCGCCAGTTAACCAACATCGAAAAATAGAGTCCGCTCCATGGCGTTAAAGAGTATCTCTAATAATTCTCAATTTTTGGGACTGGAATCATATTTTTCGACGTTCTAAACTTGAAATTTCTGGCTGAAAGGATTGGGTTTGGAGATAAACAATGATATCCCCATACCATGGATCTAAAGTGCTGATTATAAATAAGGATTCGTCCACAATGGGCTCCTTCGCCACAGTTTCCGTGTGAGCACGTGGGAAGTCACACATTAACTATGCAAAAACTAAAGATTTCTTCGACTTAGACTTTTCAAATTCCAAGTCGAACTCCCATAGGATGACAATCCATTTGGAGTGCTTGGTCAAAATATATATCATAGGGTTGCAATTAGAAATTATTGTAGTTTTACGTAGTAAAATGTAATGACGAAAACGTTGGACAGCTTGAACAACTGCCAATGCCAATTTCTCCACATGTGAGTATTTTACCTCAGTTGGATTTAAAGTTCAACTAAGGTAATATATCACATGATCAGTTTTGAATTCATCTTCCTGAACTAACACCATTCCAATGGTGGAATGGGAGGCGGCGAGATACAAGAAGTAGTCCTGGTTGTAGTTGGGAGGATGCAACAACGGTGCATGGGTCAACGCGTGTTTTAGTGCATCAAAATATTTCTTAGCTATCTCATCCCAATAGAATGGAGTATTCTATTTCAACAACTGGGTAAAACACTTTGTAACCTCGGTGTAGTTAGGAATGAATCATCGTAAAAAATTTGCTTTCCCTTGCAAACTTTGGAGTTGGCGAAGACTCTAAGGAGGAGGCAATTTGACAATAGCCTCAACCTTCGAGGGATCAACGCGAATGCCAGCTTTCGAAAGAACAAACCCCAGCAACCGACCCGTTTCTACAAAGAAAACACACTTGTGTGGATTCAACCTAATCTGATAATGCCTACACCTCATAAAGATTGCCTGTAAATGGATGAGATGATCAGCTCGATGTAATGAGTGAGCAGGAAAATCATCGAGATAGGGTTGCACAATGTGCTTGATGTCATGAAACGCATAAGACATGGCCCTTTGAAAAGTTGCCCCGACATTCTTGAGCCCAAAAGGTAATCTGCAATTAGAAAATGTGCCCCATGGACAAATGAAAGTCGTTCTTCGTTGATCGGAAGGTAGAATATTGATTTGATTGTATCCAGAAAAACCATCCATGAAGGAGAATATTTCGCTACCGGCACAATCATCAATGATTTGATCGATATAGGGAGTTGGGTAATTGTCCTTTGGACAGGCTCGATTAATGTCCCTATAATCGATACATATTCTTATTTTCCCTTGCTTTTTGTTAACCGGAACAATATTCGATACCCAATCCGTTAACGAAATCGGACAAATGAAACCTGCTTTGAGTAATTTTTCAACTTCTGCTTTAATAGCAGCAGCTTTTCTCGGGTGAATTTGACTCAAACGTTGCCGGACGGGTTTAGCATCCTGGTAAGTTTTGATTTCATGAACAACATTTGCGGGGTCAATTCCTGGCATTTCCTCATATGACTAGGCAAACATGTCACGAAATTCCTTAAATAGGGCCTTATATATTTGAATTTTATCTTCCGTACACGAGGCACCTATGAATGTTTTCAACAATTCTAGGCTTAACCGAAATGTCAATAGGAATAGTTCGAGAAATGTTTCCCAAATTTAACTCTAAATCAGGATTTTTCATTGGATTCTGAGGTTCCTTGACATATTCAGTTGTAAAAATTGATGAAAAATAATTTTCAAAATGGTCACTCTCGGGTAAAAACGAAGATCTATGATGGAGATCGTCCCATGGTAAATCATCGACACATAGGATTTCATGAATTTGCTCATCAGTATGAACAAGTTCAGAAAACGTTTCTGAATCTGAGTTTGATGTGAAAAGTGATTCCTCATGGACCACATTCAGTAAGTCAATTTTGGTTGAAGATGGGTCGGAAAATGACTGCATGGCCTGATACGCAATTTCATATGGACTCAAAGGCATAACATCACCAAATGGTTCTATCTCGGATTCAGAAGGTACAATCCAAGGATCATCATAAACAATGGTGTCTGATGAAATCATATGAATGGCTGCAGTAGAAGACGATGCTTTGATAGGAGGAAAAAGAAAAGTTCCCAGTAAACCGACATCTTTAACTAATCCTACTCCAACATCCTTATACGGGATAGTCGTTTTACCGACATGCTGAATACTTTCAGAAGAGGCTGGGTCGGATGAAAAGTAAGTCAACTGGTCTATAGTTACTATCTTTCCATTATGAGGGAACCTTATAAGCCAGAAGACCGATGAAATGACAGTTGTCATAGAATAAGACCAACTACGACCCAAGAGAAGGTTGTAATCTATAGGGGCATCAACCACCTCCACATCTAGGTTAATATTACCTTCAACCCCTATAGGTACATCCTATAGAATGCCAAAAGGATGAAACCCACGGCCATCAAAGGCCTTTAGAATCATCGGGGATTGATTTAGCGAAGGAGAACCAAGCGATCTCCAACACTGTATCGACATAATACACATTGAGGCTCCCTCATCAATCACAGTCCTGTAAATAGGTCTGTTTTTTACTAACACTGGGATCTGGAAAGCCATTTGATGAGGTAAGTGTGGTATACTATTTTCTAGATCGAAAATTATAATGTTCGAGTCCTGAACGTCAACAGCTCCTATAGCCAACAATAGTAATTTACGTTGTGCTGGACATGATTGCAAAACTTCCAAAGCCGACATTGTTGAAGGTGAAATAGCTAAATCTTCAACAATGTTATAGTTCTGAGCCAGTCTCGCATGTGGATTGAAATCTGACTTTCGAAGTATACCCTTGGCGGGCGGTTTGATTACTAAATCTAGATTAGGTTTCTCGACCTGTAGTGGATCGGAACCGGGAGCTGAGGTTGATGGGTTAGAATGAGAAGATTCTGCTTCTTTACCATCAACAGAACTTTTACTGCCATAATCATGCGATCGAGTCACAATCCTAACATGGGACATCATCAGTATGGGTTCTTCATGAGCATTTGAGGAAGAACCTATCATCTTATTGCTTGACTTCGAAAAGGATGCTTTAAAACATCAGGCGTTTGGGAACCTTTGACAATTTTCGCAACCTCTACATGATGAGGGCAGTCTCTTGTAAAATGATATTCATCACAAATGAGACAAGGATAACGAGGTTTTCGTTTCTCATCATTTGATTCTGCTTTTTCTGCTTTCTCTTTCGAATTTTTATCTTTTTTATTTTTCTTCTTCTTTCTTCTTACCACCGGATTTTGATTTAGCTCTAGATGACTCTACAACATGAATATCATCAGAAATTTCTGTGGAAGAATCTCCTGTCGGGGAATCTGGCAAGGTTATAATAGGAGAAGAATTCTTGGAAGCCTTCTTCTTACTTTTGGTATTAACCATACCAATCATACCATCAGCGGCATGAGACCCTGAAGGAGCCGCAGTGATTTGATTTTGCTTAGGAAGATCAGGGATTTTCTTGTGTAACGTATCTGACTGAGTATAAACTAAGTCAAGGTACTGTGCTTGAGTAATTACTTTCTCCTCAGTAACGACTCTGGCCTTAGCTACATCCTCAGTGATCTTTGGCAATAAAGATTTTACAAACCATTCAGCTAAGATCTGATCCGGAATAAAAACCTTCACTAAACGCCATCGGCGTCTCCATTCATGAATGTGATCTGAAATGTAAGTGGACATTGACTACTTTAATGACATTAGTAATTCCATGCTATTGTCATATCTGATGGGCAACTGAATATGAGCTAAAAATGAAGTAGCTAACTGACTAAAGTTATAAAAAGTGGCTCGCGGTAACTCAATGTACCACTTGGCCGCAAGACCAATTAGAGTGTGCTAGAAAAGCCTTAAATGGATTGAATCATCTAAAATGGAGTTAGATGCACACCAGAGGTGATAAGTCATCACATGGTTCGATGATTCCTCTCCTGATTTGCCTTCAAACTTAGGAATATCACTAGGCAACTTATTCGGCATTAGCGGCCAAAACGGAAGATAGTTAATGGGATCGTTCGTTAGGTGCGACAAGTCAAGCAAGTCCAAAGTTGCGATAAATAGTAACTGATGATTAGGGTGCCTAAAACTCTGAGTCATCGGACCAGCCCCAGGAGGAGGATATCCAGGATAACTAGGAATTGGGATTGCATTTGGGATGTTGTATCCTCCCGGAAAACTAGGATTAACCGGACCGTACTGGGGTTGTTGAGGTTGTTGATATGTATACCCAGGGCACGGTTGATACTAATAGACTGGCTGCTACACAGCATGACCGAATTGGTACTATGCCTGGTACGTTTGATAAGTAAATTGACGTTGACTTGTGACAAACATACTTGAACCAGCTTGTCCTACAGGCATCTGAACCGAAGTTTGAATTGTGGATCTAGACTGAGGTAAAGATGTCTGAGGATTTGATACAGGAACAGTAGAAACCGGAGCTATCGATACTTTAGAAGTAGGTGGGGTAGAATGAACAGATGTTGTAGTAGTTGCAACAGCCATTTGAGGTGCAGTACGAGGTGTACTAGGCCCAGGCTGAGAAACTACCGAAGGTACAGAGGTTTGAATAGTAGACTGGACAGGTTGCTGGGGTGAGCCAGAAACTAAGGGTTGTCTAGTTTGAGATGACAACTGTAAATTAGGTTGCAAGACCTGTTGAGATTGTGATGGATCCCACACTAAGTTCATTCCGGGGTATAGACCTATAACAGGTTGAGAATATTAAGGACCATAACCGGGTTGAGGGTAGGATTGATAATTCAGAGGTACATTTCCTGTTCCTTGAACATATGATTGACCAGAAGGTGGTTGGAAACCTTGGTTCGAGTGCTGACCTTGGGGTTGATAACCCTGAGGCACGTACTGATACTGGGGTTGACCTTGAGCTACATATTGATACTGGGGTTGACCTTAAGGTACATATTGAGTCTGGGGTTGACCTTGAGGAACGTACTGTCCCGTAGGTACGTATTGTCCTTGAGGTTGCCCCCCATGCGCAAATTGGGTACCTTGAGGTTGCCCCCCACGCGATAATTGATGATTTTGATGCTGCCCCCCAGGCGGTAACTGGCCACCTTGAGGTTGAGGATTAGAAATAGTACCTGACATCATAAGAATATCTTCTACACTCGATTGCTTAGTACCATCGTTTCCAGTTAATAACACTTGTTCAATGGGTTGAGGATATGCTCCTGAAAAAGTACCAGTAAGTGACTGATACCTAGAGGGAACAGAAGGACCGCCGTACAAAAAGGATTCTGGAGATTGAGAAAACATGGACGACTGTCTTGACATATTTAACGGAGGATAGTAACCTCTAGGTGTTGGGTGATAAGTAATATGAGGTGGTGAAAAACTTAGTCCCGAGTTTTCCAAAAAGTTAGTCAATGAAAGATACCAAGCACTACTACTAGGTGGACTATAAAAGATTGATTCACGCTCCCTAAGTTCTATAACAGGTTCATTTTCAGGGATAGGGATGCCTACTTCGTCTTCCGGAGTAGCAAGTTCTTCAATAGCTATAAGTCCAGAAGGAAGATTTTGGGTAACTATTCTTTCTACCCTGGGTGAACCAGGACCACGAGAAGTTGGACAGGTAAATCCTGATGTTGGAGTAGCAGAAAATTCACTTTCAGGTTCAGATATTTCAGGTTCCTCACCTATATCACTAGTAGATGAAAAGCTACCAATACTTTCGGAAACAGACACAGATTGTGGATTATAATTTGCTACTAGAGCTTGAAAATCAGGATGTACCACTAAAGAAGACTCTCCTTCTTCAGATGACCCATCTCTGCTGTCTCTAGGAGTTACGAGGGCTCTCAACCCTTCAGTTTGGCTCAGTGAAAACTCAGGAGGTTGGCCCTGAAGTCTATGGAACTTCCTTGGTAATACAGCCACGAATAAAAAAATTTAACTACTTCACACACAAACAAAGTAAAATCTCAATGAAAACCCCCTAAAGCTCCAAAGAACCAAATAAATTTGAATCACATGCCTAAAGAATCTAGGAGATCAAACCACACACAAACAGTAACTTTCCATACTGAAAACACTAGTTGGTGATGAAATCCAACATTGCAGAGTTCAATACAGAAATGGTGGTTGGAACAGTTACCCGGAAAGCCTGCTTAATGAATAGACTGGCACAAGTTCCTCCACTAAATCGTCTTGAGTGAAGAGAACCCCCCAGAAAATCCAAGTGAGTCTAGCTAACGTCTGCTCCAAGTACGGTGGGATCTTCCCACCATTGTAACCTTAGGAGGAATCCTATAGAATATGTTCACTATGGTTACCAATGAAAACAAATATACCTGGGGGAACAATCTACGATCCGATATGCACGCAAGGGTAGAGTAACAAGCTCAATCCCCTTGAAGGCTCCTTCACATAATCCAAGGTTTACCAAGAAGTGACCCGAGGCTCCTCGACAATGATTAATCTGAGGTTTACCACTTTTAATATGTGAATATCTGGCGTCGTTCCCAATGAGGAAGGATTGATTCCCACACTTGTTCGGACACGATCTCGTGCTTCTCCTTTAAGAGGAGCTTTCCCAGAGCATAGATGCAAAAATTGGATTTTTCTCCTACCGCAAGATACAGTTACTTGTTTGTTTTACTGTCTTGGAGAGTTAATTACTCCCTACTTCAAGACACTAGACTAAGCTATGTTGGTGTATTAGATCCCTAGAAACAAAAAGATTACTAGATAGATTTTACTTTAAGCATTTATTTTTATTGGTTTCTGTTTAAGTCAAGAGGTGTGGAGATGAAACTCGTGGTGTGAATACTTGACTCAAAATCACTAAAAAATGCACTTAAGATGATCACGAAATATTTTCCCTTCAATGAACTTCTAGCTAGGAAAGTGTTTGAGAATGCAAATGCTTGTAAACACAAATCTTTCTTAACCAACAAATTAAAAGAAGAGCTTTTTGTCTTTTCCAATGCACTCAAAACGAGACAACTAGTTATTTTCACAAAAATTTCCCTTTTATTTAAAACACTCAAATACTACAAAAAAAAACTTTTTTGCAAAAGAGATTTTTTATTTTTTATAAAACACTCAAAACTATGGAAATAACTAATCTTGAGATCTATAAACTATAAAAAACTATTTGAAGTCAAATCTTACAATATGTCTTTTTCAAGGATGTTTTACTTAGCTATAAACAAACTAAGGACTAATTTGTTCAGAATCACAAATCAGTCAAAAAACAACCAATTTTTGTTTTCTTTTCTAAAAATGAAATCCAAACTTTTAACACAAGCCTTTTCGAAGTTTCGTAAAGAGAAAACACAAGGTGGGTTCCTCAACAAAGGTAGATTTGTCAAATGGTCAGACCCATAAGAAGGCCAATAAAAACCAAGGTGATCTGAGGCTTCTACAGCTTCTAAGCTCAGAGCTACTACAAGACCAAAATGAAAACCAAGCCTGGTAACCAAAACTTCTATGAATTTCACCTAAAACCCTAACACCAATGGAATTAACCTAAGAAAAGCTTCTAACAAGTTACATGGTGGTCTAAGTATGGGATAATAACATCTAAACAAAAACTGAAATGACTGAAAGAGAAAATCTTAAGTTTTTCAAAATTTTAGCAGGGTCCGCAGGCCCACCGTTCACACAGGTGCGGTACCACTTTGTGCTAAAAGAAAAATTGTGGATAAGTCCGCACTGTGTTCCAAGCCGAGGCTGCGGTCCTCTCCCAAAGTTATGAAAACCAAAAAACAAACCTAGATCTACTAAATCTACCCAATTCCAGACACAACAAGCCAAAAACAGAAACAAAAACACAGTTTCTCAATTCAAAGTAAAAACAAGGAAAAAATCAAGTCCCTAGTGGAGTCACCATTTTGTCACACGGAATGAGTCGATCTTGCGGACATGATAGACCTTCCTAGAATCTAACGATATCTAGTGACAAGCAAGCCAATAAAAAACTATCTTTCTCTAAATATGCGATTATAAACAAAGGCAAACAAGTGGTTTAGGCCTACCTTGGGTCCAATGCAAGTTTGTGGAAACCTCGCTCCTTTGATCCAAATGAACTCCCTTGTAGCAAATCCACAAACAAAAATAGGCAAACAAATTACATAGCACCTGAAAAGCCAATATCATAAAGCATACTTATCATGATGATCAAATAATTCATGAAACAAATGACATAAGACAATTTGTTGAGAAAAATTAATCTGATTGTATTAATTCAAAAAGAAGAAGAACTTTACAACATGTGCCTTGATGATGTACAAGCTCCTCCCAGGATCCAACAAGAAGTCTCCTCTACTTTGACAAGTTTCACTCTCTTCCCAATGAAGCCAAAAGGTATGTGATCTCTCCTCTCAAGCTTAACTAGGAAGTCTTAATTCCACCAGCATTTACCCTAAAAAATGTTCAGCTTCCAACCTCCCTAGCAACCAGCCCAATGCCTTAATTTATAGTGCAATGGAGGGAAGTTACTAGATCCTCCTTCAAAGGGATAGCTCCTCTCATCAAGGGATTAGCTCCTTCTCTTTTGGGATGCATGAACCACCTAAGAGCAAACAATCCACGTCAAAATTCCTTCTAGAATCATCTAGAATTAACCCAAAGTGAGTTTTTTAGAATAAACTTGCGCCTTTTTGACTTTCACAAGGGTCCACACCCACTCCTTTAGGGACAGAGCAGGAAGGTCCTCAGGTATTGTGAACAGGGGGTGTGGGACCGCAGGCAATAGTGAGAGAAAGTGCAAAACCAAAGCTTTGTTTATTTTCAATGTCTTTCTCTCATTTTCAAAGCTTGACTTGAAGAGGTGAGGTCTGAGACTTGCTTAGGAGGAAAGTACAAGTGATGGTAGACCCATACTAACTGCAAATAGTCATGGTGACGATATTTTTGTGTAACAGAAAAATTTTGCGGGAAAGCTTCAACATTGTTGTTACTTTAGACAAAATTTATAGGCAACAAGAAGATGATCCAAGACAAGCATCTTTTCACAATATTTTAGCTAATGTTAGAATGCAAAGCCTTTCCTTGCTGATTGGGATCTTCTCATGACGTGTGATAGTAGTTGCTTGGATTGAAAGGAAAATAGTTTATTTGATTTTTATATTCACTTGTTTGCAACAAATAATCTCATCAATTTGCACAATCGAAAAATTCTTAAATCATTAAAGTGTCCTATTGCAAGATGTGTTGTTGAATGTAGTAGAGGAATGAAATTAGGTGATACTGATGATGATGTCTTGAAGCGTGAATTTTTTCTATGTAGTGGAGAGTGTGTTATGTTAATGTGTATTTTGTGGGTTGAGATTCGGTTGGTTAATGGTGCACTTGGATATATTGAAGATAGTTTCTTTGCGTCGGGTTCAAATCCACCACAACTTCCACAATTCGCTACAGTTATTTTTGAAAAGTACTATGGTGTTCCATTTGATAGGGATTGTCCAAATGTTGTTTCTATTCTTCTAGTTGTTAGGGGGAATCTTAGAGAGATGCCATCAAAAATGGCATGGGCATTGACAATACAAAAATCATAGGGGATGACTTTGCAACCAGCCACTGTAGATATTGGAGATGTAGAGAGGTTGAGCTTGCCATTTATAGCTATATTGAGACTGAAATCTATAGATGGTTTATGGATTTCACCATCGTTTTCTTTTCAACGTTATGTAAAAAGGCAATATAGTGCATATGTTACACTTATAAGGAAAGAGGGTGAACAATTGAAGTTGATATCACTCAAGAGCTATTTATGCTTAATGCAATTTACTATTCTGGCATGTCTTTATTGTTACTTGCAATTATTTGTTCACACATCAATTGGTTGTTTGTTAAGCTTCTTGACCATTTCAATAGATTTGTTTATTGGTAAAGTCAGTAAACATTTGCTAGTAGTTTCACAGGTCAATAATATTTTTGTGGTTATTTTCGTCTTTGATTCATTTAAGTTTAGCTATTTGTGCTTTCTTTTTTGCTTGTTTTTTATCCTATTACATTTATGTCAACTCAATTTTTTTTTTAAATTTTTGTTTCATATATATATGTGTGTGTGTGTGTGTACTAAATTTAATTGTATGTTTTTCTCATTGAAATGTAGACATGGACAACAATGATGACATTTATTACATCAAAGCGATTAAATCTATTAGAGGAGGAATAAGTTTTGTTGGCTATATCTAAAATAGGCTATACAAAAAACATGGTTTTTAAATAATGAATCCATATAGGTGAGGATACTTTTTGAAAATGGAGGAACACCCTCTTATAGAGTTTTATGAACCCAACGTTTTGGACTACCGCCTTATACATATTCACTTTTAAATTTACAAATTTTTTTATAAGGATATTAGCATTTTCAATCTTAAAATTTAAGATAAAAATGACTTTTAATTTAATATTAAAATAAAAAAAGTATATTGAAACAACAACACATAATTTATATAATTATAGTAATATTGATATTTGATGAAATAAGTTTCATAAAATATGTAGGTATTATGATGGACTTAATGATAAATAGATATCTCAACTTGTCCTTCCACCCTAGACATATTCATTTGTACTTTTAATATCAAAAAAAAATTATACCACTATTATGACTTTTAATTTAAAAATAAAAAACAACAACAATTACAACAACAATGTTTATTTGTTAAAAAAATAGAAAATGGTTGATTGAACCAAGATATAATTTATATAATTAATCTGAATATTAAATAATAAGATAATTTATCTAATTAATATAAATAATTACAATATTAAAATTTAAAATATATAATTAATCATAAATAAATAAATAAAATACTTTAAACCCATAATTTATATATGAAAATAGATTACAGTGAATTAATTAATTAAAACCCTAAGATTTACCAAATTATTCAGATTATGGCAGACTAAAACTCTTATAGTATGCCTTTCCATAATCCATTTATTGACTCTCAAGATTAGCTCCTCGATACATCATTCATATCTTCTTAAATCTATTGACGTATCCCCTGATGATGGACTCACATGGTAGTTTGAAACATTGGGTTCATAAAACTCTATAACAGGTCATTCCTCCATTATAAAAAAAACATGGTTTCCATCCTACTTTTGTTGATGAACATTTTTGTGTTTTGCATCAAATGAAATCAGAGGTTGAATACTTGTACCATTTGCACCAACGCGAATCTGAAAGGAAAACAAGAAGGGATTGGTTAGCAAGTGTCAATCATCATGATCATTATCCTATTGATTTTAATTGGTGTTGTGTTTAATACTTGTATTTTGTTGCAGTGTTTAAAGTTCAAATTCGACCTTGAATTTGTTGATATAAATAAAACCATCATATATCTCAAATACAAATTTGTGTTCCATATGTTTTTTATATTAATCTTTGGGTTTATAGTATTCATATATTGATATGTTTATGTTGATGTATCGATTGTCGACAGTGTTTCAATGGTTTATAATGTTTTCATATCAATGTAGCACTACCACAACCACATATTTAATTAGGTTGATATATGCTAATAGGCATATATCAAAAAATTGTTAATGCTCTGATTTTTCACTAATAGATATAAACTCAAATCCCAAAAAATGTTATGCAACCAAAAGCCTAACCCTATTAGCTAAACGTTAAATATTTTTAGATTTACAATTTAATTTTATAAAATAAGATATTAAGTATATTCATAAACCATGCAACCATTTTATAACTCTTAAATTTATCCCATTTTACAATATCCATCTTTGGTTGGTGAGGGAAAGGCTTTAGATTGTGCTAAAGATTTCTGAATAATCAGCTAACCTTCCATCAATTTTTTATGATGTAACCTATGGAACAAATATTATATGGCAAATTGGTAAAGTAAAGTAGTTTTCTCTAGCACGTGAATAGTTGAATAGAAAGAGAGAGGAAAATATCTAGAGGTGTAGTTTCAATATTTTCCATAGAAAATTCTTGGATGTAACAAAAGAGAGCTATTGGGATTATGTGGTCAAACCCTCTAAATCCTATCTCTTAATCATTCGCAACAACCCAAACTCCATTAGCATATTTCCATAATTTTTTCCACTACATGGAATTACCAATTTTATCTCTTTGGTGTGTATTCCATTGGGATTTTAGTATTTCTCCTTAGGGCTTGTTATTCCCTTACATTTACAATATCAAATATTAGAATTATTAATCTAAGGGTTCGTGTTACTAGGGTGTAATATTGTTCATATTTGTAGGGTTCAATTTTGGGTTTGATACTGCTATGGTTTATAGCATAGATCCCTTGTCTTTAATGTTATTCCCTTGGCTTTATTATTTCTTTGAATCTATTGTCTTTATTAATCTAAGGGCTCTTATTTCTAGGGTTAAATATTATTGATAAGGTTTATAATATTGATTGTTAGGTTTATAATAATGGTTAACAATGGTCTACCATGGTAAAATGTGTCATTGTCACAAATATTTTCTTCATATGAAAATCAAGCATGGTACAACATTGCTTTGTGAAAACAATTGTCTCTATACGTAAATCAATTAGGTTCAGCCATGGTTAACAATGGTCCAACATCGCATCGTAACAAAAATTGTAAACCATGAATCAGGAATCACGGTCAACCATCGTAAACCATGTTTATTTTAGGGTTCATAATATTATGTTATAGTTTATAATCATGATCAAGTATGGTCAACCATGGAGAACCATGGCCAACCATGCTCAACCGTGTTTATTTTTGGGTTTATATACCTTGGGTTTATAATATTGATCCTAAGGGTTTAATGTTGTCCCCTTCAGTTTAAAATAGTTTGGCCTTTTTCCTATTATTATTCACTTAGGATTTAATATTATTACATTGGGTTTACAGTATCATTTGCTTGCGTTATTTATCTCGCAGTGCATATTTGTAGGGTATAAATTCATAATTTTTGTTAGTGCTAATGTCATTATTTTTTATTATTAGTTGTAATGTTATTATTTTTATTATTATTTCATTTATTATTAATTGTAATGTTATTATTTTTGTTATTATTTCATTGATTATTAATTGTAATGTTATTATTTTTATTAATATTTCTTGTTTCATATATATTTATCATATGAATATTCAGAGGAATGTTTAGGTGGTGGTCGGGTTTGTATCCATATGAGGGGTTGATTAAATAACTATTATTATAATCCTAAGTTGTAATAACCTGGTTCATTAGAATGGTACACAAGTTTGATAATCGGGGGACTTGTCTAAAGTATCTCAATATTCATTTAATTTTACTTAACAAGAATGTGTTAAGTGAACTACAACAAATACTACAGAAAATATGAGTATAATTTATTTTTTTTGATATTGTAAATAATTTTCAAATTTAAATAATAATAATAATAATAAGAATAAGAATAATCATAATAATCAATAATTAATTTATCAAAAATAATTATGGAAAATAGTGCATTCAAATATTTATTTTATATGCCATTATAAATAGTGTTTATGTGTATTTGATTTGAAATTGGTTTGTTTAGATGTTTATTTGATTTGAAATTGATTTCTTTGAAAGTAAGTAAAACTCACTTTGATTTTGAAATATTTTAGAAATCTAGTGTTTAATTTGGTTTTTTTTGTTTTTTATTTATTTTTTTGTTTTCTTTTTGTTTTGTTTTGTTTTTTTTTTTGTTTTTTGTTTTTTATATTATTATTATTATTTCAAAAGAAAAGACTGATTTTTTATAAAATGAAAAATCAGTATATATATAATAATAATGTTTGCCAGCACCATTGAGACAAGATAGGAGATTTGTTAACATCTCTATATGATTGAGTCTAAACAAAAACAAAACAAAAGCCTCTGATAAGATAGATAAAATTCAAAAACACATTATAACATTAAACAATTGCCATAAATTTCATCATAGAAACGTAAAGAGCCCAAACATATATCTAAAACTTTTAGTTGATGATCATATTGTCTTCTTCCCACACCACGCATTCCCTGGCAAAACAAAAATGCATATAACCTACAGGGACTGGAAGACCAAATTTGGAGAGACCATCCTCGTCCATATTAGCCTCACGAAAAATATGCTGAAACGAATTAGTTTGGAATTTTGTCTTAGCAACTCAATACGATCCATCCAACATTTCAGATTTGATGGACCGAAGTTTGATCTTCTGATAATGTCGTTGATGAGTGACATGGAATCACCATATATGTGGATGTGATGAATATTTTTTATTCTTGTGAAGGAGAGAAAACCCTAGAGGGTCAACACTTCAGCCCTGGTGTTGGAGCCATTACTACCTTGCCAGAACAGTTTGTAGTAGGAGAGCAGAGAAAGTTTGATCTAAGCTTCGCAACCACATATACCCGCCTGTGTAGCGTCATCGAACAAACCTACTGGAAAAATAAAAGTAGGATTGAAAAATTGTGACCTACACACCTGGTTTGTTTGATGTTGTCCTACCAGCGACTCCACCCATGCAAAGATTCGGGAACAAATGTGGATCATGTTGACATGAATTTCATCAAAAATATCTTGGTTTTGTGCTTTCCATAGTTTCCACATACCATAAAAAGGAATACTTCTATAATGTCTCATAGCAGAGACTCGCTAGCAAAGACATAGTTCCATGGAGTTGAAGACCCTATAGGAGACCTTTAAAAAATGGAATATATATCCCCAAATGTGCAAGGATACAAATCATTGGAGGAAGAGGTGTAGAACAAATTCACCAGAGGTAGAGCATAGTGGACACCTCCCCTGGCCTTGATGTCCGCTTTTGGACAAGTTATCCCACATCAAGATCTTGTTATTCCAAGCCATCTATATGAAGAGAATAATTTTAATGGGAGTAAAATATTTCTAGATAGTCCTGAACCAACATAACTTAGCTGATTAAAAATTATAATTGATAAAATACTTGTAAGCTTCAGCCACCACCACTAGGTCATGTTGTATTCTAGCGAACCAAATGAGTCCATCTCCTCTCTTATCCTTGTATAAGTTGTCCTATTGGAGCCCCCTTAAGTGGTCATTCCATATGTCCGCGTGAGGCCAAACCAAACGGATGTCACTCACTTCCAATATGATGGGGTATCTACCATTCCATTGTTTGATGATCTAACAGAGCAAAGTATATCCACTAGAGCGTAGAGCAGAAATGAAATCTTGTGGGAGAGTAAGAGATGCCATGTTTTTGGCTATGTTGTCAATGCCAATAAGAATCTCAAATCCATATCCAAAGGACCATCTCATAAGCTAGAGAAACCATCCTTTTACTTTTTAAAATCTCATCCATATGTAGGAACCCTTATTGATGCCTATGCCACCAAGTGTGAACCATTCCATAAATTCCATTTGTTATAGGTACTTATGTTTTAATAATATCCTGCCAAATTTCGTGACAAAAAATTGCTCTCCAAAGAAACATAATCAAAAGTTTCCATCCAAAAATATTCGAATATACTAATCTCCGTCCTCTGAGTTCCTTAGGTTTGGTGGTCCTTTCCCATATGACCAAATTATATTGTATAGTCTCTCTGTTCCCAGTCCAGAGGAACTGAGTAATGGTGGATCAAATATGTTTCAATCTAGTTTTCGGTAGTGCAAATAAATGGGACCAATATACCGATATTTGTTGTAAGACTAATTGGTTTAGTGTATATCTCCCACCCAAAGAGAGCCATTGGTGATTCTAGCTATCCAACCTATGCATAAACTTGTCCAAAAGCCATGACCAATCTCTAATATTATAGTTGTTTGATTTCAGATGAAAACCCAAGTAGGTCATGCCTTCCTACATCTTCCTCATTCTAATGCTAAAAAAATGGGCAATGTTTCCTTTCTTATCCTAATTTGATATATATATATATATATATATATATATATATATATATATATATATATATATATATATATATTTCCATTGAAAGTCAGGCCTGAGGCCTCACGAAACCTCTTAATAATAACATATAGATATTCCCATTAAGAAACAAAATCCTTTCCAAAAGAGAGGGAATCGCCCAAAAAGAACAAATATCTAACCTCCACCTCATCGACCATTTTAATACCCCTAAAATCCCATGCCTCTAGTCATCCTAATATTTAGGTTGTGGCCATCCATGACAAGGATGAAAATTAAGGGTGAGAAAGAGCACCCTTATCTAAGTCCTTTACCCGCCCAGAAGAAATTTAAATGATATACATTAATAACGACAACAAAATTGGTTGAGGTGACGTAGGCCATGATCCAATCTATAATTCGGACACCTAGGACCACCTTAATGAGGAAAAGGTAGAGGAAAGCCCAATCAATTGAATCATAAGCCTTGTGTAAGTCCAATTTTAAAATAACAACATTCATCTTCTTTGTATGAATGGAGTGTAAAGACTCTTAGGTAGTGGCAACAACATCGTGAATTAGTCTGTCAAGCAAAAAATCAAACTATTCACGAGATATGTATTCTGAGAGTTTATCCTTGATGCGAGCAACTATCACTTTTGAAATGAGCTTGTAAGTGATATTACACAGGGAAATGGGGTGGAAGTCTGGGAAGGATGAACGATGTGAGCACTTAGCAATAAGAGTGAGAAAAGTAGAGTTAACGGAACTTATAATGTGGCACGGAATATGAGATTCCTCCACCATATCGAGGAGATTCTAGCTCATTAGATCAAAAAATGTAAGAATAATTCAACAGTCTAGCCATTAGACCCTCAACATTTATACTTCGAAAAATATTTCAGGACGTAGAGAATTTCTTCCCTTGTAACTGGTCAAAAAATGTCCTCATTATTGGCTTCATAAAACATGCAAGGGTACTTATCAATGCCCCATAATAGGTATTCAATCATAACACCTCTCTGAGAAGCAAGAAATTTCTCAAAGTATTTAACTGCCTCCATTTGTATCTCTGAAGTGGAGTATACAAAGTCCCCACATTGAGATTCAATTTTCTTATAAAGTATTCATGTTCCTCCTATGATTATAAAAGTGGTGGAAAAACATGAATTCCAGTCACCCTCCTTTAACTAGATACCACTACTCTTCAAACACCAAGTTGTCCCCTCGATGTTTAATATATTTTGTTTCTTTGATTCGAGATACTTGGACCTAGTTAGATCCGAGGAGGAGGGGAGGATGCATTCAGAAGATTCGCAAGTCTATCAATCTCCACAATAATCTTATCTAGATCTTCTTTGAGTTGGAATCTTTACTTACGTTCCCATGTATGAATATGACTTTTCAGGGATTAGAGTTGTTAGAAAATTATATATTATAGAGAAATGGAACACATAAAATATTGCAGAAATATAAACACAGAAAACACATAAAATGATGGAGATGCATATATACGTGGTTCATCCAATTTGGGCTACATCCACCGAGAAACATTCATTCCTTCCTTTTATATTATCCAGCAAAATGAAGAGATACAACCTACAACAAATCCTTTGTAATTCCCTCTTCACTCTCACACAATATCTTCTCTCTTTCTCACTCAAAATGCACATCTACATAGATGCAATACAATTCCCTCATATATAGCAAGGGTTTTTCTTATAGGGAGAAAAAACCCTAAATTAAACATAACTTCTATCGTCATATTTTCTCCTAATGAACGATCAAGATTACAACGAAATTACAACATTTTACAAGGCAATTTTACATCTATGTTTAGCTTTGGGGGCACTCCCCTAATCCGTCGTCGGGGGGGTTCTAAAGAATCATCATTGCCCCCCCCGGACCCCCCTGGCACCTTATGAAATGGGGTCCAATGTGGCAATACTTCTTAATAAAGAAGATAATCATGCTCCACACCCAACATGATTTTCTTAGTGATAAAATCCATAGCAGAAATATGAGGCCGACCCTGAACAAATCCCTAGATTGAGGTAACAAGGTTGTTAAAATCCTCATCTTCTAGCCATGCTTGACTGAATTTGAATAGGATACCCTTTCGAGACTCCTCCACCTTCCAACACAATTGGGGTGTGAGCATAAAAGAATGATTTGAATACCCATGAGCGGAAGTGTTCAAGAAACTCCATGAAGTCCTCAAGAACCATAAAGGAGTTCAATCTCTCACCAACATACTCCACACCCAATCTATTATTATTCCAAGTAGGTGACATGAGAGAGGTAAGGATATCTACAAGATGATTCTCAGCAAAACGTCCAACAAGATGTCCTGCTAATGGGTATGGTCTACTACAAGACCCCAACATTCTACCTTTATGAAATTATCATTAAAATATCCATCAATAATAAGAGAACCCATGCTCAATAGACTACATACCTCCAAGCAATCCCAGAAAGGCCTCCTATCTCTATAAGGGGCATATAAGTTGAGGAGGTGGAAGTGACCATCATACCCACTAATCTAGAAATGGAGGAGAACTTATCCTCTAAAAAACCAACTCTCGTCTGACGCTTTGCAAGTAAACAAAAAGGGTCTTGAAAGGTAAAACAAGTTTCACAACCTCTTCAAGATGGTGAGTTTAAGATTCACATGAGCTTTAAAAGAGAAATACATTCACATGCAACTAAAAATTAAAAAAAATGAATAGAAGAAACCAATATTTGATGATGGAGTTCAGCCCTCCTAGGATATGTCTCTGGGCCTGCTCTGAATCTAGATCACTACACTGATTTAGAATAAACTTGGTACATATAACTTGTCGAGAAAAGAGTGGATTATTTCTCCTACAGAGAAACAATTCTCTTACAAAGATTCTCACTCAAAAAAAAAACCACCAACATGAAACTCCTCCACAATGAAGAGTTTAAAAGGGCTTCTCTCCTTAAAAAATTGAGAAAATACTTAAAAGAGATGCTCTACACATCTAATATTTGTCGCAGATGAAACTGGAAGGTTGGAAGACCTCTAACTAGGCTCTCTCCATGCTCAAAATGCCTTAATACTATTTCAAAACTCTGATTGTCTCTAGCACAAAAAGACTTGATTTTGCAAAAATTCCATCATAAAGTGCTCAAATCAGAAAAATGACCTACAATTGGATCCAAGATGCTCAAAAAACCCCATCTAGGTTTTTCTTGAGCTTAAAAAGGTAAAAAATTGACAAGATATGCTTCTCCAAGCCAACCTCTGCTATATGTCTTTCAAGTTGACAAAACGTGATAATTGTCTTGAAAAATTTCACTTTACACAGTCTGTCGAGTGACAAATTCACCTAGGACTAGCATGCTTTCCATTGGAAAAGGTGAAATTTGTTTCCTCATTAAATTTCACAATGATGCCTATGCGCCGAATTTTTTGCCCTGTCGGCAGTCACATGGTCTCCATGTGGCTAGGGGTCAGGCTAACTTCTGAGCCCCATCATGATAGCCCTACACCGCTCGCATTCAGTTAAGTGGGATTCGTGTGACTGGGGATTGGGCCTTATTTGCTTGCCCCCATAAAACTAAGCTCCCTGCTATTGGTCATTTCTCAATCAATAGCACGAGGGGTTGGAGCTGAATCCCTGCCCGCGTCGTGGTAGGACACCATGGCTCGTGTGTGGTCATGTGAAGCGCCATATTCCCAAGGGTCTAGTTCCTATACCCTGCTCCAGTAGCACCCTCGTTTCCATCCAGGGTTAACGCCCAACTCCTTATCCCCATATGCACTGACTGTAAACTATATATTGAAATTCACTATTACCATAAACAATTTCCACTTGTGGCTTTGTGGTTGGGTGCCCAATTTGGAGATCGGACGTCGCAAGTTTGACCCCAGCTGACCACATTTCACCTATACATATAATTTTGACCAATGAGAAAGTTCCATGTGGTGGCCTCTGATTGGGCCACATGGTGACCTCCAATTGGGCCACCAAAATAACCTCAGGCAACAGAATGATGCCAACTCACCACTGTCTAGATTGACACTTGACGAGCATTGATTAGCCCCTCGTACACCCATTTGGAATGCTAACATGAGCCATATGGACTGCCCAGTCAGATCATCTACAATTTTTTTATTTGTTTGGCCAAATTTTAGAACATCATAACTTGAGTATATGATTTTGGTTTGATGTGATTCAAACATCATTGGAATGAGGATGACTATTAATTGATGCTAGCTTTGAGAGATTCGAAGAACTTTTATTTTTGAGACTATTTTTGATCCGCGGATGATACCTTACCACTAGGAACTTTTGGACCTCCAAAAGTTTATCCTGTTTCATTAAATAATTGAGGAAAAACCTCATTAACTTTCATGATATCAATCCTTATTGTTCTTTTTGTATTGGTCATATTGGTGCCTTAAATCTCCAATCAAGGTACTTCATCTTGCCTTTGCATGAAGTATTTACCTTCCTGCCAACAATTAGCCACAATTCTTATAAACATATAAGAACAAAAACTTCAATGGATGGAATATGAAAATTATCTCAAAAACAATATTTATTTGGCTCAAATAACATTCATCTTGAAGTCTCTCTTTGATGAAGGAAAACTTTATCTTCCTCCTATAAATTAGAAGCAACTCAATGCTCGCCATTCATTGTTTTACACTTTGCTTTACTGTCCTATTGCACTTGTACATTTTGTGTAGTGTTATGTTTGCTTAATGACATCCTTGACCTTTTCCACATAATCATGGTCATATTATGCACAATATTTACTAAATATTAAATTCACAAACAAGTTTCATTTTGAAAAACTTGTATAAGTGAGTGCTTGACACAATTGTAGACATACTCGATGATATACAAAAACTCATCTCAAAAGTCCCCAAACAAATGGAGTGAACGTCAAGAGAAAATAACATGATATGTAAAATAAAACGCACTTGTTATAGATAAGTGATTGTACATGACTTCACTTTACAAAGAACCCAAATGGGAATTTACAAAAAGTTATTACAATTTTACAAAGAAAACACACTATACGAAATAGTCCACCCATTCTTTTCCTATCCTGATATTATGGGTTCTCTTTCTGCACCTGCTTTACTTTGAAGCTTTCTTTAGGAATTACTTCAGTTTCCATGTTTCCACTTGTTAATTTCCTTTCATATGATCACATGACCTCTCTTTCCTTCTTGGGATGAATTTTCTAGATGAATTTTCCAAAACTTCTCAAGCTCATGTCCATTCATGCTACAATGGGTACAAAAATGCTTATGCTTGCCTAGTGACAAGGAAGTCTTCATAATTGGGAGAGGTTCATCATGCTTTGTCCCAAGGATTTGGGCTATTTTCTTGACTATCACTTTATGTTGCTCACAATTAACCATACAATGGTCAACCACATCACATAATGTGCAAGGAAACTTTTCCCATAATAATCAAAATCACCAACACTTTTGAAATTCACTTGACATTGACACCTATTCTTTGGGCTATGACTTTGATGATGAGGACTAGACTTTGCATGTCACTTGGAACATTCATCTTTCTTTAGATACAACTTACCATCATCATTACCATCAGGGTGTGACATATCATCACTTTATGATTTCTTTGTCTCAACTATTTTAGAGCACTCTCCAATTTCTCCATGACCATAACCCTATCCTTCATGTTGTGGTCTTTCCTTCACCTCGATAGGATTAATGATACCTTGGCCATTGACTTTGAGGCCTCTTACATCATAACCCATTCAAGTTAAAAGCTTCATACCAATAGCTTTGGTATGCTTTTCAAAGGTTACAAAAGATGTGTTATCAACATTAGCTAAAGGAATAGAACTAGAAATGCTAATTACCTCCTTTGGCTTATCACCCATCTTCTCTATTTCAGATGCTGCTAAAGAAGTGGATGATGACTTGAGCCAACCAATTTTACCCACTGGAACATAAGGAGAATATTTCAAATCTTGACAAAACTCATAAGCATCATTCTCAACATAGGGTCCATATCCCGTGTATTAACCATGCCCACAAATTGGCTTCATCTTGGAGGGATTACTTGTTGCTTCCAAGATGGAACTCTCACAAATATGTTCCTCCACTACATGCTACAATGGTAGGCACATTTTCCTTTTCTCCTCCTCTGAAATTTCAAACAATATCCTTAGCTCAACATTCTCCATTCGAAGAGACAAATTAATCTCCTCCAACTCTTGGAGTCTTTCACGCTTCAATTCATTTTCCATACTTGCAACCTGGTCAGAACCTACTCTAATACGACCTGATCTGAAAATGGAGGAGAAATTCTCCTCTCCAAAACTGACCATCCTCTGATGCTTTGCAAGTAAAAAAAATGGGTCTTAAAAGGTAAAACAAGTTTCACAACCTCTTAAGGATGGTGAGTTTAAGTTTCACATGAACTTTAAAAGAGAAATATATTCACATGCAATTCAAAATGACAAACCATGAAGAAAATAAAACAACATTTGATGATGAATTTCAGCCCTCCTGGCCTATGTCTTTGGGTCCACTCGCATATCTAGACTGCTATAGAATTCTCACTCAGAAAAAAGAAGAAAAACATACAAAAAGAATTCAACTAAGTCATGGAAATTTCAACATAAAAAGGACTCTCAGAAAATACATCCTTGTACTCCATTAGAAATCAAAGTCATAAACATGCAACTACTCTACAAGGAAGATTTTAAATTGGCTTCTCTCCTTAATACATTGACAAAATACTTAAAAGTGTTTCTCTACAAAGTAACAGTTGTTGCAGATGAAACGAGGAGGATGGAAAACCTCTAACTAGGCTCTCTCGATGCTCAAAATATCTTCATACTGCTTCAAAACTATGATTGTCTCTAGCACTAAAATAATATACTCTACAAAAAGTCCATCTCAAAATACTCAAATTAGAAAACTAAGGTTACGATTGAATCCAAGATGCTCAAAAACACCCATATTGGCTCTTCTTGAGCTCAAAAAGGTTAAAATTTGGGCAAGATATGTTGCTGAATGCCAAGCTCTGCTATCTATCCTATAAATTGACAAAAACTTGCTAATTGTCTTGCAAATTCACTCTTTACACAGTAACTTGAGTGACAAATTCACTTGGGGCCAGTGTGATTTCCATTGGAAAGGGTGAAATTTGTTCCCTCATTAAATTGCACAATTACACCTAAGTGTAGAACTTTCTGCCTTGTTGGTGGTCACGTGGTGCCCATGTGGCTGGGGATTAGGCTAACTTCACACTCCACTGGGATAGCCCTGTACTACTCGGCTTCGGTTACATGGAATTGATCTGACTAGGGGTCGAGCGTTATCCACCTTCCCCCGTCAAACTTAGCTCCGCGATGGTGGTCATTTTCTAATCAATAGACGTGGGGGCTAGGGCTGCATCCCCTCCCCCGTCCCGATAGTACCCCATGGCCTGTGCATGGTCATGTGAAGCTCCATATGCTTAGGGGTCTGATTTCTATACCCCACTCTAGTAGTTCCCTCGTTTCTAGTCGGTGGTCTCGTGCAATGTTATGACTAGGGGCTAGGGCTAACACCATGAGCTCTACCCCCATATGCACTGATTGTAAACTTTATAATGAAATTTTTTATTACCATAAAAACATGAAACTTGTGTCTTGGTGGTTGGGTGCCTGGTTTACACATGGAGGGTCGTGGGTCTGAACCCTACTGACCACATTTGACCTATAGACATAATTTTGACCAACAAGGAGGCACTGCGTGGCAGCCTTTGATTGGGCCACATGGTAGCCTTCTATTGGGCCACCAAAATAGCCTCAACCAATAGAATGATGCCATCTCACCCCTATATGGACCGGTACTTTGCGAGTTCTCATTGACCTTCTCTATGCCCAGTTGGCATGCTGACGTCAACATGACATTAATAGTACGAACTTCCCAGTCATGAGCCTAGTCAACCTATATGCAATTTTTTTTAGTTTTTTGTCCAAAACTTCAGGACATCATAACTTCAACATATAATTTCAATTTAAGGAAACGAAAGTGTCGTTAGAATTAGGATGATGAACACTATAACTTGACTCTAGTTTCAGGAGATTTTGGCACTTTCACCTTTTAGCTTATTTTTGATCTTCGGATAACCCATCCACATGTCGAGTCAAAAGAATGCCTTGGAAGAATTTATAGGCTATCTAATTAGCACATTTAGGATCCCAAATATCCACCAAACCACTCGACAAACCAAAAGAGTCAGCTGAAACAATATGCCAATGGGTATAAATGGAAACGAAATAATTAATGGCTTTTTCCTTATTAGTCATCGTCCCCTAAATTAAAATTATGTAGGGCTGAATCAAGTGAAAGATATGTCTAAGAGAGGACATTTTAGTGGCATCCCCCAAGCCACAAAGATTTAGAGAGATGATTTTCATGAGGGGATTCCTGAGATGGGCACATCAGCTCTAAGGACCCCATTAGTAGATGCAGAAAAAATAGGGACATCTCTGAGATCAGAGATGTTCTGAAAATATAAAATTTTAGTAGAGGAGCATCCCCAGAAATGGTGACTACCTAGCCCCTCTCTATGACAAACAATTATGTTACGAGAAGAATCGGGTTTGATTCTAAAGACAGAGGAGGAAGTCCTAGTCTTATGAATAGTTTGCTTCTAAAGGTCCATAACAGGGTTTGAAATCATGAATTCCAAGTCACTCCCCATAGAATTGTGGGGAAAAAAATCAAGAGGGGCAAACGTCTAAAGGAAAAGAAGAGGAAGGCATGGAATATGGCAAACGTAGAATTGATGGCATGGAAGGATTATCATCTGATGGGATGTGAACATGCTCAGCTAGAGGGGAAGTAGGTTCATATAGCATGTAGGATGAGGAACAGAAAGGTGATGAAGATACCAAGACGATATACGTGTTGGTTCAGGCCATGGATGAACAACTACACATGAAAAATAGGATGGACAATCGTGTACCAAGGCATCATCCAGTATATTATGGTCTAGGCGAGTAACAGAGATCATCGGGGATGAATTAAGAGACACTTTAGAAGTGGTAGGAACATCTGAAGCAAGAAAATGATTCTGGAAATTCATCGGTACAATTCCTTGTTCATTCTGATGATTAATGAAATCAAGCCCATGACTTCTCCCACATTACGTCTTGCCACATCACCCTGTCCATCAAGGGGGCACATAAGTGCTCGAGACATCTATTCAGTAAATTTCCAATGCGATGATAGAAGATGCAATGAAAGGGAATACCCCAGAAGGCTATTAATTGTCATAGTATTATAATCCCCCATTCTAAATCAGTGTGCTCCAAGATCTCACTGTTGTACTCAATTTCCACCAGAATCCAAGCCAACAACTTGTCCCGAGCCCCTAGACCTCTAGGATCCATATAGATAAAATGACCAACTAAGTTTTCAATCTCCTCTAGAGGTCGTGGGGTCTTCATTGGGGGAGAAATCTAGTACCACGTTCATTCATACTGGGGGATATATATTGAGGAAAGAATGACATAATATATTGAGCATATAATAAGTGGTAAAGGGTTTTTATATTAACAGGTATAAAAAAATGGAGATCAAAGTAAATGAAAAAATATAAAGGGGGTATAAAAAATGTTAATGAAAATATGGATACCTACAATATCTTTTGAAAGTAGGGGTCTTTTAAATTGGAAAGGTGTATTTGGTTCATATTGTTAGGGGGTTAAATAATGTGATTTTTAGAGGTATTTTCCAATATGTAGTAAAATTAATAGTATTGTTTAGTATGCCACGAACACACATGATATGTCATAGGTTCATTGAGTGAAGCCCCTAGTATTTAACCCATACTAGGTTGTTCTACAACATATCTATTAAGGGGTTAAACTTGATGTACTAGTGGAAAAGGAGAAGAAATCCATGACTGTGCACACACAGGGATTTTAGAATCCTCCTTGCGTTGTCCTGGTGCAAGAAATGGATGAAGAACCAAGATTTCATCAATAATATCACCTTAGGATTATATCTAAGGATGGATTCCCATAAGGATTGGACTTACTCCCGCATGTTTCCTTTGTATATTTATGCAAAGAATCAACATCCAACCAACTCTCTCTTTTGTAGGATAACAATGTGATCCCATAGAACATCATTATCAAAATTGAGGAGTTTTGGTTCAAAGGAGGTCTTGATAGTCTTACCCTGGAAATGATGATTTGACTGGTGCTAGTGGCTAGCCAGTTGTCTGTTAGAAGAAGGAATTTCATCAAACTGTTCACTTGTTCAAAACTCATCATGCAGGTGTAGCACATGTAGATTTGATATGCCAGGCAAAAAAAGAGGAGGGCCCATATTTCACAAAAGCCAACTCAGCATACATCATGGATTTTATAAAAGCCTCTTGAATCGAAACATTAGCTTTGAAGGAATCCATGTCCCCATTAACAACCCAGAAGGAAAGAGGACAAGAGTCTAACAACCCAGGGAAGAGAAAATAAATAAGAAATGCCTACAAAGTCACAAAAACAATCAAAGAATTATCCAGGATCACCTACCAAATGAGGAAAATATCATCCCAAGTACATAAAATGAAATCCAGAGGCACATCAAAAGAGAAATTCATTTGACATTAAGGAGGGTAGGTGTAACAGATCACTAAAATGAGGCCAAATAGAGGAAAAAGATATAACCTGAAATAGGAAAATAAAAAAGGGATCATAAAGCATCACAGCCTGTTAGGTCCCTATAATACTAGTGATTACCCCATTACTATTGTAGTTATACCCCTTATTTATATTTTTGTGCCCCTATTACCCCCATGTTGTTATTTATGTGCCCCATAGAATCCCTCTATTGTTATTTTTGTGGCTTTATATTATTATTGTTAGGTCGGCTGGATTATATTGTGACTCCTTAGACTCCTATATATAGAAAGGAGGTTTTGTCATTTGTATCATCCAAGAATTGTTCATTTATGTAATGTAAAGGAGGTTTTCCCCTCGAAGAGGCTGAATTCTAAGGCGTTGATCTATCTTTTCTATCTTTTCTTGAGCTGGTCTCATAACATTTGGTATCAGAGCTTTGGATTCTAGGGTTTCGCTGCTCCAAACAGGTCATCGTGGAATTTTTGCTATAACTTTGTTTCTGTGACGTTTCAGAAGTCGCAAGAAAAACCCATTTGAGACAAAATCGTGCTAAACCTTGGATCCGAATTTCAGAGCTTTTCGCACCATATTTGCGGAGTTATGATCTAAGGAAGTTGGTATTTTTGCAAACCCCTGAATTACATTCAAAACAAGTGACCTGGGAAAAATTGTCATAACTTTCTCTCTGGGGATCGGATTGAAATTTCGTCAGAAGATACAGAAAGAGGACGGATTTTAGTTTCTTTTATGTGTGGTTCAGATTCAAAGTTTGAAACAGTGACTCGTGGCACGTCGTACAAGTTCGCTCTAATGAACTAGTCTAAAAGCAAGTGACCGTGGTAGATTTCACATAACTCTTCCTTGGCGAATTCAATTCAGGTCAGACTTGTGGCATTGGAAAGAGGACGCAGAAGGTTACTATAGGTCGCAATTTTAGAACTGGATGATATGAAATTACAGAGATACATCAAATTCAATATCAGGCTTCTATAAAGTGAAAAAAAGGTGTGTAGTTTTTTTTTTTTGTGTAAGCTTGGTTTAACAGAATTCAAAGGGCATAGTAAAGAATTATTATCGGTAACTTATGCCCCGAGGAAAGAAAATGCAAACACCTAGTAAGGAACCTGAAAGCTCGAGCATGACTCATGAAGAAGAGGAAGAAATGCTACATGATATATCAAAATCACAAGAACAAGTGAAACAAATGTCACACTAACAAAAGCTAACAAAAGTTAAGATAAGTGGCGTGGAATATAAGATAAATGGCATGGAATCTAATATAAATGGCATGGAAGCTAAGATGGATGATTTGAAGACATATTTGAGGATAGATTTGAAGACAGACATGGCAGATTTGAAGATAGATTTGACAAATTTTCTACAAGAAATACTTACTAATGGTGAAAGTGTTGTAAAGGAAACTCATGATGTGAACAAAATTAATGTTAATCATGATTCCATAGATGCTAACGTTGGATCGAAGACCCACCGTATTCCAAAAATCGATATGAGGAAGTTTGATGGTAAGGATCCCGCCACATGGATATTACAGATGGAGCAGTTCTTCAATCTCAATAATGTGCAAAACACACAAAAGGTACGTATGGCAACTGCATATTTGGAACCAAATCAGTTTGTATGGTATCAATGGCTTTGCTCTCGTAAAAAATTTATCACTTGGGAAATTTTTACGGAAGAATTGATAGCACATTATGAAGATACAAAAAGCAACACTTTTTTTAGCCAATTGATAAGTCTCAAACAAAAGGGTTCAGTAATGGAGCACATTGAGGAGTTCCAAAAATTGAACATAAGGGTAAAAGATATTCCAGAGGAGCATAGGATTGATGTGTTCATAGGGTCTTTAAAGGATAATATCCAACATGATTTTCGCCTTTGGGAACCTGATACATTAGAGAAGGCATTCAGGTTAGCAAGAAAAATGGAAAGCAAAATTATGGCAACCAGGAAGCATACCACTCACAACTATAAAGACGGAAGTGTTGTTGCCCCTAGTCTTCCACAACCTATAAGGTTGACACCACAACAATTGGAAGAAAAAAGAGCAAAAGGGCTTTGTTACAATTGTGATAGCAAATACACTAAAGGTCATAAGTGTGCTGAGAAGAAATTATTCTACATAGATTGTGAAGAGGAAGAAGAAAAGGAGCAAGAAAGGTCAAAAGAAGAAGAGATACTCCAGGAATAAAGCCTAGATGAAGAACAAATAAATCCGACCATATCTTGTAATGCATTGGCGAGAATTACCACTCCTCAAACCATCAAGATTGAAGGACAAATCAAGAAGAAAAAGGTAATAGTATTGATTGATTTAGGAAGCACCGACAATTTTATTCATTGTAGGGTAGCAAAAGAATTGAATTGCTTCCTATATACAGCATCCGAGTGTTAAGTGATGATTGCAAATGGAGGAACAATAAATTGCTCTGGAAGGTGCCATAATATCAGGCTATCCATGGGAGAATATGTATTGACTAGCCCAATGCTTTCCATTCCAATGGGAGGTGCTGATGTTGTACTAGGAGTCTAATGGCTACAATCCTTGGGTACAACAGATTTTAATTTTCAAGAACTTTTCATCAGATTTTCTACGGAAGGAAAGGAAGTTGAATTGAGGGGTATTGTAGGGAAACTAGGAAATATAATAAGCTCTAATGGTTTGACAAAGCTTCTAAAAAAGGAGAAAAGAGGTGTGATTACGCAATTATGTTTTCTAGATGTTTCCACATCAGAATCATCTATTTCTCCAGATCTCCAAAAAGTCCTGGACAATCATTCCAAGGTATTTGAGACTCCCAAAGGTCTCCCACCTATGTGTGATCATGATCATGCTATTCATCTGATTCCAGGAAGTGTTCCTCCAAACATCAGGCCGTACAGATATCCCTAATTCCAAAAAAGTGAAATTGAACTTATGGTTGCAGAAATGCTAGAGGCTGGTATATTTCAACCAAGTCAAAATTCTTTCTCTGCTCCAGTAGTATTGGTGCACAAGAAGGATGGATCATGGTGCATGTGTCTGGATTATAGGGAGCTCAACAAGCTCACTATTAAAGATAAGTTCCCCATTCCTGTCATTGATGAATTACTGGATGAATTGCATGGATCAATTTACTTCACCAAGTTGGATCTTCGTTCGGGATATCATCAAATCAGAATGAAGATTGAAGACATTCAGAAAATGGCATTTAGAACTCATGAGGGTCATTATGAATTTTTGGTCATGCCTTTTGGCCTTACTAATGCACCTTCAACATTTCAAGGTTTGATGAATTCAATTTTCAAACCATTCCTTAGAAAATTTGTGTTAGTATTTTTTGATGATATACTAATCTACAGCAAGTCCTCGAAGGATCATTCTGAACATGTTGACAGGGTGCTACAACTATTGGAGGAGAAACAATTATATGCAAAAAGATCCAAATGTTTCTTTGGAGTCCAGGAGGTGGAATATTTGGGTCATATTGTATCTCATGAAGGAGTTAAGGTAGACCCTAGCAAAATTAAAGCCATTAAGGAATGGAAAATCCCCACATCCATAAAGAATATGCAAGGATTTCTTGGGTTGATAGGGTATTATCGCAAGTTTGTTAAGAATTATGGGAGAATAGCAGCACCTCTAACAACATTATTAAAGCAAGATGCATTTTCATGGACTCTGGAAGCAACAAAGGCCTTTGAACATCTTAAAGAGGCAATGTTGTTATAGACATTTTTGTGCCTTACAGCTCTAAGCATGAAATGTCCATAATCCAAGGGATCCAAAGTCCCTAAAAGTGTTGTTCCTACCCCTAGAGGAACAAGGTCAACCAATGAAAGCTTCTCCCAGAAGTTCTCCACCAAAAACTACTCAGAACCAGTCAAATCAGGATCATTTTAGCTGCTCCACTAGCTACCTGCGTTGCATAGCACCCAAGTACACTAGCTAGGTGCGTTGCAACGCACCTAAATGCACTACCAGGGTGCGCTGAGCGGGAAATGCCAAATGGCAATGTCATTCCGCGAGGTGTACAGACCATGGAAGCTTCCATAATCTTCCTCAATGACACTTGCCTCACTCAGTTCGACCAAGGATGAGTAAGAGGCTCTCAGCCTCCAAGTGGAAGAAAGAACTGACAGAGAGAAGCCACAAGTCAAAACATAAGTTAACTCATCCTCTCTGCTTACATCTATGTATGGATCCCTCATCCCAGAGATCCAGAGGCTGGAATTTTGTACTTTGCAGAGAATTGTTGTTGGTTTTGAGATTGAGATTAGTGCATTGGGTGATTTATGCTTTGTTGGAGGTGAGGAAGGGATTCCTTTGCTGGGAGGTAGATGATGGATCAGGACTCACTTGGTTGTATCTCCTCCTAGATCTTCTTATTATATCAATAAAACTATTTGAGTTTCTCCTACATGCTTGTGTATCAATGATGTTTTGTTATATTTGCATGTTTAGCTTAAATCTGATCCTAAGCTATTTATGAATGAAAATATATGTCTTTGTGTAGTTTCTCTCTTTTGTGATCTTGCAGGAACTTGGTGAAGCTGGGCTAGTAAGGGAGCAGGTAGGTGGAAGTTGTCGAAGAGGAGAGCGATTGGATCAACAAACTAGCGCAAGACACGGGTTAGTTTATCCTTCCTCTTCGTTTACATTTCACAAAGAAGAATACGAAAGTTGTTTTCCTTGTTTGTTGCTAAGGCACTGTCACACCTTAGAGAGGGATAGGGGCGTTCTGAGTAGATGCTTTTCCAAACAAGAAAATGGCGACTCCACTGGGGATCGTGTCTAGATAGTTTGTTTGTGTTTCTCGTGTTGTTTGCTTCATAAACACAGAAGTAGCAATCGAACTGCATTTTCCATTATCAAATGCAAAGTAGCTGCTACTTCAATCCACCCACTGGATTTGTTTATGATTTGAATAGCTGATCCACAAATGCTCTAATTTCCCTTTGTGATAGCTCTTAGTCCTCCTTTAAATCATCCCTCTAATTGTACCTTATTGATTGCTTTTACTCGACCAAAATCCATATATTAAACTGCAAACCGTGACCCAGAACCCGGATAGAAGTCTCGTTTCTGCCCCAGCGCAGCCTCTGTGAAGAGGTTCTGCATTTCAACGTAGGTCCCGAGAGGGCTACCTACGCTGCAATTCAGTTTCTCTGTGCAACAGGTGCGCTGATCAGCCCTTGCCCTGTGCAGCTGAATTTCTTTGCTTCATTTTGTTCAGTTTTATCTCTGATTTTTGCAGCCTGTTATCAGTGTGTGTACCTATCTGAAAACCCCTTTTCTTTGCCTTAATTCCGCCCCCTTTGTACAAAAAGACTGTAGATGTTCTTTGTGTGTTTGTTACATCATTTACAGTTTTCCATTGAAAAGTAGAATAGTCATACTGTCGTCCTTAGATTTAGATCTGTCGTAAGTGTCAATTTTGATCTTAGGAGAAAGTTTCTTTGCATTTGACAGTTGATTATACTTTTTACTTTTGCCTATGGTTTGAATTTGTCTCTTTCTAGTGTCGAAACGAGTGTTTATTTCAAAATCATAAAGTGTCATAATCTTCTCTACCTTTTTGATTTCGAAAAAGAAGATTGTTTGTGTTTTTCACTTGAAAGCAAATTCAAATTTGTACATCAACTTTTTTTTAGGCATCAATATTAAGAAAGTGAAAAAAAATACATGCATTTGTGCATTTGCATATTGATAGTTTGTATGGTTTGATTTAGGAAAAGTGCATTTACAGTGTGCTCTTTGCTCTTTGAGAAAAGATTTTGTCTTTCTTTTCCCCTTGTAGCTAGGATTTTCATTGTTGAAAAGAGATAAAAATCTTTCTTATCATCTTTAGATTGCATTTAGGAATTACATCTACATCTCGTGGTGATCCAAAAAGACAAACTTCTAAGAAAGATCAACTTAAAATAAATTGAATGAATCTAACAACGTTTTGGAACTTAACGCACAACATAGAGGTTTAGGCTAGAGACGTGTTCCGGCGTCGTAAAGCCTGGTAACTGTTGTCCTCACTGATGGTTCGGTGATTCCTCCACTGTGAGGCAATAAGTGCCAGTACAGATTGTGCTCCCACGTACCGTCGAGTATATATTGGAAGACCTCTATAGGCTTAAAACCTTTTATCCATACGAAGCTGTGTCGGCCGCCCTACTAATCGCAATGCACCGAACACAGCATTCGGGAAGATTGACTGCCGTACCGTAAAACGTATTCTACAGTTTTGTGATTGGTTTGGCACACCCTCCACCTAGATCTCCAGAGTAGTCCCTTGCATTCCTTTTTAAACTCCTTAACGGAAAAGGTCCATCTGAGCACTTGTCACTTCAGGCTCATTAAAAATCGAAGGAGACTAGAGTCATCTTTTGTTTTTTCTCGACTCTTTAAAATTGAAAAAAAAGTTGTGTCCAAGCGTCGTAAAATTTATTTTAAACAGAATATTCATACCCTTTTCATACGTTGATCTTAGGTTGAGAAAATGGAGCCTACCAACCAAGGAATTCCCCTTAATGGAAATCCTAGTCCTTTCTCCTCTTGGGGAGATGTCGGTGCACCCCATATGGCCACATTGTCGCTTCCAGGACTGACAACTAGCTTGCCAGTCTCGCTCTTCTCAACCAATGTCGTTTAAAACACCACTATTCCTGAACAATCGAATCAACAGTTAGACCAGTCCAGAGTTACCCACCAACCTTCTACTTCCTCTAATTCTTCCTCTCCTCCTTCCTCTTTGCTTGATGGGGCTGGCAAAGCCAAAATTCAAGTTCCTAAGGAGAAGAAGGAAAAGAAGAAGAAAGAGAAGAAGAAGAAGGAGCCAAAAGCGACTGGGGGCAAACGAGTGTCGTCTAACGAAAATCCACACACTGCACTGACCAGGCCTAAATCGTCATGTGTCATTTGCAAGGGAGACCACTTTCACAGAGATTGTCCTTGCATCCCTCGGATACTAAGGGACTAGTCTCCCCGTTTGCACAATCTGGTGTCATCAACCTCTGATTGCCATGTTGAAAGCCCACCATCAACTAGCGAAAGTGAAGTCCCAGGACAAAAAGGGAGAGCTAGACCTCCCTGTAAACTGTGCGAAGGCGATCACGCCATCCACCGTTGTCCCTTCTTAGACGAAGCTAAAAGAGTTTTGGATGATCGTCGGGTTTCACCGTTATGACTTCCTCTTGGATATAAAAAAACTCTTGCCGAGTCCTTCGTTAGTTGAGAATCCAGCTGGCCCGCTCAAGTGGTCAGCTGAAATGTCGGTCATTGAAGATGAACCAGCTGAATCCATACCCGACGAAAGTCAAAAGGTCGAGGCGGCAGTCGATCCGGTCTTGCCTTAAGAGGTTTTATCTTCGAATGACACGGTCACTGAAGAGAACAAGGATGACACCATCCAAATTATCTTCATCAACATAGACTCCGACGAACACGGGGGCAACATACCCATTCCTTTACCGCAGGAAGGAAGTTTGTCAGAGCCGTACCCGGCCATCTACTCGGTCCCACCTCCATGCAACCTAGTTGTCTCCTTCGACTGGAATCAACTAGGCAGACCCCGTTTACCAGCAAGCATACCATTCAGAATTATCGTCCAAATATATAGAATGTTCATGGCTGGTACCATCATAGATGAGGGGGCTTCTGCGAGTATCCTTTCCTCTACTGCTTGGAAAGCGCTTGGTTCGCCATCGCTTTTGCCTGAAATGAGAAATCTGACAAGCTTTGATAAAGGAACCAGTCGACCTTTAGGGATCTTCCCCAATGTGCCCATAACATTGAAAGGGAAGACAGTTCAAATGAACGTAATGGTCATTCAAGGACCCTTGGATTATAACCTACTCCTTGGACGAGACTATATTTATTGCATGGGCGCCATCGTCTTCTCACTCTTTAGACTAATGTGTTTTCCGCACGAAGGAAGAGTGGTCAAGCTCGTGGACCAGCTTTCATTTCCCAGATCACGCATCGCAAATAGTCATATACCATCCCTAAATGGTCTCTTCACGCAAGAAATCTCTCAACCCACAGTCCGTCCTCCCGATGAGCGCGAGTAATTCGGAGGGATATGACTGGAACCCAGGGGGCATGCGTCCTGGTCTGCTTCGGCAGGAAAACTTCGGGTATAGGGTAGGTTTCCGCGGGAGAATATGACTATTCTGTACCTCGTCCATCGGTGGAAGAGGGGTTATTTTAGAATAAGATTCTCTTGTCAAAGTTATGTGTGTGGCGCTCGTTGTCACTGACCTTTGTTTATCTCGGTAGACATCGTCGAGGAAGTGTTTTATTTGCACCGCGAATAGAGCAATCTTTGGTAACCTGTAAGAGGTAGTACCCTTCCTGATAAAACGAATGTTTTGTCAGCTCAAATAAAGGGTGACCCTTCCTGATAAAATGAATGTTTTGTCAGCTCGAATAGAGGGAGACCTCGAAACTCTATTTTATACCTTGGGGCATGCAAACCTTTTGGAGTGCAAGCAAGGGGCGGCTATTTATTTTTTAAATTTTTAGGTCCTCCCTTTAAACCTGTAGGCTAACCCTTTAAACTCGTAGGATTAGTCGTTTCCTAAATTGCATAAAGAAAGGATGTGGGGCAAAAATCTAAATGTTGCCATTTTATATGAGACATTCTTATCATATGACTGGATTATTGAGCAGTTTTAGGACATAGTTCATGCTCGTTAAAAAATAAACATAAGACCAAGCAAGTGTTTCAATCCGCGTTTAAGCTCGTTAAAAAATGAACTATCCTAGGGTAAATAACCACCGTGAATGTAACATTATCAGCCATTAAAGCCTTGGTCGTGTTTGCACCATCACCTCCACTTTTCCATTGGTCGATCATTCACCTCCATTTGATTGTTTACCCATTTTGAGGAACAGCTGCGAAGAGTGATTTCACTAGCCATCCTTGTGACACTGCCGTGCTTGGAAAATTCCAACCCTTACCTGGAATCAGCTGCTACCCATTTTATCACTCGTTCCTCAAAAGACGAGTCTTCTTTAAGCTCTTTTCATCTGACTCGTAAAATATGAAAAGATTGCCGAGTTTTGGCCTTCCATCTCGTTAAAGCGACCGGAAGAGCTATCCCTCCTCTAGATTCTAATCTTTTTGGACCTGAGGGATTATTGCACAAAAAGATTGAGCGCTTTTATTGTTCGGCTCATTAAAACTATCGAAAATTCGTCCCTTCTATATTATTTTATACTTTTTCGGACTTAAGGGATTAGATGACGAAAAAGGAATTCTGGAGTTAACTTTACGTACCTTTTCAGGCTCTCTAAAAATGAAAAGGACCGAGTTATCTTTGTCGTTAAACTCGTTAAAAACATTAATAGCGACAAACTTGTCTTTAGATGAGAACGAGTTTCACTATCGCTAGGCTCGTTAAAACATAGCGATGGGTTCGCCCGAAGGGAAAATTATAGAACAAGCATATGTTATCCTCCTCAAGCTTGAAAAAAATAAAGAGGTACTGGTCAGCAATGACTGGGGAAAAATGGGGAAGAAACTCAAAGAATCTTTATTGGTAGCAAGTCGCTCTTGAACATGACACTTCCACTCCATGCCTGAGTCGGGTTGGGTTGTTTCATTCACCAGTCACATCACCATGGTCTCGCCATACCATCCACATTTGGGGTAAATGCTACCAATCCATCACATAAGTGTCGCCGACATGTTCAAGAGAAGTCATCTAGAGAAGTCACCTGTGTCCCATCCACTGCCATACATTATACTTCATTCTTTCATGACTGCCACCCTGAACCATATATCATCAGATCGTTTTCACCTCCATCAAAAATCATTTTCTCCGTTCCATGTCATTGATGTGGGATTCATCAAGGCCCTCCTTTGGCGGATCGCTTCTTGTCAACATCAGCTCATTATCCAAGAAGTTGATCTAGGGACACCCCATTCAGTACTTTGAAGCTTGCATGCCTCAATGGCAAGTTTCTCACTTCCAGCGACAGGTATACATCAATGACCTTCGACAGAAAGATTTTGTGTGGTGTTCGATGCCAAGTCCTTTATTCACACCACGTGAATTGTACTGCAGTACCTTGAGGGTCATCATCCTTATCGATGACTCCTCTAGCGCTTGTTAACAGTTTACATCATTGACTGGTAATCAAGCGATGTCTTTCCATGTTCGACTTCAAAACATTTCTCACATGGATCGACTTGTACTTCGAGTGAAGATTGGACGAGATTGAAGACCCCAGATCTAGTTTCATCCATCTGGGCTGCGATATATATTCAGGAAAAATAAAGACATGGACATGTACAGCATTGCAGCACAGATGATCATCCTACCAAAGGGATGATGACTCCATCAGAATCATTAGTCTACCATCAGACGATTGTCTGTCCTGTGTACATAAAAATGAATTTATAAAGCTGAGCATGGGAATGCCCGCCTCAACTAGATCATGAAAATAGTATGAAAATAATGTATTGTATTGTATCTTATTACAGGTCTCCTCCCAGCATTGATAGAACTTCGGATCCTCCTAATAAAGCATTTCACTCGATAAACGACCTCATACTTTAGGGGGCAACTGTTATAGACATTTTTGTGCCTTACAGCTCTAAGCATGAAATGTCCATAATCCAAGGGATCCAAAGTCCCTAAAAGTGTTGTTCCTACCCCTAGAGGAACAAGGTCAACCAATGACAGCTTCTCCCAGAAGTTCTCCACCAAAAACTACTTAGAACCAGTCAAATCAGGATCATTTCAGCTGCTCCACTAGCTACCTGCGTTGCATAGCACCCAAGTACACTAGCTAGGTGCGTTGCAACGCACCTAAATGCACTACCAGGGTACGCTGAGCGGGAAATGCCAAATGGCCATGTCATTCCGCGAGGTGTACAGACCATGGAAGCTTCCAGAATCTTCCTCAATGACACTTGCCTCACTAAGTTCGACCAGGGATGAGTGAGAGGCTCTCAGCCTCCAAGTGGAAGCAAGAACTGACAGGGATAAGCCACAAGTCAAAACATAAGCTGACTCATCCTCTCTGCTTACATCTATATATGGATCCCTCATCCTAGAGATCCAGAGGCTGGAATTTTGTACTTTGCAGAGAATTGCTGTTGGTTTTGAGATTGATATTAGTGCATTGGGTGATTTATGCTTTGTTGGAGGTGAGGAAGGGATTCCTTTGCTGGGAGGTAGATGCTGGATCGGGACTCACTTGGTTGTATCTCCTCCTGGATCTTCTTATTATATCAATAAAACTATTTGAGTTTCTCCTACATGCTTGTGTATCAATGATGTTTTGTTATATTTGCATGTTTAGCTTAAATCTGATCCTAAGCTATTTATGAATGTAAATCTATGTCTTTGTGTAGTTTCTCTCTTCTGTGATCTTTCAGGAACTTGGTGAAGCTGGGCTAGTAATGGAGCAGGTAGCTGGAAGCTGTCGAAGAGGAGAGAGATTGGATCAACAAACTAGCGCAAGACACAGGTTAGTTTATCCTTCCTCTTCGTTTACATTTGATAAAGAAGAATACGAAAGTAGTTTTCCTTGTTTGTTGCTAGGGCACTGTCACACCTTAGAGTGGGATAGGGGCGTTCTGAGTAGATACTTTTCCCAACAAGAAATGTGCCAAGCACCGGTCTTAGCTACATCGAACTTGACAAAAACCTTTATTGTGGAATGTGATGCTTCAGGAAATGAAATTGGTGTTGTTCTAATGCAAGATGAAAGACACATTGCTTTTGAAAGCTGTCCAATCAAGGGAAAGTTTTTAAGAAAAGATATTTATGAGAAGGAAATGTTGGCAATATTCCATGCACTTAAGAAATGACGACCCTACCTAATGGGAAGACACTTCAAGGTAAAAATGGATCATGATAGCCTTAAATACTTTTTAGAACAAAGATTATCCTCTGAAGAGCAACAAAATTGGGTCACGAAGATGTTGGGTTATGACTTTAAAATCATCTACGAAAAAGGGAAGCAAAATGTGGTGGCAGATGCACTCTCAAGAAAGGATGAGGATGTGGAAGCATTGTTGTGCGTCATTTCTATTATCCAACTAGATTGGATAAACGAAGCAAGGGAGGAATGGAAGAATGATGAAGAAGTGTGGGCACTTATTCGAAAGCTACAGCAAGATTCTAGTACGTCTAATACATTTAGCTGGCAAAATGATTCATTATGGTACAAAGATCGCTTATACCTCTGTAAGAATTCCCAGCTAAAACAAAAGATTCTTATGGAATTGCACACTTCTCCCTTAGGAGGGCACTCGGGATTTTTAAAAACTTACCACAAGGTTAAGAAGGAATTTTTTTGGGATGGCCTTAAATCAGATATTCAAAAGTTTGTGGCGGAATGTTTGTTTTGCCAACAAAATAAAGTTGAAACAATTAAGACATCGGGTCTATTACAAACTTTATCCATTCCAAGCCAACGTTGGGAGGAGGTTTCAATGGATTTTATCACAGGTTTACCCAAGTCTGAGGGAAAGAGTGTCATCATGGTGGTAGTTGACAGACTTACCAAGTATGCACATTTTTGTGCATTATCACATCCATTTAAAGCCAGTACAATTTCTACTGCATTTATGGAAACAATTCAAAAACTACATGGAAACCCAAAGATTATTGTAAGTGATAGAGATCCCATTTTCACTGGAAATTTTTGGACGGAATTATTTTCTTGTCTTGGTACTCAGTTAGCTCATAGCTCATCTTATCATCCTCAATCTGATGGGCAAACTGAGATAGTAAACAAATGTTTGGAAGGATATCTTCATTGCTTTGTATCTGATAAACAAACACAATGGGTCAAATGGTTGCCTCTGGCAGAATGGTGGTATAACACTTCCTTGCATACAACAACAAAAATGACCCCATTTATGGCACTTTATGGGTATAAACCACCATCCATCACATCATATTTAAGAGAAAATTCTAAGGTTCAGGCAGTGGAACATCACATCGAACATCAACAACAAGTCCTCCAACTCTTAAAGGATAACCTTGTGTTGGCACAAAATAGAATGAAACAACAGGCAGATCAACATCGCAGTGAAAGAAGTTTTGATGTAGGTGATTGGGTATTCCTACGGCTACAACCATACAAGCAAATTTCCCTAAAGCAAGCTAAGAAGGATAATAAATTATCACCAAAGTATTATGGTTCGTACAAGGTGTTGCAAAAGATTGGTACTATGGCATACAAATTGGATCTTCCTGCAGCTTCTCGATTGCACCCAGTTTTCCATGTTTCATGTTTAAAGAAGGTTATAGGCGACAAGCTCCCAATGCAAACAATATTGCGAGAACTTGATGAGGAAGGAAAAATTATATTGGAACCGAAAGAAGTCACAGAAACAACAACTCGACAGCTACGAAATCGAGAAATTTCAGAGTATCTTATCAAGTGGAAGAACTTATCTGCTGAAGATTCCACATGGGAGGATGAGAATTTTATGCAGAAGTATCCATAACTACTCAAGCATTGAGGACAACACTTTTTTGAAGGAGTGGGGCATGTTGGGTCCCTATAATACTAGTGATTACCCCATTACTATTGTAGTTATACCCCTTATTTATATTGTTGTGCCCCTATTACCCCCATGTTGTTATTTCTGTGCCCCATAGAATCCATCTATTGTTATTTTTGTGGCTTTATATTATTATTGTTAGGTCAGCTGGATTATATTGTGACTCCTTAGACTCCTATATATAGAAAGGAGGTTTTGTCATTTGTATCATCCAAGAATTGTTCATTTATGTAATGTAAATGAGGTTTCCCCCTCGAAGAGGCTGAATTCTAAGGCATTGATGTATCTTTTCTATCTTTTCTTGAGCTAGTTTCATAACACACCCCATTTAAAGAGAAGGATAGAAAGGAACATAGAAAGTGATTACAAAAAAGTTATCACAAGGTATGACTAGATTCAGAAAATGTCACTCAGAATGGGTAAATCCCCAGATAGTAAAATATTAGGTCAAACCTCGGGGATAGTAAAAAGTGAGGGAAAACATCCAAAATATGTCAACCTAGATGAAAAAAGGGGTTGAGGAACAACCAATCGAAAACTCGAGATCGCTACCGCATAATATGTGTCGAGATATTTTATAGTAATAGGATGAAGAAATAGATTTGTCGCTAGTAGAAGCTCTGTGATAATTCAACAACACCAACAAAACCAACATTCCATACAACTCCATCACTTTTAAGAAAACCAAAAACTAATATATTTGTATGGCCTGGAAATAACCCAATTGAACTTCTTCATCTTTGTTATGCAACCAGCTCACAAAAAAGATAGATCAATGACTTAAAAATTATCCTCTTCAAGTGGGAAACCTCCTTTACATTACATAAATGAACAATTCTTGGATGATTCAAATCATAAGACCTCCTTGGTATATATAGTAGTCGAAGGGGTCACAATATAATCAGAGCCTGCATAACAATAATAATGTAAGAGTACAAGAATAACAATAGTGGGCTTCTATGAAGCACAAAAATAACAATATGGGGGATACATGAGTAAAACAATAATAATAGGGGGCTAAACTAATTACAATAATGGTAATACACCAGTATTATATGGACCTAACATGCCCTTGTCCTTCAAAAAAGTGTTGTCCTCAACACTTGAGTAGTTCTGGATGCTTCTATATAAAATTCTCATCCTCCCGTATGGAATCTTTATCGGGTAAGTTCTTCCACTTAATGAGATACTCTATAATTAATCTATTCTATGGTTGTTAGCATGGAAACTTTTAGGGGCTAATATTCATAGGTGGTCTAATTTTCCATGCTTTTTCCAAAAACTTGATTACCTAAATTTCCATTTTCTCTAAAATGTATTCGCCCAAATTTTATAGGATAAAATTATTTTACCTTAAAAATCACTAAATTTTTATAGAGAATGATATGAAATCATTATAAATTTTAATATTTTTAGAAAATATATCCAAACATTTTACACTTCACATATTAGGGACTAGTAAGATTCGCCAAGGTTTCTAAACATTAACAAAAATTTAGTTCCTTGGAATTTTTCTTGGTTGTCGAGTCCTTGTTTCCATGACTACTTCATGATAAAATATTATTTTTCCTTCTTCTTCATGTTCTGGCACCATTGTTTGAACTACTTTCATGTCATGGATAACCTTCTTTAAGCATGAGACATCAAAAACTAGGTGTACTTGAGAAGATACAAGAAGCTCCAATTTGCATGCCATAGTACCAATCTTTTGAAACACCTTGTAAGGACCATGGTATTTGGGTGATAAATTTTTATCCTTCTTAGATTTTTGGAGGGATATTTTTTTTTTCCATTAAACTACCCAATGACCTACATCAAAACTTCTTTCATTGTGATGTTGATTTACCTATTGTTTCATTCGATTTTACGCCAGGGTGAGGTTACCCTTGAAGATTTGGAGAACTTGTTGTTGATGCTCGATGTGATATTCCACTACTTGAAACTTAGAATTTTCTCTTAAATATGATGTGATGGATGGTGGATGATATCCATCAAGTTCCATAAATGGGGTCATTTTTTCTACAGTATGGAAGAAAATGTTATACCACCATTCAGCTAGAGGTAACCACTTGACCCATTGTGTTTGTTTATCCGATACAAAGAAATGGAGATATCCTTCCAAATATTTGTTCACTATCTCTATTTTCCCATCAGATTGAGGATGATAAGATGAGCTATGAGCTAGTTGAGTAACAAGATAAGAAAATAATTATGTCCAAAAATTTCCAGTGAAAATGGGATCTTTGTCACTTACAATAATCTTTGGGTTTCCATGTAGCTTATGAACTGTTTCCATAAATGCAGCAGCAACTGTACTGGATTTAAAAGGATGAGATAATGCACAAACTTGTGCATACTTGGTTAGTCTATCAACTACCACCATGATGACACTCTTTCCTTCAGACTTGGGTAAACCTCTGATAAAATCCATTTAGACCTCCTCCCAATGCTAAGTTGGAATGGCTAAAGGTTGTAACATACTTGCGGTCTTAATTGTCTCAATTTTGTTTTGTTTGAAAACTAAACATTCTGCCACAAACTTCTAAATATAAGGTTTAATTCCATCCCAAAAAAATTCCTTCTTGACCCTGTGGTAATTCGTCAAAATTCCTGAGTGCCCTCCTAAGGGGGAGGTGTCAAATTCCAAAAGAATCTCTTGTTTGAGTTGGGAATTCTTACAAATATATAAGTGATATTTGTACAATGAATCATTTTTCCAGTTAAATGTGTGAGATGTATTTGGATCTTGTTGCAACTTTTGAATGAGATATCACCCCTCTTCATCATTCTTCCATTCATCCCTTGCTTCAGTTATCCACTTAGGTTGGATAATAGAAATGGCACAAAGCAATGCTTCCACATCCTACTTCTTTCTTAAGGGTGCATCTACAACAACATTTTGCTTCCATATTTTGTAGATGATTTCAAAGTCATAACCCAACATCTTTGTGACCCATTTTTTCTTCTCTTCTAAAGAAAATATTTGTTCCAAAAACTATTTAAGACTATCATGATTTGTGTTTTCTTGGAAGTGTCTTCCCATTAGGTAAGGTCTCCATTGCATTAGTGCATGTAGTATTTTCAACATTTCCTTCTCATAAATAGGTTTATGAAAATAGTTTCCATTGATTGGACGAATTTCAAAAGAAGCGGGTCTACATTCTTGCATTAAAACAACACCAATTCCATTTCCCGAGGCATCATATTCCACTATAAAGGTTTTTGTGAAGTCAGGCATAGCTAAGACCAGTGCTTGGCATGACATTGCCTCTTTAAGATGTTCAAAGGCCTTAATCACTTCTGGAGTCCATGAAAATGCATATTTCTTCAGTAGTGTTGTTAGAGGCACTTCTATTCTCCCATAATTCTTAACAAACTTGCTATAATACCCTATCAACCTGAGAAATCCTTGAAGATGCTTTATGGTTGTGGGGATTTTCCATTCCTTACTGGCTTTAATTTTTTTAAGGTTTACCTTAACACCCTCATCAGATACAATATGACCAAAATATTCCACCTCCTATACTTCAAAGAAATAATTGGATGCTTTTGTATATAATTGGTTCTCCTTCAATAATTTGAGCACCCTGTCAACATGTTGAACATGATCCTTCTAAGACTTATTGTAGATTAGTATATCATCAAAAAATACTAACACAAAATTTGTAACGAAGGGTTTGAAAATAAAATTCATCAAACTTTGAAATGTTGAAGGTGCACTAGTAAGGCCAAAAGGCATGACAAAAAATTCATAATTACCCTCACGAGTTCTTAATTCTATTTTCGGAATGTCTTTAGTCTTCATTATAATTTCATGATATCCTAAACAAATATCTAGCTTGGTGAACTAAATTGCTCTATGTAATTCATCCAACAATTCATTAATGAGAGGAAGAGGAAATTTATATTTAATAGTGAGCTTGTTGAGATCCCTATAATCCAGACACATACACCATGATCCATCCTTCTTGTGCATCAATACTACTAGAGTAGAGAAAGAACTTGGATTATGTTGAATTATACTAGCCTCTAACATTCTACAACCATACATTCAATTTCACACTTTTGGGCATAGGGATATCTATAAGGTCTAATGTTTGGAGGAAAAATTCCTGGAATCAAATGAATAACATGATCATGATTAGAGATAGGTGGGAGGCCTTTGGGGTTGTTAAAAACCTTAGAATGATTTTCCAAGACATTTTGGAGATCTAAAGAAATAGATGATTTTGACGTTTCAACCTCTAGTGAACATAATTGTGCAATTACGTTGCGTTTTTATTTCTTCGTAATATTTTTCTTGCCATTGGAGATTATTATATTTCCTAGTTTCCCTGTGATACCCGTTAATTCAACTTCCTTTCCTTCGCAAAAAAAATTCTTGAAAAATAAAATCTATTGTCCCTAAATATTGTAACCATTGGACTGCTAGTACAACATTAGCACCACCCATTGGAATTGAAAGCTTTGGACTATTCAATACATATTTCCCCATCATTAGCTTGATATTATGGAACTTTCCAGAGAAATTTATAGTTCCTCCATTTGAAACCATCAATTGACACTTGTGTGCTGGATATAGGAAACAATTCAATTCTTTGGCTATCTTAAAATGAACAAAATTATTAGTACTACCTGAATCAATCAACAATATTACCTTTTTCTTCTTGATATATCCTTTTATCTCAAGAGTTTGAGGAGTGGTAATTCCTTCCAATGCATTACAAGATATGGTCATATTCATTTCTTCTTTCTCTCGAGTTGGTTCATGGTGTATATCTTCATCTTTTGATGTTTCTTTTTCCTTTTATTCCTCCTCTTCACAATCTATGTAGAATAATTTCTTCTCAATGCACTTATGAGCTTTATTGTATTTTCTATCACAACTGTAACAAATCCCTTTTTCTCTTTTTCCTCCAATTGTTTTATCATGACCCTCGTAGGTTATCAAATGCTATTAGCAGTAACACTTCCATCTTTATAGTTGTGAGTGGTATACTTCCTTGTTGCCATAACTTTTCTTCCAACTTTTCTTTCCACCCTGAATGCCTTCTCCAATGAATCAAGTTCCCAAAGGTGAACCTCATGTTGGATGTTATCCTTCAAAGTCCCTATGAAAACATCAATCCTATGATCCTTTGGGTTATTAGTTACCCTAATATTCAATTTTGGAAGTCCTCAATGTGCTCCTCCATTCAACCCTTTTATTTGAGATTTATCAATTAGATAAAGAAGGTGTCGCTCTTTGTATCCTTATAATGTGTTATCATTTCCTCCATAAATAATGACCAAGTGACAAGTGGTTTACAGCAACAAATCCATCGATACCATAAAAATCAATTGGGTTCTAAATAAAAAGATACAATGTGTATCTTTTGTGTGTGTTGCACATCATTTAGATCAAAATATTGGTCCATTTTGTAGTATCCATGTTACCATATCCTTTCCATCAAAATTCCTCATATCTATATTTGGAATGTGGTGGTTATTAAACCCCAAATTAGAGTCTCTAAAATCATAATTAATATTCCTTTTGTCCTCATCATGATTTTCATGGATTACCTTCTCACCACCAAGAAGCCTTTCTTGCAAAAACTTTGTCAAACCTTCCATGTATGCTTTCAAACAATTCATGTTTCATTTTAAACCATCCATGTCACCTTTCAAACCATCCATGCCACCTTTTATTTCTGATTTTGAACCATCCATGTCATATTTGGTTCCTCTTTGTGAGAAAGAAATTGGATGCACTTGGTCCTGTAAGTTTAATATATCATGCTGTAATTATTCCTCTTCATGCATCATAGAAGATATCTTTTAGGGCTTAATGGGTGTGGAACGTTTTTATTTGGGAGGAATTTTAGAACCTAATACTCATATATGTGCTTTAATATTCCCTTGGAATCACTTCAAACTGATTTTTCAAACAAAAGTTATGCAATTAAAAAAAAAATAAACACCTTTATCTACCTTTTAGGAGATTGATATTGAAATGTTTGTAACTCTATAATTTCAGACCTTCAAGGTCTGAACTTCGATCTTATGGTGGCTCTATGAATATTTTTTCCAATGCCTCAAGTAAAAAAATATTGGATTCTTCAATCTAGAGTTATGCCATATCTCCCACGATGACCTGATTATGGATGGGTTCAGTAGAGAAAACTTGTACGAAGTGCCACATGTCGCTATCTTGATCTTCACCCCTAGAAATGATACACAAGAAAATGGAGTTTATGCACTTTCAGTCACTTTTTATGAAATTCAAATCTGATGCTCGGAGAGAAAGTCCTAAGAGAGTCCTCTGAGCATACAGATTCAGCAATCAAGTCCTTCTGAGGCTTTTTGGAGATATTCATGTTAAAAATCCATAAGAATAATTCATTTTTATGATAGGCTCAAAAAGAATCCTCAATAAGAAAAGGAAGGGCATAGATGGCACATAGAAAAAGACCCACCAGTTGCACCAGTTCAAAAATAGTGATGTGATACATTACATAATGAAATATGAGTGAGAGAAGATCCTCACCACAGTCTATACATAGACCATCTCACAACACAGTCCCAGAGTAAAAAATAAGTCGAAATAAGAGAAAACAACCTCACCAAAAGAGAGAGAAACGTAGTCGATGGTTACCACCCAGGAAAGGTCAATAGTCAGAAGCTCACCCCCATGAACCCTCTTGTCACATCTAAGGAAAATACCAACAAGAGAGGGTCCCTAGACAGTCCCCCAAAATAAAACTCCCTAACATGACTACTGCAAGAAGTTTAATGTGAACCTATTGAACAAACTATTGTTTTGTGCATTCAAGTTGCAGAGCCCCACTAGAATTAGGGAGTTTTGCAAAGGAGCATATAGGCCTCGACATATCTTCAGAGGATATGAAACAAGAGTGCTCGTAAAATTTATATCCTAGGAGGGATTGCAATTTATAAAAGTATTAGTATTGAAAAGTATAGAAGTTTATGATTTCAAAGATATAATGACATCTATCTATCTATCTATCTATCTATCTATCTATCTATCTATCTATATATATATATATATATATATATATATATATATATATATATATATATATATATATATATATATATATATATATAGTTTTAGAGAAATTAATATTTAATTAAAAATAGTTGTTTTACATTTATTTATTGAAAGTATGTAATTTTGAACTTGTATTCGCTACTAATTACCTTGAATAAAAGATTAATATTATTTGTAATTATAAAATATTGAATAAATAAAAATGATAATATGAATATTAATAAGTAGAAATAATACAAGCTCATGGGATAGCTCAATTAGGGATGGTTGTGGAAATGAAGTGTTATGGACTAGGGGGTTCGAGGTTCAAATCCCCCTCATTAACTATGTTCAACATTTATTAAATTGGCTACCTAGGCTTCAATATGGTGATTAGTTATGCTTGATCATTGCTAACTTTGGATGATTGCAACTAATGATTTTCACTTTCATTGACCGGAGCTGACTATGGTAAACTTCATTTCAACGTCTTTTGACTTAGCTAAATGTAGTTCACTATGATGTAAATCATCTGACTTTGTTCACTTTAATTGGCCTTCCCAACTATGACTGATTTTTGTTTACTATTATTTCATGTATCTTTTATTTGGTTAAAATTAGTTTATTATACTAGTCGACTGGCCTTAATCAACTATGCCTATTCCCAAAATAACAATGGCCTAGGTTTATTTCCTTGTAATCAAGACTATGGGTTGGTTTTTATCAATACACAATGTTGTTGAGAATTTTTCCACCTCCTTACACACCATAATACAATCCCCAATTTCAGTAAGCCTCCAGGCTTCACATGTAATTGGCATTGGTGATTGAGTGCACAATTTCTTAGAATGTGATAAATCTAATAGATGGAGGTTGTAATACATAAAAGAATGTATGTCAGTCAAGGTCATCAACTAATGGGACCGACCAACATTCATCAATCTTCCCAGTTCTTTAGCGCTTTTTGGAGGGCAGTGGCATCAAACAAAACAACAATTGATGAGAATACATCTATTTATCAAGCTTATCGACTAATAGTTTTGTGTGAAGGATTCATTGAATATACTCAGCATTACATAAAAGTGGGTCTCCTTATCAAATGACCACCTTTGAATGGTGCAATTATAGGGTCCATAAAATTGATGGCTAGTAGGGCCTCAAGGCTTGTCGAGTTTAAGAACTCGAAGGGGGCGTGGAGGAAACCACTCATAATTTTGCTTGAGTATGTGGAGGGCCTAGATTTGTTAGGGTGGGTCTCTCTTGTTCCAACTTACCACTATGACACCCCTCTTGCAGAAACCATTATGGTTTAATTCATAATGTTGCACTAGGGAAAAACCTCGTGCTAGGAGAAACTTCAATTGACTAGACCATTTTAGCTTGTCAGTGCTTACAACCAATTGTGATTTCCTATTTGGATGGTGGGGATAGATAGAGAATTTTGAAAAATGACTTTTGTTGCCATAAATTTTATTAAGGTGCCCAAATGTCGGCACACATTCTGATTAGAGCTCCCTTCACTCTATTACAAATCAATTTATACACCTTGGAACTTCATTCTCATTCAATGTTACCTTCACACTCACACTCATATTCACTCACACAGATTCAACTCATAGGTTCAACATGATATATACATTCAAGACTTATTCACAAAAGCACTCAAAAATAACATACTCTTATTGAGTTAGAATTACATGCTAAGGCCTCTCTGGACCAAACCATCCTCTTGCCTGCTTATAATGTGCAAAGACTACATATATGGGAGGAATTCAAGCACTCCACTCATCACATGATATTCGCACCATGCTACAGGGATCATCTTGTGTGGACTAAACTTTCTACACACACCCGTAAATTCATATTCAATCATTCAGAGAGTATAAACATTTCAATCCAAATACATTGAATCTCAAACAAAGAGATCCAAGATACACAATAACGAAGGATAATATCATGCAATTCTTATTAAAAAGGATCTATATAATACATATTTATTACAAAATAGTTGACCCTTTTCCACTCTTCCTCTTAGGCCTCTCATGGTCCTTAGCCTCTCCTCACTTTTTCTCTCTCTCTATTCAGCTCATCCTCTCCAATTTTTTACTAATCCATATATATTGATTACATCATGGAGGTTGTAACTAACAATCCTCTAGTAGATCTAAATTCATCCTCCTTTTAGAAAATGCATAATATATTAGCCTAATTATTTGTCTCTTTTACAATTTTCCACGTGGCCAAAAATGCTAGCTCATCATAGCTCCCTTAACAACCTAGATTCCTTTCTAAAATTCAGACACTTATATTTACATGGGAAAGATAATTTATACAAATCAAAATTAGGGAATCTTCTCACTTTAAGAAATTCGAATACCCTTTATGCGTGTGAAACAAATGGTGGATTTGGATTTATGTTCCTACATGACATAGGAAATGAAAATATAACTTTTCTAGCCTATTGGTGGCATTTTTCTCTAATTGTGATTCTTTTTAGGATGAGACTTTATAAATTATGTTCTATTAATTTGGAAAATATATATTATTTTACGATTGTTTAAAATACTATGATATAGCTATTAGAAAACAAACCGTTGAAGTTGAAGCAAAATCTCATTATAGAAAAATTGTGACAACAAAACCCACATAATTACACAACCCAAAATGTCTATGGTGAGCTTTTAAAGCAAAAAAAATATTGTGAAAATTACAAACCTTTAGTTGTGAGATTTTTAAACCAATCCATAAACACATCATAAAACATAATACTTTAATTTAATAATCAATTTTCTAATAAAAATAATATTTTGTGGATTTACAATTACTAAGGTGTACCTTAGAAGGCCTTTGCTAATCAAATATTTTCCACATAAAGGTGAGTATTTTAAAATTAAGAAGGTTGAAATACTACAAAGGGTGTTAATATATCCAAATAAAAGTTCTTGGGATTGCATATTATTTTGTTTCAATACGAAGAATAATATATCCAAATAAAAGTGGTTGGGATTGCATATTATTTTGTTTCAATACGAATTTTGGGTAGAAAAGAGAAAAAGTAAGAATGTGATAAATTTTAGAATTTTCAATGTAACCATTCTCTATATCCATGGTCAAGAAAAAATATTAGTTGCAATTTTTTTAATAAATTTGATTTGGAAAGTGATTTGTCCATAATTATTACTTACAATAATTTTTAATAAGTTTGATTTGGAAAATGGGTTTTGGAAAATTGGCATCTGCCAAAGGATAAGAACAAAATTGTTAATATTTTATTTAGTGGGACATATTTTTGGAAATTAAGGTAATGCATTTTAGATTGAAAATTTTCAGTTAAATTAATATTAAATAAATAAATTATTACATTTTGTAATAATGTATATAAATGATATTTTTAGTATGCTTATATGATATTAAGGAGCATGAAATCCACCTTAAAAAAATTGAAACATTGTCTCAAACATGGCACAACACGTTCAGAGAACAAACTTCAATTCGGAAACACAAGAATGGAGTTTCTTGGATTTGTTTTATCGCGAGGATCAATCGAGTTACATACTCACGTTCTACAGGCACTCGCTAGATTCTCTTATTAGATTCTTGATAAAATAGATTTTCGAAAAAGTTTATAGACGCTTGAATTATACCAAAGGAATCTATAAGTACCAGGCTTTTGATGTACGTATCTTTCAGAAAAGATTAAACAGTCACACAATCTTAATTTTGAAGACAATGTTCATGGAGAGTAGAATGCATTGGTGGTACGCCTAGCACCATTGACTAATAGATTTAATTCAACAAATTCCGATAAAAGTTAAACAGATTACACTCCTTTACGCAAGCACGCGCGTCTCTGCCTCACATCATGCAGCGAAAACCAGAAACCTGATGTGCTTGTGGTGGTTCTTTCGTTCTCAACTATATGGTGCTGGGACATCTCTCAATCGATCTATGAAATTTTTAACTGAATCGATTTATCACTTTTTAATTTTTATATATTTTATCTAGATACTTCTTATCATAGTTGGTTTCCATCACCCTAGAATAAAATAACTATCTAATTGTAAAATGCTTCAGCGGTCTCATGCTTTTAACAGGATTATACTAAAATTGTAGTCTGAGCACTTGTTAGAATATTTTTTTATCCCAGCAATTGGTTTCTCGACTCAATCCCTCTTCATAAGATTTAAATCTAGCCAACCCCCCTTCCTATGTTAATACAATAATGGTTGGAAAACATTCATTGAATGTGTTAGGTAGGAATTCTAGAGAGTTTGGTAATCGAATGAATAACATATTTTTCTGTGTTCTGTTCAGAGTTCTACACTCTCTGATATGGTATCTGAGCCTGGTTGAGTGTTGAGAGCTTAAGGCTCTTCTATGAGAGATTGTTGTTCAGAGTTCTTCACTCTCTGATATGGTATCAGAGCCGGTTGAGTGCTGAGAGCTTAAGGCTCTTCTATGAGAGATCGTTATGTGGCTATGTGAGCTTTGCATTTAGGGCATGTCTGGTAGACTGAGAGTGTGAGTTCCTTCTTGTGTGTAGCCAGTGTGAAAAAATTGTTGCGAAGAAGTTTGTCTCAGTATTTTCCTGTTTTTTATTGTGTGCATAAAAGTTTGTTTGCAACGGGTAGAGTCTCTGGTGAAGAGAAAATTGGCTGAAGCTGGTGTAAGACACTGTTGAATGTGATTGCGGTGTTCCAGCCACTAAAGGAAGAGAGAACCATTGTAGATCTCAGCTTTAGTCACTGTGAGACATAGTAGCTGCATCTTGACCAGACCATTGTGTGTTTCAGTTTACAACTTCTGAGTTCAAAGTAGCCTTGTTGGTACACACTGAGTATAAAGGGACTGAGTATAAAGGGACCAATATTTAGAAGGGTAAAACCATATTCCCACTACATTTTTATAAATCAACTACAGATTTTTTTAACTAGAACTTATGCTATAGCTGGTGATAAATTTTGGTTAAAAAAAATAAAAAATTGGTCGAAGATCGGGTTTTATAAAAGTAGGATATTGTATATGTTGAAGTTATTTATGGTGATTAGAGTTGATATTTTAAAAGTGGCTTATTTTGCAAACTCGGGTACCATGAAAAGAATTTTTATTAATCTTTATTTCTAATCCACAACTCTAAGTTAGAACTAAGTGAAATAAGTTTGTGATAGGTGTTATGAGATCCTAAATTCATGAAAATTTCTAATTAGATAAAAAGTAAATTGTGGTCATGAAATAAGCTTGTGGTCATTGTTTTTAATTAGCAATTTGAAGATTCTAAAGAATAGGAGTTGTGTAGTCATGATAATTACGGAGTGGCGAAATAAGAGTTTTCTTTGAGTGCAAGAGAAAATCATATGATATTGGATAAAATTCTATGACTTATGCTTGAGGCTTTATATGTGTGAGGAAATTATTTTTGAAAATTGCTGGCTTACTCGGGCCTGACCCAAGTTCAAAAGTGATTTAACCAAATAAATCCCGCACTATCGACCCTTCCGGCAATAGTCCGCAGAGCGCTGACTGAAGTCTCACTCGAGGTAGTAGGGGAGGGTACTGGAGCTAGGTTTCTATACCCTGGGGATGTCTTGATGTGGTCTGAAGGGGTCGTGAACCAATCTGTGCCCTCGCACCACTCTGCACTGTTGTCATGCTTCCATGTAGATCTATGATGTTGTGCTTTATTATTAATGAGTTTGTTACAGATCTGATTTCTTTCTTATAGTCTTTATGCAAACATTTAATAGTGATAGCCCATGCACACCATCATAATTCTGAAAGATAGTCGTAAACTCATAAGACCGATGCATAAACCAGAATATAAATAGATCTAAAATAGTCAAGAATCAACACAATATTTTGGAACAAACTTATCTTTATTAATATCTTTGTTCAGTACAATCTACTTCCTGTCCTGTGCACTCGGCTGCAGGGGTCTGCGCACACAGCTGCGGAGCCTTTATCTAACCACTAACACCCACAACTCAGACTTACAGACTCATGTCGACTATTTCTTTTCCAAACCCATAGTACCTTAGATCTTTCGAAAAGCTACCTCTACCCTTAGAGCCTTGCTCCATTTATACATTCCGATGGTCCCCGTACCATGGGTAAGCCAACTTAATTCTATTATTTTTACATTATTTTTGGGCAGTCAACCCTTTTACTCGACCTGTTATATTTTGCACTCCACGCACTTCGCAAAACGTTTTAGAATATCATTACCCTAACTTATGGACGGTAAGCCCCGAAACTATTATGCAGGGCCTCCACTACCCAGCAGGCCCCCAACGCAATCATCGTGACTTGTCCCGAGTCACTCGTCAGTGCAGCGATATGTGCTACCAAGGCTTCATGGTCCACCATCCCTGTGAGTGACGCACTACGTTCTGTTGCTCCCTCTTCGTCTCCTACAACGCTGCATCAAGTTCTTGCTCCCTTGCCTCTACTAATTCGTGCAACCGATGATGCTCATTCTGCTCTGCTCAGTTAACCCATAACACCCGCTCATAGGATTTTAGCTCAAGCTGGGGTGCCGCATATGAGAACTCTTCGTGCCAATGCAAAAAATCTCCAAGTTATGGTTGACTATACACACTGTTTGCTACAACTTATGTTGCATTTTTGCAAGAAAGATGTTGCTGTCTGCGATATCCTAATCTTCAGGGTGCATCAGAGACAAACTGTTAGCTATAATTCCATCATTTGTCTTCATATTCACAATCTTTCCCCTATCTTTTATGGGTCGCCAACCAGCCCATGGGTTAGGCAGTGGCATCTGGACCAGTTCTGCTTCATGTCTAAGAATTTCCAGTACATCCCCTACTGTTAGTGTTGAACTCTGTGTGACGCCCGCGACTATCGACACCACACTATCCAGAAAGTCTTGCATCTCCATTGGCCATATTACAACCCCCGAGCGTACTCCTTTAGAGTCAATGATGAACACTTCCATATTGATGGAAATGCATAATAGCTTACTTCTCTCAAAACCACAGATTGTTTGGCAGATGCCCCCCTATGATTTATAAGTGTTTTGAAATTCAAATTCCCGGTTCCCTCCTTTTCTGGCACCGTAACGTTAAGCCTACGGCAGATCATTCTGGATCTGGCTCATACCTCATCTCTTAATTTCCCGTCTCCCGCTCCCTTTCACCATAACTTAGACACCGTGTCATGAACAGTGTTAGCAATGGTCACCTCTCTGCTTGTCCACGCAGCAGCGCAGCCCCTTCTGTGCAACCGCGACCCTTGTGACATACCAATTCTACGCGCACCCTTGTTGTCGCATAGCTCCCCCACAGACTGCTTTATTGTCCTAGGCTCTCTTTCAATTGGTTGGAGCGGTGAGATTGTCCTTTGGTTGGTTAGTGATTCAGTCAGCCCACCTGTGTAGAGGTTCGGGCGATTGCCATTTACTCTTCCTGGGAAGGGTTCTCCATTAAGCTTGCCAAGCTGGAACATGCCTCCATCTATGACTTCTTTGACTACATAGGGTCCCAAAATGCATTTGGAGCTTTCCAGGGAATTTCTCAAACTTGTTGTCATACAGTAATACTACATCATTTTCTTTGAATGTGTGCGACTTGATATGGTGATCATGCCAAGATTTTTCTCACTGCTTTTGTACCTACTGATGGAATCCTACCAAAAACCATTCCTCCTCAACTTCTTCCAGTTGTGCAATTCTTTCTTCCAAACCCCCGCGGTCTGCCATGCTTGTCGTTGCTACTATTCGCAAGCTAGGTACAATTTATTCCATTGGCATGACGAATTCCATGCCATAGACTATCCGGAAAGGTGTCTATCCCATCAATTTCTTGCACATTGTTCGGTATGCCCATAGCATAGCAGGTATGCACAAATCCCAATCATTTCACTCCACATTACATACCTTGGTCAATGCAATCTCCAAAATCTTTTTAAAAGCTTCAACGGTCCCATTTGCTTGAGGATGGTATGGCATACTCTGTTGATGATATATCTAGAACTCATCAATGAGCGCGCTGATAGTCTCATTCAGGAAGTACATTCTATGGTTGCTCATTAGAATTTTTGGGCATCCAAACCGTTTCAAAACATTTTCGAAAAGAAATTTCCCAGTTGTAGCGGCCATGCAGTCCTTAACCGACTATGCTTCCACCAATCGAGTCAAGTATTCTATCAAAATGATAATATAGCACACACCCGTCTTCCCTTGACGTGTGATAGGCCCCACAAAGTCGATCGCCGATTTTTCAAACCATTGCAGCGTCATCTATGGCTTGAGCGACATTTCATCCCTCCACGATGGTTTCCTATTCCGTTGACATACGTCGCAGGCCCAACAGTATGCTTTTGAGTCTTGATGCAGAGTTGGCCACCATATTCCAGCACGAAGAATGTTCTGTGTTGTGGCGCATCCCGCATAATGTCCTCCTACAACCCCCCCATGTGTTTCGGCAAGGATTTGTCCTTGCTCAAATTCAGGTACATACTTGCGTAATATTTCATCATTGCCCATTTTGTAAAGGTGCCCTGCAATAACAGTAAACTATGCTGTGTGTATCACCAGTTCTTTCCTCTGCTGAACAGAATACCCTTGTGGCATGGTTTCTATGGTTAAGAAGTGGACTATATCCTCAAAGTGGTCATCCGCGACGTGCAATACATAAATTTGTGCATTAGGTAGTCCTTCTTCTAAGTTTGTGGGCTCTTCACGATTCTCAATTCGGGATAGGTGATTGGGGCCTGCGTTTAGAGGTCTTGGCTTTATGATGAGTTCAAAATCATATTCTTCAAATAATAACAAGATCTACAAATGCGTCCCCCCAACACAGGGTTATTCACTAGGTATTTTAACGTTGAGTGATTAGTATACATCTTAAAGTGTCCTCTGAGTAGATAGTGGCGGTATTTTTGGAGCACGTATACCATCACCAACTCCTCATGCTCAATAGTGGAGTAGTTCTTTTCAGTTTTGGACAATTGTCGACTAGCGAGCGCGATCGGGTGATCAATTCCTTCCGCTCCTTCCTGTGTGAGTACCGCACCCAGCGTGATAAACGACACGTCAACATGTACATGAAATTCGATATCCCATTTTGGAAAGACCAAAATGGGATCTGATGCCATCTTTTCCTTGAGAGTCTCCAGAATTTTGTTACATTCCTCATTCCAACAATAAGTAGTGTCCTTTTTCAACAACTGTTCCATTGGTGCCGTGATCTGTGCGTAGTTATTCATGAACTTCCGATAGTAACTAGTGTGTCCCAGTGTGGCACACAATTGTTTGACACTTCGTGGCACTTGAAGATTGAGTATGACAACAATCTTCGTTGGGTCTACCATCAGGCCTTGCTTGCAGACCACATGGCAAAGCAAGTTCCCGAAGGGCACGAGGAAAGTACATTTCTTTCAATTTAGCGCAATTTGTTGCCGTCACCAAGTATCCAACATTAACTGTAAGCTCGCGGTATGTTTCTTGACTAGCCTAAATACAGTCCAATAATCAAGATATACCTCTAAAAACTTATGTCTAAATTCCTTGAATGTAGCTACCACGAGGCGCGAGAATATCGTCGGCACATTCTTTAGTCCAAAGGGCATCACAAGTATTGAAAATAGCCCCATTCGATTGTGAAAGTTGTTTTATTCCTATCCTCCGACGCAATCTTAATCTGGTGGTACCCCGAGAAACCATCCGTGAAGGAGTAGGCTTCCTGTCCACCAACATTTTCCAGTACTTCATCTGTAAATGGCGTCGGGAATGGATCATTAACACATGCATTGTTGAGCTTCCTGAGATCCACACAGATGCGAATTTCTCCCTTCTGTTTTTTCTCCTGTACAACCATAGGACTTACCCAGTGCGATTCGTCCACTGGTTCAATTATTCCTGCTGGAAGAATTTTGTCCAACTCTTTGCGGACCTTGCTTTATATTTTGGATTCAACCGATAAGGTTTTTGCTTGACTGGCTTCACATCTGGCTTCAAAGTTATCTTCATCATTCCTAGGTCGCCGAGGATCCCTTTAAACTCTATGATTTTGGTCAGGAATAAATCTTGATATCGCGAAGTAACTCAACAACCTTATCCACTGTGGCATCATCCCAATTGTCCCCAAGCATTGCATACTTCGGCTCCTCCTCTGTACCAATGTTCACTTGTTTCGTTTTCAGCTGCACGGTGATGTCAGGGTCCTCGATCACTAGACCGCGAACCTTAAAACTCCCAGGGAAAATTTTAAGAACCACCCTAAATCTATATGTGTAATAAATGGGCTAATCCCCATGATACATAAGAAAAATGGGAGGCAATGTTATCAATAATATAATATGTATATATAATTTTTTTGGTGAATCTCTCACCAGATTATATTATCTTGTACAATATGGAGAATCATTCACTGAATTATAAAATCTTGTAAGATCTTGGCAATATTTTACTGAATAATAAAACGTTGTGAAGTCTTGGCGAATTCTTTGTTAAAGTATGAAACCATATATGATAATAAGAAAACATATTCATTAAACTGTAATATACTAACATACATGTATGGAAAAAGGAAACATAATTTTCTCTTCCTACAAACAATGTTCGAAGTTTCGGTGGTCATGTTTGTCAAGGTTCTTACAATACACTCTTTCATATCCTTCTATTAGTTTTGATAATATTCCACAACAAAGTTCTTGTAGGTGTTGATATTGACAACGAGTTCTGTCAAGGTAGGAGAGATTAATCTTTTCTCTACAACTTTTGTCAAGCTACCACTTTTTTCAAGTTATCGAATTTCTTTCTTATTCCATAGAATCCAACTGCCAGATTAAAAAAACACATCATGTTTGTTTACCCCAACAAGCCAACAAGTAGCAAGCCCCAACTATATTATATAAGAAAGTATTAGGTATCCCAATGTCTTGAAGGGGATCTAATTGAAAGAAGTGACCATTGTGAGAATCCTTCCAATCAATATATGAATATATAAATGTAGATTTATTATTATTTTAATTGGAAATCTTCAATTAAATAATAAAATTTAATTGCGTCTCTCCCAATATAAATTGCTTATTAGCATAATTCACTACCCTCATACATCTCACATTTTTTAACAGTGTTGTAACATGTAGATTAATTTCGTTTTTGGTGAAAAATCTCCACCTTTTAGGAGAATATGGTGTAGTGGCTCCAACCCCTACAGATCATTAGGAAAAACTAAGAATAGCACAGAAGATGAAAGGTTGTACAAACCAGCGTATTTTTCAAACAGCTAAGCCAACATCAGTACCTAAACTTTTTCATGAAGATACCATATTGAGAATGTTTGAAAAATGGTGAGAAATCTTCTGTGAGGGTGATGCAGAAAGAGTGATAAGGTTTTATTGTTTTGAATTTTTTTTGTTAAATCAAAAAAAGTTAAATACCAATATTAATTTAGATATTGGTATTTTTTAATAAATTTTGTGAAGTGACTAAATGTAGCTTTAACCATTCACCTTAAGATATTTTTACAATATAATTTCCTGTCTATTTAATGTCTTCAATATCATAAAAACCAACCTATATCCATCTTAACTCCACATCTACCACTCTTACGAGGATGAAATCTATTTATCCCTCTGAGCACTTGGTAGACCCAGAATTAAGATGGATCTAAGATGATAGAATTCCCCCTTTAAATAGTCTATGCTCACATGAATACCATGGTATTACCATGGGTCAATACCATGGGTTATCATAAACCTCGAGATTAAAAATTACTATTAGTAATTTATAAAAATTAATAAAATTAATAATTAATTTTTATTTTAACCATGTTAAAATGTTTAACATACATTAAATTACAACATCCATTGATATGCAAACTAGCATAGAGTGAAAAATATTTGATCCCTCTTGGGGCTTAGTAGATCTAGAGTAAAGATGATCTATGCTGGTTTAAATGCCCCATTTAAATAGGCTACATTCCACGTGAATACCATGGGTCAATACCATGTGCCATTTTTATTTTTATTAATACCAATATTAGGGTTAATAATGGTTTTTTTCATGGTATTAATAATACTGTAGCCCCCATGGTATTTGGCCCATAGTATTTTTCCCATATGTTTCACCTAAATATAACGCATCTTTTGAGTGTTCGTAAATATAAGGTGACTTATGGAGTAAGTATAAAAAATGTTTTATTTGTTTACCATACCTCTCCTTTATTTATATCTTTATTAATTTACCATACCTCTTTTACAAATATGGTATTTGGCCCATAGGATTCACTTAAATAAAACCTCTTTTTTGAGCCTTCATAAATACAAAGAAGGTTATGGACTAAATATAAAAAGAGGTTTTATTTATTTACCATGTGTCTAGTTTATTTATATTTTTATTTATTTACCATACCTATCATTTATTTATATCTTTATTAATTTACCATACCTCTTTTATAAATATGGTATTTGGCCCATAGGATTCACTTAAATAAAACCTATTATTGAAAATTAGGGAAAATGGAAGGTTGTAACTCCTAATTTCAAGGGCTAAATTTACCTTTTTTACCCTCTCCCTTAAAATAAGGTGGGCTATTTGAGGTAATTTGTAAAACTGTACTATGATACAAAATATTCGCCCACTAAAAATTTAAAACCCCTTAGTTTCGCCTAAGGGCGAACATTCGCCCTAAAATTTTCCATGGCAACTCCCCTCTGTTTCTGGAATATTGATGTTTCTAGGGTCATCCTCATCATCTTCTATGTGCACATTGTAACATTTGAGGGACTTGCTCAATCGATGCGACCAATCTGGCTGCACTATTTCTTCTGGTTCCAATGGTACTTTGGAAATGGCGGCCTTCACAAATTGCAACGCATCATCCACAATATCCATCCATGGATCCTCAAATAAGAATGTCAATAAAAATCCCTCATGCAAGATATCACATTCACCTGTACCATGGGAGTGTTCTGTTTCAGTATACCAGGTTCTTAGGATGACATCCAGGTTATTATAAAATAAGTGTACCCACCCCGACTAGGGTTCTTCTCCATAAGCCTGGTCCATCTGGTGAGGTGCACGCGTGGGTCATCATGTCCATCATATTTCTCAGTTATTCATAGATCTGGCTTCCCAAAACTTATCTACATCATCTGCTTGAAGTCGTGCCAGTCTTCAAAGGTTCCATCATGTGTTCCCCACCAATGTGCAGACATTGCGTGCAACGCCCATTTTAATGCATCGAACCACTGGTGCCTTGGTATCATGCTCTCAAACTTGGTCAGGAATTCGACCACCGCTATCAGCCCATCATACATTACCAGCTCTTGATCCTGACATTTTACGAATATAGTGACCTAGTCATCATGTTGGAGTTTAACGTTGTTACTCCGTTCAACTGTTTGTGCCTTCATTCGTCTTCTTCATCTGAATCTGAATTGCACGCCTTTTGGAATTCCCACTATATCCTTCCTTCTGTTGTTGGATTTACCCAATCCTCATCTCGTGCAGTTATCTTGTAGATATGATCCAAGTCCTCATCAATTTCATCATCGCATACGGGTTCCGTGTAGAAAGCTCCTTCAGCCGAGTCTAGTGGAACAGCTACGTGTAGGGACTTCTTCTCAAATATCATCTTCTAGTTATTTAGATTAATGACTCCATTCATATCTGTGGCCCCAATCTATCCCTAATAATGCAGGGTAAGGATTACTTTCATCCATAATTTCTATTACCTCAAAGTCTGTTTGTGTGCTCGCCCCTTCTATATCCATTGTGACTCCTTGCAATCTCCCGATGGGCAAGACCTTTTGTTGGTTCGCCATCCATAATTGGATAGGAGACCACTATAATGTGGGCCTGCCCATGTGTTCCCATGTCTGTTTAGGTAACATGTTTGCATCTGAGCCTAAGTCCAAAATGATCTAATCGATATCATAGTCACTGATCTGCATCGTTAATCGCATTTCTTGTCCAGTGCACAAAGCATGTTTTCCTAGTTTTTGGACCATGCGAGGTTCACCTGGTCCTACGCACCTAGTTATCATCTCTTGTAATGCCTTAACTGCCTTATTGTCACATAGAAACTTCATGCATGTCTATGAAAAGGTAGTTAGCATCGAAGGATCCATTTCTGACTCAGGTTGATCCTTGCTACCTAAAGTAGAGACCTCCACGAAGTTCTTCTTAGCTTCCATAAATGTCTTCTTCGTGCATTCCAAGTTGAACTCGCGCTAATTTATAGGGGTTTTTTGAACCCCTAAGCCTACCTCGATTAATTTCCCCTTATCTTCCCCTGTAGCCGCGCCACTTTTGAGCATCATGTTCATGTTGGGGTCTTCCTTGTGAGGTCTAGACCTCATCATTTGGACATTCTGCATCGTCGTAGGTTGTGCTGCCCTTTTCTCATGTATCTGCGCTATTAGTGTGGGGAAATCTATCATTTCATGATATAATTACTCACAGTAGGGGCATGATATCCTCGTCAGCTTAGTGCAATCATGAGCGTAGTGCCCTGGTCCTCCACAGTTATAAGAGATTAGCTACCCTCGGCCCCTTCCTGGCCTCATTCCTCCCCGTTATCCTCCTCACCCCTGGAACCCACAATGTGCTATCATTGTGGCTGGATCCTGACCTTGCAGCTTAGTCTGCATCCTGTAGGCAGGTGTTCGATCCATCAACAATTCATAACTATGGCAGTCTCATTCATCGTGGCCCACCGATCTGCAAAAATTGAAAAATAGTTTCTTGGGGGTCTGGGTAAACTTTTGTGGTAGGTTACAGTTTTCCATGTTGTGCTTTCCTCCACCTGACAGATTGTGCACCACAGCGAGCGCATTGTGCTTGGCCCTGCCTGTGCCTCTAGTCGCAACAATGTTGGTCCCCCCACTACCAAATAGTTCACAAATACTGGACAATGATCCTTATCGTGGCCCTGGCTTCTACATATTATGCACCGCACTTATTCTCGTGCTTCTGACCGGGGTGCCTTCTCTTGTTTCAAACTTTGCATTTCTAAGCATAGTTTTTGTAGTTGCACGTGGATCTATTGAACTCCCAACCCAGGATCTTGTATTGAAGTCTCATGCAACCTCGTCACTATCTCTAATGTTTCAGCTTTGGTAGAGATCTTCTGCTATGATAGCACCATCCGCAGATGTGGTGCTAAAGATGCCACAAACCACAAATGGTGTTGCCCATCCGTTACTGTCATGTTAGCCTCTCGAATCGTGCTTTTCAGTCTCTGATCCAAATCCCAAGGAGTTTCTCCTGGAAGCATCACAATCTACTTGAACTTAATGATAGACTGCATCTCTGATTTCGACTGGTTGAACTCTTTGTTCAATGCATCCTCAATCTCTGCTATCCCTGCATTTGGATGATCGCTAGAAGGCTTTATATACCAAGTTAGCGCATGGTCCTGTAGCGCACTCATCAAGGTAGCCTTTTTAATATTATCATCTGTAACTTTATGCGCTTCCCACACTACCCTTACGACGAACCAAAACTGTATTGGATCTTCGCTTCCTACTCCTTTGAATATAGGCAACTTTATTATGCTTGCCATGTTATACTTCTGGTTTGCACACAGGTGTGCTAAGGCCAACTACGAACTCGTACTGCTTCTGATCCAACCAATCTTTAATCTCCTTCTTCATAGGGTTTCAAAATTTCAACATCAGACATCCCTTAAGCAGATACAAGTCCCAATAATGGAAGCATTTGTTGTCTTATTGGGGCTTGACGCAGGTTCAGAAGTGATTTAGCCAAACAAATCCTGCACTACCGGCCCTTTCGACAATAGTCCGTAGAGCGCGAACTGAAGTCTCACCCGAGGTAGTAGGGGAGGGTACTGGAACGAGGTTTCCATACACTAGGGATGTCTTTATGTGGTCTGGAGGGGTCGTGAACCAATCTTCACCCTCGCACCACTCCGCACTGTTGTCAGGCTTCCGCGTAGATCTGTGTTGCTACACTTTATTATTAATGTGTTTGTTATAGATCTGATTTCTTTCTTATAGTCTTTATGCAAACATTTAACAGTAACAACCCATGCGCACCATCATAAGTCTCAAAGACATTTGTAAACTCATAAAACGATGCATAAACCAGAGCATAAGTAGATCTACAATAGTCCAGAATCAACACACTATTTTGGAACCAACTTATCTTTATTAATATCTTCATTCAATACAATCTACTTCCTTCCCTGCACACTCAGCCGCATGGGTCCACACACACAGCTACGGACTCTATCAGGCCTCAGCACACACAACTACGGAGCCTCTGTCTAACCACTAACACCCACGACTTGGACTTACAGACTCAGATCGACTATTGCTTTTTCAAACACATAGTACCTTAGATATTTTCAAAAGATACCTCTACCCTTAGAGCCTCGCTCTATTCATACATTCCCATGGTCCGCAACCATGGGTAGTTCGACTAACTTCTATTATTTTACATTATTTTCGGGTGTACAACCCTTTGACTCGACCTATTATATTTCGGGCTCCGCGCACTTCACAGAACCTTTTACAATAACATTACCCTAACTTATGGACTTTAAGCCCCAAAACCATTACGTGAGGCCTCTACTACCCAACAAAAATTAGAAATTTTTGTGGCTGGTACTTGGTGAAAATAAGTAACATTGCTAATGCACTGGCGAAATATTATTTATTTTACTCTAGAAAGCTAGATGGTGAAAACTATGAAAATTGGATGTTTAAGTTGCAGACTTTGACGGAGGGATACAATATATGTATGATTGTGTCTTAATCTGAAGTCAAGCCACTATCCCATCAAGCCACATATGTTGCAATTCAAGATAGAGAGCAATGGGAAAACAAAGGGAAGGTTCTTTTTATGGATTTACGTTAAAAAAAATATTATTCCACACAATAGAGAGTGCAAAACATCCAAGGAGACATGGGACACTCTCAAAAATTTGTATGAGAGAAAGAATACAAATTGTATATTATATTTAAAGTGTAATCTTCTTTCAATTAAGATGGAAGAAAATTAAAGTGTTAGTAATCTCATTTCTAGAATTAAAGATCTAAATGATAAATTATGTGACATTGGTGAAAAAAATTTAGTACAGACTTGGTTACTGTGACATTAAATGGAATGTTTGATGAATACCAAATTATTATCACTGGTCTTTCGACAAGATAGAAGGCTCCTACATTTGATGAGTTGGTAGGTATACTTATGCAGGAAGAAGAGTGGAGAAGAAGTCTTAAACGTAAGTCTCCCAATTCAGGTTTAGCATTGATGGATAAAGGGAAGCAGTCCTTCAAAGTAAAACAATGGGAGAAAAATAAATGCAAAAGGCCAAAGGTAAAATCATTTCAAGGTACACCTTTACTGAGGAGAAATTCCAAATCAAGTAGAGATTATGTGTTTTATTACTGTGGAAAACGTGGTCATTTTGCTAAAAATTGCGTGAAAAGAAGGTCTGATCAATTTAAACAAAGAAGAGATTCAGAAAATTATGTTGATAGAGATGAAGCAATTAGTCATGACTTTAGAAATCTTAAATTGTTTGTGTCCAATGCTTCTTTATTAGTGGAAAATAATGATGATAATTCTTGGTTTATAGATTTTGGTGCATCAAACCACATGTCATGCAAAATAGATTGGTTTGATACTTATCATGAGGTTAATAATGGTAGACACATCTATTTAGGAGATAATAGATCACGTGAAATTAAAGGATATGGTAATATAAGTGTTATGATGCCTAATGGACAAGGAAAACAAATTCAAAAGGTGTTGTATGTTCCAAGATTAAATAAGAACTTAATTTCAATCTCTACTATTACAAATGAGGATTTAAAAGTTGAATTTGTGAAATCACATTGTTTGGTAAATGATGTGCAGGACAACTACAAGGTTGTTGCAAAAAGAACGAGAGTTGGAGTATTATACAAGTTGGATGTAATGAAGAATAGGCATCAAGCTTTGGCATCAACAAGAATGTCAAATATAGACCTTTGACATCAGAGGTATGGACACTTAAATCATAATGACCTAATGTTACTACAAAATAAATTGATGGTAGAAGGCCTTCCAGATATTAAGGGAGAACACTTTGAATGTGAAGGTTGTGCACTAGGAAAACAACATAGGGAAGAATTTCCTATGAATGAAAATAGAATAAGATGTGAAATACTTGAACTAATGCATACTGATGTATTTGGTCCAATGCAATCTAAGTCACTTGTTGGAGCCTATTACTTTCTTATATTTATTGATGATAGAACTAGATACACCTGGGTATACTTTATAAGAAATAAAGGTGATGTGTTTGAATACCTTAAAGAATTCAAGTGTATGGTTGAAAAGAAAACACAAAAGAACATTAAAATCCTTCGATTAGATAAAGGTGGTGAATACACTTCAGGAGCTTTTTTCAAATACTGCAAACAAAATGGAATTATGCAACAATTTACAGTACCAAATACACCTCAACAAAATGGAGTAGCTGAGAGAAAGAATAGAAAATTAGTTGAATGTGCTCATAGTATGTTAAAAAGTAAAGGAATTTCAAATAGTTTTTGGGTTGAAGCCATTAATACAATTGTATATCTTAAAAATAAAAGCCCTACTAAGTATATTGAGCACAAAACACCAGTTAAAGCATTTTATGGTTTTAAACCTAAAGTTAGTCATTTAAGGATATTTGGATGCAAGGCCTTTGGTCATATTCCTAAAGAAGATAGGAGAAATTTATATGCCAAAGCCATCAAATACATTTTTACTGGATATTATGCTAATAAAAAAGCATATAAAATGTAGGATACAAGTAATCACAAGGTCTTTGCAAGCAGAAATGTTATATTTCATGAGAATGCAGATAAACAAATAAAATAAGATGAATGTAATGTATGACAACTTCCTTATGATAGCTTTAAGGAAGAAGAAGGAGTTGTGGAATCAACTCAAGCTCAAGAAATCACAGACATTCTAGAAGACATGTGAAGAATTCAAAGTCTACAAATAAGTGATGAAGGCACTCCACAGAGAAGAATAAGAGGACAAGGTACTCCACAGTGTAGTGAACCTCTAAGAAAGTCATCACGATAGATTCAAACACATATCAAGCATAAAGATTATGCTTTAATGTCTCAAGTACTGATTGTTTTTTAGCATTTAAATTATGAACAAGCTAAAAATCATAAAAAATGGATGGAAGCTATGAAGTAAGAATATGACTCTATAATGAAACATGAAACTAAAGAATCAACATAATTACTTGAAAATAAAGTTCCTATAAGATCAAAATGGTTGTAAAAGACAAAATTTAATGCAGATGGTAGCATAGACAAGCATAAGGCAAGATTGGTTGTGAAAGGTTATTCACAAAAAGAAAGTATATATTATGAAGATACTTTTGCTCCTGTTGCAAAAATGAATACAATCAGAATAGTCATTGCATTAGCAACTAAATATGGTTGGAAGCTACATCGATTAGATGTGAAGTCAACTTTTCTAGATGGTGACTTAAAAGAAGAGATTTATCTTGTTCAATGAGAAGGATTTTTAAAAAACGGATGAGAACATCTTGTATGCAAGTTTAAAAATACATTATATAGACTAAAACAAGCACCTAGATCTTGGTATTAGAAAATAAAAAATTTCTTCTTTCAACAAGGATTTAACAAAAGAAAAAATGATCATAATTTGTATGTCAAGATAGATAGAAATGGAGATATAGTATTACTCTCTATATATGTTGATGATCTAATAATAATAGGGAGTGGTGATAAATTGATTAATGATATAAAAATGAAGTTACCATAGGAATTTGAGATGAAGGATCTTGCTCTGATGCATCATCGACTAGGTCTTGAAGTATGGAGAGATGATGGAAGAACCTTAATCAAACAAAGCAAATATAAAAATGAAGCAATAAAGAGATTTCATATGAATGGATGTAAAGTAGTGAGTACTCTATTCGAACAAAATATCAAATTGAGAAGTGATGATGGAACAAAAGACGAGAATGGAACATTATATCAACAATTAGTGGGAAGTCTGAATTATCTCACTACCACTAGACTAGACATTGCTTATGCAGTAAGCATACTTAGTCAATTCATGGCTAGGCCTCATGAAATCCATTGGATAGCTACAAAAAGGGTCCTTCAATATTTAAAGGGAACTATCAATTTTGGTATTGAATATACTAATGATTGTAATCTTCAATTGACATGTCATTATGATTCTGACTGGGCTGGAAATCCAAATGACAACAGCTGTAAGAAACAACCAACAATTTCCTTGTCATCAATTGAAGTAGACTATAAAGCATTGTGTAGTGCCACCTGTGAAGCTATATGGCTTAGACGAATACTTGAAGATGTTGGTGAAGGCCAACAAGAACCTACAGTGATGAGATGTGATAATCAAAGCACCATCAAATTGGGGAACAATCATGTATGTCATGCAAGGTCAAAGAATATAAACACACAATATCATTTTGTAAGAGAAAAGGTCCAATCACACAAAATTGCCCTAATATATTGTAAAACAAATAAGAATGTAGCTCACATATTTAGTAAGCCTCTTGGGATGTCAAAATTTGAGTTTTGTCGACGTAAGTTATGTGTTGTAGAAAATCCAGATTATGTTGTAAGCCTAGGTGAGACTTAGACCAACAAACATGTCAATTCAGAGTATGTTTGTGTCTTATGTATTGTGCTATAGGGTATTTTGTGTGTTTATCTTATGGTTGGAATTAAGAGATAGTGTTGGAAAACATTAATTCCAACCACCGACTACATTCAATGTGCTACGTAGGAAGTCTAGAGAGTTTAGAGGAAAGTTTCAGAATTAGATAGCTTCCCAAAAAACCCACCGTAAGTGACTCGAGAAACTTCTTCACTATGTATAAAAATATTTCTTTGATAATCAAATAAATAAACTGTAATTTGTCCAACTAGTGTGAGAAATAATTAATCTTAAGTCATCTTTTCCAATTTATCATTTCACTACAACTTGATCATACATGACCTCTCTATTAGAAATATATCTGACGTAGCTCACCTAGAAATGTTACAGTTTTTCTCCGCAGCAAAGTCGCTGAATGCACAGCAACATTGCTGACAATGAGTTGCATGCTTTCTCCATAATAATAAAAATAATAGCAAATTAAATATTTTTTTTATATAATAATCGTGCTCCTTAAATTGGTCAATCTAACTACTTTCCCAATCTCTCTCCAACGACGCTTTGTTCTTAAAATAATTTTACTCCCTTCAAATGTCGAAGGATGATTGATGCAAAACAATAAATATTGACACAACAAACATTCCCGTGCATATTTTTAGCATTCCGTGGTATGTTTATGTTTGTAAGCAATATTTTCCTGGGGTTGGATTAGATGTTTTTTCTGAAAATTGCTCTCTTACTTAGAAGTGTACTTAGAATACAACTATTGAGATGAAAACTACAAGTTTGAGCGCCCACTTTAATTATAACATATTTTATTAGTATTATGTCTTCTATCCTCAATCTTCAATTATAACATATTTTATTAGTATTATGCTAGATTGTAATTTGAATATCCATCTCAGTGGTTTTAATTCTAACAATTAATTGTCTACTTCAACCCTTTTTCCATAAGATTTCAATCTCGTCAACCCATCCGTATAGATTGATGGAATAAGGATCTCACGCTTTTTTTAGCATTGTACAGACAGTCTTTGATGGAGTAAGGATCTCATGCTTTTATTAGAATTGTACAGACAGTCTTTGGCATACTTTTAGGTACCCACTCTCAACTTCAATTTGACATCGGATAAAGTTAAACTCTGCATAAATCAAATTAAAACCCACATAAACTTTACTGTTAATAATTTTAGCATTGTACAAACACTGAGCTCATCGAACACCTTGGCAAACTCTGGAAAATTTCTCTCTCGATTTCTGGTGAGTAAGTCAAGACACCAGCTCTTAAGCCTGTGATGTTTTTCAAAAGATGGATCCATAAAAGTGGTAGGTCTGTATCCCCGGGTGAATTTTAGGCTGCACACGTAAGAGCCCAGCAGATAACTCTTATCCACCTTACTCAAATTGTAGAGCATGGGGAAGCTCTTACCATCTAGCAATATTATGACTCGATTGCACGAGAAGAAAGGTGGATCAGGTGGCATATTCACTCTCAACATTGTGCTCTTATATTTCTCCACACGACGTTCGAAGAATTTATCTGCTCCTTTGAAATATTCGAATCGATCCAAGATGGCTCCAATCAAGGGAAGGCCATAACTTCCAGGGATCCCCATTACAGGAGACCGCTCTGGTGCAGCCGCGCTTGGTGTCTCCATCGTCTTGCCGGTCTCTAAACTTACTAAAATATGGTAAAGAAGCCTTTGCGAACCTAATGTATTGTGTTGTACTGTGGTGGAAATTAGCGACTATATAGCACATGCAGGGCATGAGGAACCATATGCAATATTAAATAGTTTCATCTAATGGGCTCTAAGCCATTTCCAAGGCAACAGATTTTGAAATAGGTTATTTATATTATAGAGAAAATAGAATTATAGTGAATAACTAGTTCTCTTAATAGTTTAATATTATTCATCATGATTATATTTTTATACTCTATAAATATTTCTATAAAATGGAAGTTAATAGTACTTAAGAAAAGATTGACCAAGTTTCGATATGAAATGTGGTCTTACTTAGCTTCCTAGATACTACATGTATTTCTCTTAAACCAAAACTTGAGTTGACTGAGTGATGAAATAGGCTCTACCGCACAAATATTATAAGCCTTTGTAGAGGATAATTGAATTGGAAAATAGATAATGAAAAAAAGATAGAGAAATCGATGGTAGATAAATGTTTTATTTTAGAAATTATAACTAGGAAAACTAACCATCTTTTAAGCTTCGTCACCCTTTATATTCTTCACGAAATGTAAAGCTAGATTACGATTAATGTTGAACTTACACTAAAGCTAAGATCATTGCACTCATTACATCACCATTGGTCTTTGACAAACCATTCATTTCACTAGCCTTAAATCATTCTTTTTTTATAACAACAATAAAACCTTAGTTCTAACTGTAAAACCAATTATAGAAACTTGAATCTCATTGGCTAAGATCTTAGGAATCCCAACATTTCTAGCCATTTATTACACAATTCAATTGCATTCAATCACCGCCCAACTACGAGTTGGTTTTTGATATCCATCAACCATGCACATCCATTAATTACACAATAAATCTATAGAAAATCCACGAAATTCTGCAACTGCTAATATGAAGAGTCTGTAAACTACATTATTTTCATATAGACATAAAATTTCTCTACTAAAATTTGCAGTGGAATATGAACAGAAGGAAATACACAATCACAATAACCAAGGCACAAAATTTTCTAGGGAACCTAATTGGGAAAACCCTTTTCTTGTCCATCATAATTTTATTGAACTAATTTGAGAAATAGATCTCTTACAAAACCAACTTGTTTTAATAGAGAATACAATTTGATTCCCTCTGCTTGTACTAAGCTAAAACGCTCCTTGCAAGGCATCTGATATACTCCTCGATTTCCTCTTAATTCCTTGTGCAAAGGATGCTCCTAAATTATTGCGCAAATCCTAAGGAAATTCTTCTCTCCAACAATATCCACAAGGTACTCTTGGCACACCTTTCTCTCACAAGATCCACACATGAACCTGTGAAACCTTCTTACAAACCCATGAGCTCTATTGTCTTGTCTCACCAACTCATGCTCACAAGATAATGATTAAACATGTGCCTTTGTTCCTCCTTTTAAAGCAATTCGAACGATTAAAATTTGTGGGTTATATATTAGGAAAGTGGAACTAGTGGTCAACAAGTTAACAAAGGCTTTATATTTTAACACATTGGTTAACTACTTCATAACTCATCCTAGACTCCTATTTTTTAGGAGGCCAAGTATATGCCAAAGAAGAAACTATTGTGGTCCCTTTGATTAAGGCATAAATTGAGGAACCATTTCTCACTATTATTTTAACACTCCTTCCTAGCAAGGAAGTTGTTCCTGGAAGAACCTCATTCATCTTGATTTGTCTCCCACACTACTAAGTTCTTTGTTACTGCAACTACTCCCTCTACACTAGAAGACTTCCTTTCTTTCTTCTATGAAACTTGCTTTGAAGACTTTTTGTTTCCCACTATGTTTTTTGATTCCATCACCTCAGTCATAAATTCCATGTAACCTATCCATCTGTGTGTATGCTTCTTCACATTGGGAGACTCAAATCTCTTCTGATCTCCCTTAACCAAATCCTCTTCCCACTTGGATTGAAGTTTCACTATACTGGAAGCTTATGACTGAGAGGTTGCCTCCACTCACCTTGGGTTATGGTACTCATCCTCATCATCCTTCTAATCAACCCAACTGCCAACTAGATTAGCATGAAATTGAGAAAATATCTGAGGCTCCATCTTGAGAGCTTTATCCTGCTCTTTCTCAACCACCACTTATCTACAATGTGCACTATCTACCTTGTTACTCAAGGCCACACCTATCTCCACTTGCAACTTATAGAGTTTCTTCACCCTCACACAAATCTTCTTCTTACATTTATAAGATAAGTGTTGGAGGTATCCCTTACCTCTATTGAAGATGATATCATATCCCTTGTCTTCAAGGGTAGGTACTGAAACAAGATTTTGCCTTAACCTGGAACATAGAGAACATCTTTGAGATGAAGAGGATTACCTAACTCTATCTGAAAATTGATATTACCAACTTCTCTAGCTACCTATTAACCAACATCTCCTAGCTTGATATGAAATTGCAAGTCCTTCTCCCTCAGGTGGCTAAAACTCTTCTTTTTCCCGGTCATGTCGAAGGATGCTCCTAAATCAATATACCATATACTACTATCTGTTGAGCTTTCCACGCAATCAATCAATGAGAAATATTTATCAAACTGGGCAAAAAATTCATCTACCTTACTTAACACAGTAACATGATCCTTACTAAAATCCTTCTTCTTCTACGTAGGACACTTAATGGAATAGTTTCTAAACTCATGGAAATGGAAACACTTGATCTTGCTCAGATTCTTGTTCTTTCCCTTTTGATTGCAAAAAACCTCTCCTTGTCCCTCCTTCTCTTGCCCATGCTACCTTTGTGTGCGAAAGGAAATTTCTCCTTGTCCATGACAACCTTTGACGCCTTGCCATTGCTACTAGTAGAGGCCTGGACTAGACTAAGGTTTAGTTCCTCCTAAGTGAGATCACTCCACATGCATTCCCAATATGGAAATTTATCTCGTTCAATAATCCCCTGAAAAAAAGTATCCCATTCCTTGGCAAACCCATTTATAGCAACTTGCACCAGTTCTCTATCATCAAGCTTCTCTCCTACATCTGCTAGCACATCATGATTGTTCTGGACTTTGGTAAGATAGGAAACTATATTCTCACCCTTCTACATCTCAAATGTCCTCAACATTTCCTTGAGAATCATTTTATGATTCTAAGATGGATTCTAGTATAGCTTCACAACGGCCTCCCACATCTCCTTTTTGGAATCCTTATTTGAAATATATGTGACTATATGATCTTGGAGTCCATATAGGATAATCCTCATGGTCTTGGACATATTTCTTTTGAAAATCCTTAACTCGTCTAGATATGAAGGTTCTAAGAAACCCTTCCCATTGAAATCCTTTTTCCCAAGCTCATCCAATAATAAAATTATCCAGACTTTCCAAACACCAAAGTATGTTGCACCATCAAGTCTATCCATCTCTCTCAATCCTACCATAGTGTGTGTCACTCTAGCTAGTTATATAACTCACCAACACCTACCCACTAATAGTCTTGTAGTCCTTCACAAGAGACTACAATTAGGGCTTGTAGGTTGCCAACTATGATTGTCAATCATTCTTCTCCAATAGTCAACTTAGGGCTTATTCATAAACCCACTTAGATGGTCCTTAGTCCTTTAAGAACTAGTGCTTAGGTCTTATTTTCTTCTTCCCTTCTAACATTCCTTAATTTCCTTTATAAGTGAGTGTATTTAGGGCTCCCTTGGAACCTAATAAAACCCTCCTTACTATCCTTAAGATGTCAATCCAATATTGTCTTAAACTGGACAATCATCTAGAAAAAACAACCACCATATAAGGACATGCGCACCTCAGAATGAGTCATTTTTGCTGCCTCTAAAACACTTGAATCATCCTGTGCACTTTCCCTAGGATTTTTGGCTCTTTGGTTAGGGCACACTAGGATACTGTAGGTCTTCTTTTGTCCTAGCCAAAAATCCCTTTTCTATCTGAGTTAACCCTCCTCAACAATCCCCAGCTTCATTGTTATTTATTTCTTATTGATCCAATCTGGAGACAAACTTAAATTAGGCCTCTTCTGCATCTACAATAACTTAGAATTTTGGTGGCCTATTTGAAGATAATTTCTAGCCCTAAACATGCACAAAAACTTCCCTTAAATCTACCAACATACTCCTCTAACTTGGCATGCTCCAATAAATACAATTAAATTCCATATTTCAATACATTTTAGTAAACATTATTTCATAAATCAATTTTTTTATTGTTATTATTGAAGGAAAACAATTTTTATATATTTATACAAAAGAATTTTCAAAGCTAACTCTACTAAGCTTGTTTTCAAAGGACTCTTTGTAACCACATGATCCAGGTGGATATTGGTGGCCACCTGCCAAGTCCACCTGGACCCCCACCATTGTCTTTCTCAACATTTTCAGTTTCCTTAATTGTAGCACAACTTACTATTTTTAGCAGTTTTTCGGGTCCTGAACTTCCGGAGCCATTTTGAGGCCCTAAACGACGTTTTTTGGGGAATCTGGGGGCAACACGAGTCCATGGAATGGACTGGTGTTGCCCGTTCCAACAATGATAGTGCTCGGATAGATCTTTCTAATGAGCTATTGTATGTTTCAAACGGAGATCATATGCCAAAGTTACGACCCCGAGAACTTGATGTACCAACTTACCCCCAAGCGGGGCCCACAGTTTGGCGTTTCATCTCCTAGGGTTAGGTTTTGGAATGTTAAGGGTTTTTCCATTGTTTCTCAACAATAAATAGGCCTTCGAGCCTCATTGTAACACAGTTCAGAGGCATGTAGCCATTACATCTCTTCTCAGAGATAAGCTACCATCGCCCTAGCTAGTTTATTTCCATTTCTGTTTGTAAGCATATTTCAGTATTTTCCATTAATGAAATGAAGTATTATTTCCGCTACATCTTTGTGTATATGGTTATCTCTGTAATTTGTTGCGTTCCTGTTTAAATCCGGATCAGTGGTATCAGAGCGGTCTGCTTTTTCTCTATTTTTCTTTGCATGTCCCCAACAAGGTCGGGATATAAGGAGTTAGGGCTTGAACTGGTTGAACCTTTGCAAGACCAGCCTCGCAAATCCCGACGGCCTCCCATGGCGGACGAGAAGAAAGACGAGGGGGCAGGAGATCCCATCAAAATCTTGCTCGAAGAAGCGCTCGAGCGACAACGGAACGCGATGATGGACAGCTTTGCGCAGATCCTTCAGCGGCTACCCAGAAGCGGCGCATCGGCTTCCAGCAGCTCCTCTGGAAATGCCACACCCTTTAAGGTACAAGTTAATTTTGAAATCCCCATATTCGAGGGTCAGATAGACGCCGATGCCGTAGATAAATGGTTAAATCTGCTAGACGGTTATTTTTCTGTTCATGAATTTTCGAGTCGGGAAAAGATTGTTTTTGCTCTTCTCAAAGCAGCCCCCCACGTCAAGGACTGGTGGGAAACCTACTGCGAGCAGAAGGATGAAAGTACTGGCTCACTATTTTCAGCCGCACCCACCTGGGATTCGTTCCGGGATGCCATCAAGGAGCAGTACTACCCTGTCGGAAGCTATGAGGATGAATACATAAACTGGACCACGCTGCGGCAGGGAAGGGACCAAGACGTGCCGGAGTTCACCAATCTTTTCCATACCCTTCGCACAAAGTTGGGTATCAAGGATTCGGAGCAAAATTTGATAGTCAAATACCGTGGCTGCCTGCACAAGTACATCCAGGAAGAAATGCAGTTCCTAAACATCCCCTCGCTTGGCGCAGCATACCGGTATGCCGTCAAGGTCGAGCAGAAGTTTAAACAAAAGAAGCGAGACTTTGGATCTGCGAATCCAAAGCAGGGGAAAGGTGCCCCTAAACCACAGAACAAAGGACAAATCCAAGGCAGGACAGCCCAAGACAACCAGCGGAAGCTGCAAGCAAAGAGCAATGCCGCGAAGTCGAGAAAGGACACTGGAAAATGGTGCGAGTTCCATAAGAGCTCCACTCACAACACAAGTGAGTGTCGGGCCAAGCAGTCACCTGTGGCTGAGCTAAAGGTTTCAGAATCAGATGCATGTTCCGACTCTGAGTCAGAACCCAATAAGGGGTATGAAAAAGGGAAGCAGATCATTGATGCGGATCCCAGCGCCACTGTTGCTACCGCAAAGATCCAGAAAAATGAACCCGAAGATCCAGAGGAGGAGGAGCGTCTCTTCCACTCCCAGATGTGGGTAAAGGGCTCCCCGATACAGTTCATTGTTGATAGCGGGAGTCAAAAGAACCTCATTTCGGCAGAGGTCGTGAAGCGGTTGGGCTTACCGACCACAGCACACCCACAACCATACACCATTGGGTGGCTTCACCAAGGGCGAGATCTTCGCGTGAGCCAACAGTGTCGCCTTCCATACAACATCAAGCCCTTCACGGATGAGGTATTGTGTGACATTGCTCCCCTTGAAGTTTGTGATGTATTACTAGGACAACCATACTTGTGGAAGCGACATGCTATGTATGAATCAAGGCCCCGTGCTGTTACTATCACATTGGGAAATAAGTTGTTCAGGATACCAGAGGTAGCACCACCTGCCGCCATCTCTTTGATTACTGCAAAACAATGCAGTAAGATCATTTCCAAAACTAGGGCCGCGGCCTCCAAACGGGGTCCCTCTGCACGGCAGCTACATATGGACAAGATTGTGGAGGAGTACGAAGACATCTTCACCTCCCCGGCAGGGGTTCTTCTGCACTGTCAAGTCAAGCACTCCATCGATCTGACCCCAGGTGCGCCGCTACCCAATGGACCAATTTATCGGTGCTCCGTTCTGGAGAACAATGAAATCAAGAGGCAGATTCAGGAGCTCCTGCAGAAAGGTCACATCCGTCCGAGTTCTTCGCCCTGTGGGAGCCCAATAGTGTTTGTACAGAAGAAGGATGGGACGTGGAGACTCTGTATTGACTATCGGGCGCTGAACAAGATCACTGTTCGTAATAGGTACCCGATCCCGCGGATTGATGACCTCCTAGACCAACTAAAGGGGGCGAAATATTTCAGCAAGATCGATCTGAAGTCAGGATATCACCAGGTACCAATTGAACCCTCAGATGTGTGGAAGACTGCCTTCAAATCCAAGGAGGGCCTCTTCAAATGGTTGGTCATGCCTTTCGGATTGACGAATGCTCCTGCAACCTTTATGAGGCTAATGGATGACATCTTGCGGCCATTCACCAACTCCTTTGTAGTAGTCTACTTGGATGACATTCTGATCTTCAGCCAGAGTTGGGAAGAGCACCTCCACCACATCCGACAGGTTCTCCAAACACTGCGGCAACACAAGCTATGTGCCAATTTGGAGAAATGCACTTTTGGCGTGACCGAGGTTCAGTATCTGGGATACATCATTGATGAACAGGGGGTGCATGTCGATCCAGCCAAGGTCCAAGTCATTCGGGATTGGCCCTCTCCAACCACTCTAACAGAGCTCCGCAGCTTTCTAGGTCTTGCCAACTTCTACCGCAGGTTTGTGTTGGGATTTTCTCATATTTCTTGGCCCTTGAGTCAAGTCACCAAGGGCGGGGCGAAAGCAAGATTCTTTTGGTCTGAATCTCAACAGAAGGCATTCAGGGAGTTGAAGGATCGCCTCTGCACGGCACCAGTGCTCGCGTTACCAGATTTACAACAACCATTTGAGGTCGAGACAGATGCCTCTGACTATGCTATTGGGGCAGTCCTTACTCAACATGGACATCCAGTGGATATCACAGTGAAACACTTTCAGACACAGTCCGGAAGTACCCCACTTATGATAAAGAGATGTATTCCATTGTACAGGCCTGCCGACAATGGAAGCATTACATTTTGGGGAAGGAAACGGTCATCCACACAGACCACCGACCTCTGCAGTTCATACAGACCCAAGGGAAATTGCAGAATGATCGCCATCAGAAGTGGTCTACATACCTGCAACAGTTTCACTTGAATATCAAGTATAAAAAGGGCAGCACCAATAATGTTGCAGATTGCCTCAGTCGACCACCGATCATGGCGCTAACCACCGTGCTCAACTCTTGCGGGCACGAGACTTCTGATTGGCCACTTCTCTACAAAAGCGACCCAGAATTCGGCCACACATACCAGACACTCTTGGAGGGTCGGCAGGTTGCAGATTTTCACCTCCAGGATGCCCTATTATGCCACCTCGGTCACCTTTGTGTTCCTTCAAGCGAGCGTGCCAAGATGATTTGGGAAGCACACTACAGTCGGGCTACTGGGCATTTCGGGGTCGAGAAAACAGTGGCAGTACTGCAAAACTATTTCTATTGGCCGAATCTTCGACAGGATGTTGGGAAGTACATCCGATCATGTACTGCCTGTGCCATTGCCAAACCGACCATTAAGAAGCAAGGCCTCTATACCCCGTTGCCTACCCCTAGTCGACCTTGGGAATCCATCTCCATGGATTACATGTCAGGCCTTCCTTCCACTAAGCATGGAAATGACTGTGTTTTTGTGGTCATCGACAGGTTCTCAAAGATGGCCATTATGATGACCTGCAAGAAGAATATCACAGCAGAAGCCACTGCTAAACTCTTCTTTGAACGAGTGTGGGTGCACTTTGGGATCCCACAGTCTATCATCTCAGATCGGGACAGTCGGTTTCTCAGCACCTTTTGGTCTAGTCTCTGGTCAATGCTGGACACCAAACTCACGAAGTCCACAACCTTCCATCCTCAAACTGATGGCCAGACAGAGGTTGTCAATAGGATGATTGTGCACATTCTGTGCATGTATAACTCAAAGCATCCACGCACATGGGACGAGAGCCTCCCCTACGTTCAGCACAGCTACAACCGAGCTCTTCACAGCTCCACTGGCCATAGCCCTTTTCAGGTGGGTTTGGGATTCCAGCCACTATGCCCCATTGATGTGGCCATGCCACTTGCAGCTACTCACATGAATTCAGCTCATGTCCAGTCCGAAACAGATAAGGCCACCAGCTTCATTGAGCGCATCCAACATATTCGCCAGCAGGTCCATGACATTCTTGAGAAATCAAATGCCAAGTACAAGCAGCGACATGATCAACATCGGGTGCCACACAAGTTTCAGGTGGGCGACAAAGTCTGGTTGCATTTGCAAAAGGAACGTCTTACTGGAGCCTATCGGAAATTGAGACCACTCCGATATGGTCCTTACACCATTACTAAGGCTATGGGAGACAATGCATTTGAGCTCAGCATTCCCCCATTCCTTTGCCTGCACCCAGTATTCAATGTGGACTGCCTTCGGCCATACTTTCCACCATTGCTAGACACATCCGACATTGCAGAACAGCTCAAACCCACAGAATTAAATCCAGATTGCATGGAACAAGCTACAACTGATCGGATCATGGACACACAGATCAAGAACACTCGCCAACAGAATATCCAACTGTATCGAGTTGTCAAAGCAGGCCAACTCCTTCAGCAGGGCAAGTGGCTCACCAGGGAACAAGTTCAGCAGAAGTTTCCTCATCTCATGGAGGAGCTCAACGCAATGGGGACCATTGCTTCCTAAGGGGGGAGGAATGATCCAGGTGGATATTGGTGGCCACCTGCCAAGTCCACCTGGACCGCCACCATTATCTTTCTCAGCATTTTCAGTTTCCTTAATTGTAGCACAACTTACTATTTTTAGCAGTTTTTCGGGTCCTGAACTTTCGGAGCCGTTTTGAGGCCCTAAACGACGTTTTTTGGGGAATCCAGGGGCAACACGAGTCCATGGAATGGACTGGTGTTTCCCGTTCCAACAATGATGGTGCTCGGATAGATCTTTCTAATGAGCTATTGTACGCGTCAAACGGAGATCATATGCCAAAGTTACGACCCCGGGAAGTTGATGTACCAACTTACCCCCAAACGGGGCCCACAGTTTGGCGTTTCATCTCCTAGGGTTAGGTTTTGGAATGTTAAGGGTTTTTCCATTGTTTCTCAACAATAAATAGGCCTTCGAGCCTCATTGTAACATAGTTCAGAGGCATGTAGCCATTACATCTCTTCTCAGAGATAAGCTACCATCGCCCTAGCTAGTTTATTTCCATTTCTGTTTGTAAGCATATTTCAGTATTTTCCATTAATGAAATGAAGTATTATTTCCGCTGCATCTTTGTGTATATGGTTATCTCTGTAATTTGTTGCGTTCCTGTTTAAATCCGGATCACCACAATTCCTTTTTTACTACAAATCACATGCAAAACATTTTAGATTTTCTTTATGGCCTAACTCACAAATTTAGATTTGCACGAGCTGTCCATAACCTTTAAATTTTAATGCCCAAAATTTTGCATATAGAATAGATGTGCCTAGTTTCAAATATGTTGAAATATTTTTCAGATATGCTTGTCACTTATAATGATCCACTGAAGTCTTCATAAAATAAATCTACAAGTTGAAAATCTACATTGTTACCACAATCATTTCCCTCCTCTAATAATAATAATAAAACAGAATGAAGTAATAGGTAGTATGTAATGGATTCATTGGAGATACTGTAACTAATGATGATCCCAAATCATTGAATGAAGTCATGGAAATGTGGAGAGGTTGGATATTTATGCCGGGAGACATAGTTAAGACATGCTTATGAATCACTTGTTGCTTCTATTTGCATAGAGAACCGTGTTAATGCAGACTTTGTCGTATTGGAAAAGATGGAAAGTGTTGATTGTGCTCCCCAAATGTTCACATTTCGTCCACTAATATTTTTTTCTTTTTCACAAATAACATATGGATAAGCTCCAATGAGTTTTTGAAATGAGGAAGATATATGATTGTCCACCTCGTCTGACGTGCTATAATTTAAAACCATGTCCTAATGCTAGCATGGAAACCTATAGGCTAGAGTATTGAGAAAGGACAATCATTGTCGTGCGTAGGTTGAAGCACAAGTCTAAGTCTCACATATGTCACACAATATGGTATATCTTCTGTTGTGAAAGGAAAAAATTTGGTTAAGAAATTTTTTCCCTTTAGGTTTTGATACAAGCTTGGGACAATCAAAAATAATATTTTTTTCCCTCATGCACTATGTCATTGTAGAGAGTACTATAGGGCTAGAGGGGAGCTTGGATCTGGTGACTGTGGAAATGTAGGGGAGCTTGGATATGGTGACTATAGCAATGGGAGATAACGCTTTGGCTATCAAATAGTCAAGGCCATGTGGGCAAGGATATGCCTCTATAAAGGAGTCCCTGGTTGGTTGGATTTAGGTATCTCAGAAACCAAAAATCTATGCATTGGATTTGTTCAATGATGATAACTAGAATAGGGGATGGAATTACAAGACCTGCTAGCATGAAATGAAGATTACAAGGCACTATAATGCATACAAGAAAAATGAGAAAGTATACAATGAAAAAGAATAGGTAACACAATCCAAATGTGCATGAACCCCATCCTAACTGTAATGATAACTAGACAAAGTAAACCAATTATTATAGTCAAGACCCATGTTGTATAGTTAATGTTTGTAAAGACAAATAACCATTTTAAAATCCAATACATCCTATAAAGGCTCTAACCATAATACCATTTCCTTCCAATTCTTCCAGAATTGTTGTATCTCCTCCAAATTAACATCATATTTTAAATCTTGCAAGTGCTGCTAAATCAATTAACTATTCTATCAAGTTTGATCCTACTCTCCTTGAGAAGTTTGAGACTCTCCTTAAGCTATATAGATTACTAGAATCTAGCCAATCACTGATGGTATATTTTCCAATGCTTCGAGACAACAAATTGACATCTTTATTGCTAGCAACATCTTTTTTAAGAGATAGTATATCATCTACAATGGTGGAAAAATAATTAGATGCCTTGACCCTCGATGGAAAAGGAGGAGCACTATAGAATTTACACTTCGATTTTTAGCTTGGAGTGTCCTATTCAACATTCTACGAAAGATAGCTACCCGCTTGGATACAAGGTTATTATCCTCAACATCGAAAATATTACCAACATTCAAAGGAACAATCCCTTGGAATCTACATAGACAAAAACTGACATGAGTGAGAAGTAGCGAACCTTAGGGTTTCTATGGGATTATAACAACCAAAAGTCATTTACAATACATATAACTAAGGCTTGTTATGAAAATTCAGAAGTTGAAGAGAGATCTAGTCCAAGAAAATTATATCTCATCTCTCAGCAAATTTCATAACCATAAATTTACAAATCTACATAATTAAGTTATATAAGCTTTTTCCCCATGAGGAATAGAGACAGATAGCCTTCCATGAAATTGAAATCATGAACATAGAATTCATAGGGTTAGAAAATCGATAGATATTACATCTGATTACAAGTTTCCTCTTCTTAGTCTGCACAAGAATCGTTCTAATGAAGTCCCTAAAAATCAAAAGAAACACAGACAAAACGTGAGCGTGATTTAATAGTCACTTACACAACCATAGATGTGATCAAATATGTTATAGGATTCACCATAATAGGGTGGAAAAACCATTTCTGATCTAAACCAATGACATGAAATTTCCAAATGGTGCAAGAAACCACACTAGAAGCTAAATCATTTCCCCAAAAACCACAAGCCAGAAAATAAGAAGAAATAAACCTCACAGTTTGAAATCCAAACAATAAGTAGAAACAGACCCCAGAGATTGCAAGGCTTCAAACTACGAGTTCACAGATAGCTTGTAAACTTTCACTATTACGTTTATCTTAATAAAATTGTAAGTATCAACTTTTAAAATTTTCTTAGCCGGGAAATATTTACGTAAATATTTCAAATTCATGGCAGATATCGAATATATTTACTTCTACTAATTACATGGAAAATTAAAGACAATTTGCAATTGACTCAGATGATAAGAGGGAAACAACACTCTCTACAGGGACCATTGAGCCAAGTCACGGTAAACAAACCTATTCATGTCCTCACAATCACATGGTTGTTCTAGCCGATTTGCAATAGTTATATTATTAGCATGGATTTCATGTTTTTGCTTTGGTGTTGATATTGCATTAGCAGAATTATTTTTAGGCACTACATAGTCATGTTTAAAATGTGTATTAGTATATTTTTGGGGTACCACACTCCCATTCTTAAAATTTGGAATAGTTGTTGCAACTACACCCACAATTCACATATTTTGGTTATAATTCATTCAAGACCTTGTATGCATAACCACAACACAAACTTGTTATTTCAAGCACAAAAATGCATGCACAATTTATATATTTGGTGATCATTCATTCAGGATTTTGTATGGCATGACCTAAAGATAAACTTGCGACTTCAATAACAACGATGAAAGACAAATATTCCCAAATCTTGGCAAGATGATCTTCCCAATCTTAATGGGAAATTGCTAATAATAATAATAATAATAATAATAATAATAATAATAATAATAATGATGATGATTATGAAAATGGTGCACTCAAATATCCATTTTATATACCACTACAAGGCGTTTATGTGTATTTGATTTGAATGTGATTTTCTTATGTGTCTATTTGGTTTGAAATTGATTTGTTCGGAACTAAGTAAAAATCACCTTTTTAAAATATTTTGGAATTGTGGTGTTCAAATTTAAGGCTTTGTAAAGAAAAGTGGGTGAGGTTGTGATTAGTGTATTTGGAAAGTTCATATTATAATATTTAAAAATAGCATAAATTCAAGTAATAGGGATGGATGAGGGGTTAAATTTAATTGGTATTTATCTGTTTTTATCTTATTTAATCATTACATATTGACGACTTTAAAATTTGCATGTCACTCACAATGGTTACCTTATTTTTCAAATTGTCAACTTGATGAGATTTAAGAGTATATATATATATATATATATATATATATATATATATATATATATATATATATATATATATATATACATATATATATATATATATATATATATATATATATATATATACATATATATACATATATATACATATATATATATATACATATATATATACATATATATATATATATATATATATATATATATATATATATATATATATATATATATATATATATATATATATATATATATATATATATATATATATATATATATGAAACAAAAGAAGTTAGAGATCCTAATGGTTGAGACTCCAAGGTAAGTATCTCACTATGCAACACCCACAATACTAATACTTTAAGACCAAACTTCAAGATAAACATAGGATGGCCCAATGGTATTGAGACTTCAAGATAAGGATAGGCTCACCCATAGTGGATCTTTAGACTTACCAAAAAAACCTAGTCTCCTTCTTCACTCACACTCTGAACAGGTTATTCCACAATCCTTTAAACTTAAGCTTAACGCATGAACACTGAAGCCTAAAGCTTAAAGGTTGAGACTAACATGACAAGTCGACAACCATGGGACGTTGCTATTCTATATAAAGCAATCACTCATTTTCTTGTTTATCAGAGTGAAATAGAGATTTTTAGTTTGATTTTTAGAGCTTTATTTAGTTTCTTTAATGTTATCACACTCACAGCTTTTATATAGTAGGTGTATTTATTAGTTTGATTATAAACAATATCTACTTTTTGATTGGATATGGAAATATCAAATGTGTGGTTACCGAGGCTATGATGTTTTAGATACATTTATAATTGAATTTAAACCCAACTAAGGTTGGACCATTTACGTGTTAGTGTATCTACATGAAACCGTTATTATTCTTCCTTGTTAGAAGATTATAAATTTATTCAAAATGCATGCCCTCGTTTTTTTTAGTGTTTGAAATATTAGAATATTCCGAAATTTTTATTTAAAAGTGGGTTCAAGCATGTTTTTATTGTTTATATATTGGTCCTTCAGTGGAACTCATTACATTGAAAGCTAAGAGTGTTCCTCTTTAAAATGCATTACAATTAATATGTTTGACCATGTAACTTGAAAAACTTTTCAAACATGGTTTAAGCATAATTTGTAAGTCTTTTGAAATTATAGAAATAATGACTATAAATAATTACAACAAATACTTGGCTACTTTGGAAATAAAGATGAAAACAGTTGAATATATTTGATTCTTGTAAAGTAATATAAAAAAATATACATCTATGATTATATTAACAATTTTTATTTTTTCTTTCTAATATATAGAATAAAAAATTAATGAAAACACATAATACATGATATTTAAATTATGAGTAAAAATAAAAACCAAACAAAAATTTGTTTTTTTATTCACAACTAATGGGTAAAAATAATAATCAAACATCATGTGAAGGCCAATTTTAAAATGAAACTCGTCATAAAAAATTTACTTGATGAGTAAGAGTGCTAGTCAAATTTATATCCTTAGAAGGATTAACATTTATAAAAATATTAGTATTGAAATGTATACAATTTATATATATATATATATATATATATATATATATATATATATATATAAACCAATTAATATTTAATAAAAACAATTGTTTAATTACCGATGGTCATGAAAATGAATGGACTAGGGGTTAATCCCTTGATTGATTATGAATTTGTTAACCTGGCCACCTAGGCTTCAATATGGTGATTGATTATGCTTGATTATTGTTGACTTTGGATGAATGCAACTAATGATGTTCACTTTCATTGACCTAATTTGACTATGGTGAACTTCACTTCAAGGGTTTTCACTTAGCTAAATGTGGTTAACTATGACATAATTCATCTGATGATAGCTAGCCTTCCTAACTATGATTGACTTTAGTTCACTATTATTATAGGTATGTTTTATATGGTTAAAATTGGTTTATTAGACTAGTCGACTAGCCTTAATCAACTATCCCTATGCCCACAATAACAATGGCCTAAGTTTATTTCATCTTAACAAAGACTATGGGTTGTTTTATATCAATTTACAATGTTGTTAAGTCTTTCTCCATCTCCTTACACACCGTCACACAATCTCCAATTCCAATAAGCCTCGAGGATTCACGCAAGTGCACAAGTTCTTGGATCGTGATAAATATGATAGATTGAGGTTGTAATATACAAAATAATGTATGTCAATCGAGGTCATCAACTAACAAGATTTCCTAACACTCGTCAACCCTCCCATTTCTTCAACATCTTTTGGAGGGCAATGGCAGCAAACAGAGAAACAAGGAAGACTTATGTTTGTTAATATTATTGATTGACAATGTTGTGTGAAGGATTCATTGAATAGACTCGACCTTACATCAAAGTGGGTCTCGTTATCGAATGAGAACCTTTACATGGTGCAATCACAAGGGTCCACAATATCTATGGCTAACAGGGCCTCAATGTTTGTCAAGTTTTAGAACTCGAAGGGGGCACGTAGGAAACCACTCATAATTTTTGACGAGTACGTGGAGGGCCTAGATTTGTTAGGGCCCCCTCCCTTGTTCCAACTTAACACTATGACACCCCTCCCATGGAAACCACTTTGGTTTAATTAAGAATCTTGCACAAGGAAAGAACCTTGTGCTTGGAGAAAATTCGACTCACTCGACCATTTCTGTGTGTCAATGCTTACAACCCATTGTGATTTCCTAGTTGGGTGGTGGTGATAGAGAAAGAATATTACAAAATTGCTTTTGTTGCGATCAATTCATGAAGGTGCACAAAGGTCAGCACATGCATTGTTATCAGATCTCCCTTCACTCTATTACAAGTTAATTTATACACCCCGAGACTTCGTTATGATTCATTAATTCTCCCTTCAAACTCGCACTCATATTCATTCACACATATTCAACTTGTAGGCTCAACATGATTTATTCATACAAGACTTATGGAAAAAAGCACTCAAAATGAACATACTCTTATTGAGTTAGCATTACACACTAAGGCCTCTCTCGACGAGACCAGCCTACTTATAATCTGCAAACACTACATATATGGGAGGAATTCAAGCATATCCATTAATCACATGATATTCAAACGAGGCTACATGGATCCTCTTGTGAGGACCGAATTGTCTACACACACCTATAGATTCATGTTCAATTATTACCAGAGTATAAACATATCAATCACAAATATATTGATTCCAAAACACAGAGATCCAACATACACAATAACGAAGGATAAATTATAGCTTTATTACACAATAGTTTGCCCTTTTCCACTCTTCCTCTTCGACCTCTCATGGTCCTTAGCCTCTCCTGGATTTTACTCTCTATCTATTCAACTCATCCTCACTGACATTTAACGAATCAAAATGTCTAGATTAGATCATAGAGGTTGTAACCTCTAATGGATATACATTTGTCCTCCTTTTAGGAAATACATAATATCTTAGCCTAATTATTTGTCTCTTTTAGAATTTTCGACATGACCAAGAATCTTAGCTCATCATAACTCCCTTAACGACCAACATTCCTTTCTAGAATTCAAATACTTGTATTTACATGAAAAAATTAATTTATACAAATCAAAATTAGGGAATCTTCTCCCTTGAAGAGATTCAAATACCCTTTTAAATGTGTGCAACAAATTGTGGATTTGGGTTTATGTTGCTACATCACATAGTGAATGCAAATATAATTTTCTAGCCTATTGGTCTCATCGTGTTATTTGTCTATTGGTCTAGCATATTTCTCTAATTGTGATATGCATTTAGGATGAGACTTTATAAATGTCTTTCACAATTGCTTAAAATATTGTGAAATAGTCATTAAAGAACAAATAGTTGAAGCTAGCAAATTCTCATTATAGAGAAAACATGACAACAAAGCCTTTAGTCATGGGATTTTTATTTCAATACAAGAAAAATCATAAAACATAATACTTTAGAAGTAATTAATTTTCTAATAGAAAGAATATTTTGTGGATTTTCAATTATTGAGGTATAGAAGACTTTTGCTAATCAAATATTTCCTACAGAAGTTGAGTATTTTAAAATTAAGAATGTTGAATTGCTGCAAATAGGATTAATAGATCCAAACAAGTTAAACAAAAGTTGTTGAGAGTGCATATCATTTTGTTTCAATAAGAATTGCGGATGTGGAATACGGGCATATGATTCCCAAGAATTTACGTCATTGTCACTCGGAAGGGGAGAAGACGCTGAAGCAACTCCTGTGTTCCAATGGCCAAGAGACAGAAGAAACGTCTGGTGACAACAAGCAGTGTGCAGGGAAGGACGTCGTTGGCAGTATCGATCGCATCTTTCTGGTGCACTTCTTCCTGCCATATAATTCATTTTCCATAGAAAAGTAGTCTTCCTATCCTCTGTCGCACATACGATGCTCACTAACTAGTAAAATAAATAAAATTAGTAGCTAAATTAATGTAGATCCATTTTAGTTATGGATTTATCAATCTCAAGAAAATCAAATTTACGAAATTACAAACCTTTTTTAAATTTTACACCAGGAAAAAATTACATTTAAAGAAATTTTATCCCTAGTTTAAAATCAATTTAAATATATTCTACATCAATGTCTTTCAAGATACCATTCAAATTTTAAATGTCGTTAAAATATGTTAGTAGACTCCACTGCAAAAAATAAAATAAAAAACTCATTCTTACCTAGCGCATCACTCGTCATATAATGTTTTAAATTATATGTCCCAAAAATAATATATATGCTATAAGTTTGTTCCGGCCTAGACGATACTTTCAATGTTTAGAAATTCGTTCAAGTAAAGATGGGGACTGCAAGGTATTGATGATATAAATCCAATTATTATTGAATAATCCTTTTAAATGATGGGGACTGCAAGGTATTGATGGTATAAATCTAACACCATTGAGTGGTAAATCTAATTGATCTTACACAAACCTGAGCTTCTCTGGTTAAGCGGAAACCAGCGATTTGATTGGCTCGTGTTTTGGGTTTTTATTTATTTATTGTTATAAATTTTGGAAATATTTTGAAATTGGATAGTTAAAGGATTATCTCATTTTTTTTCAATCAGATTTCTAAATATTTCTAGAATTACCAATTAAATTAAGCTATTTAGCAGTCTGTATTACCATAGTTTTTTTTGTTATTAATATAAATCAATATAATTCATATTATTTAAATATTATATATAGGTATATATGAAATTGATATTAAATATTAAAATATTTTTGAAAAATATAATACTTAAATATATTTACATATTTTTTCTTATAAACAACTGATTAAATATTTACCCTAGATAACTCATATCTACCGATCTAGTAATATTATGACTTGATTGTACGAGAAGAAAGGCAGAGCAGGCGGCATATTTACTCTCAACATTGTGCTCTTATATTTCTCCACACGACGTTCGAAGAATTTATCTGTTCCTTTAAAATCTTCGAATCGACCCAAGATGGCTCCAGTGAAGGTAAGGCGATAAGTTACAGGGACCTCCATTACAGGAGCCCACTTTGGTGTAGTCGCGCTTGTTGCCTCCATCGTCTTGCCGGTATCCCACCAACCCCACATTATGCTTCCTATTTCTCCCACCCATAGCTACACTAGCACTAAAATCCATGTGAGCTATAGACTATATACCACCAAGAGATAAAGACCAAACAAGAAATGCCTCCATCAAAGAAAAATATGAAACAGAGGAATTTGGAACTGACTTTATCCCACCAACTTTGGCTCCCACCCAAACCAAGATGATACTTTTGACTAAGTGAGCACCTTACAATGTGGAACACTCATCCCAAAATAAAACAAAAAAATTGATAGAGAGATGCATCTTTGTAGCTATTGTATTAGAATAGTTAACTCATACTTCCCTTTTCTGCTAGTATTTAGTGACTTAGTTTTTTATAATATTGATTATAAGTAGAGAATGTATTTAAATAAAAAACATTTTTGAATGGGTTTTGAATATTGTCGAATGATAGCTAAATTAGCTCCTAGTTTTGTGTGTGATTGACATATTCTCTCAATTTGTTGTGATTGCAATAAGATAATGTATCCATATTTAAGTGAATTCTTCATTTGTTTCTATGTTGAAAATTAAATTGGTGAAGAGAAAAATGAACAAAATTTTGTTGTAGCAACTCTCTTCTCTTCATTTTTCTAATATGGTATTAAAATCTATGATGCTCATTGTAAGGTATACACAAAATTTTTGACCATGTTTTGATACGAAATGTTGGTCTTACTGAGGTTCAACATCCAATTGATTTGACTCATAGATACTGTATGTATTTCTCTTGGACCAAAAATTGAGTTGATTGAGTTGTGAAATAGGCTCTATGGCACAATTACGATAAAACTTTATAGAGGAAAATTGAAGTGGAAAATAAATAATCAAAAACACAAAGATATCCATATTTGATAGATATTTTACCTTGGAAACCATAACTAGAAGAACCAACCATCCTTTGAGCTTCATCACTCTTTATATTCTGCACTAAATGTAAAGTTAGATTACGATTAATTTTTAACTTCATCTAAACCTAAGACTAATGCACTCATTACATCACCCTTGGTCTTTGGCCAACCATTCTTTTCACTAGCCTTACATCATGCTCCATTTATATCCACAAGAAAACCCTAATTCTAACACTGAAATCAATTACAGAAAGTTGAATCTCATTGGCTAATATCCTAGGAGTCCCAATATTTCTAACCATTTCTGACACAATTCAATCATCAATCAACCACCAGTCGATTTTTGATATCCAACAACCCTACACATCCACTAATTACACAATAAATCTGTAGAAAATTCACGAAATTATGGAACTGCTAATATGAACAATTTGAAAACAACATTATTTTCATATAAACACAAAATTTCTCTACTAAATATTTTAGCGGAATACGAACGAAAAGAAATACACAATCACAATAATCAAGGGACAAAATTTTCTAGGGAACCCAACTGGGAAACCCTCTTCTTGTCCTTTAGAATTTTATTTAAGCAATTTGAGCAATATATCTCTTACAAATACAACTTATTTTAATAGAGAATACAATTTGATTCCCTCTGCTTGTACTAAGCTTAAACGCTCCTTGTAAGGCATCTGATATACTCCTTGATTTCCTCCTAATTCCTTGTGCATAGGATGCTCCTAAATTATTGTGCAATTCCTAAGGAAATTCCTTTCTCCAACAATATGCACAAAGTACTCTTAGACACCTTTGTCTCACAAGATTGACACATAAACCTATGAAACCTTCTTACAAACCCATGAGCTCTACTATCTTGTCTCACCAACTCATGCTCACAAGACAATGGTTAAGCCTGTGCCTTTATTGCTCCTCTTAAAGTAATTCGAACGATTAAAATTTGTTAGTTCTATATTAGGCAAGTTTAACTAGTGGTTCACAAGTTAACAAAGGCTCACTGCTAGTGTTAACTAGTTCTTCATAAATTTTGGGAGGCTAACTCAATCTCTTCATCTTGTTAAGAATACAACTCACACTACGTGACAAATAACTTGGGCTTATATTTTAACACATTGGTTAACTACTTCATAACACATCCTAGACTCCTATTTTTTAGGAGGTTGAGTATGTTAGAGAAGAAATTGTTGTGGTCCCTTTGATTAAGGCACACATCAAGGAACCATTTATCACTAATATTTTAACACGCCCTCTTAGCAAGGAAGGTGTCCTTGGAAGAACCTCATCCATCTAGATTTTTCTCCAAAGCTACGAAGTTCTTTGTTATTGCAACTACTCCCTCTGCACTAGAAGACTTCCTTGCTTTCTTCTACGAAACTTGCTTTGAAGACTTATTATTTCCCACTAAGTTTTCTGATTCCGTCACCTTAGTCATAAATTTCATGTACCCTATATACCTGTGTGTCTACTTCTTGATACTGGGAGAGTCAACTCTCTTCTGATCTCCCTTAACCAAATCCTCTACCCACTTGGCTTGAAGTTTCATTAGACTGGAAGTTTATGACTGAGTGGCTACCTCCACTCACCTTGGGCTATGGTACTCGTCATCGTCATCCTTCTAATCAACCCAACTACCAACTAGATTAGCATGAAATTGAGATAAAATATGAGGCTACATCTTGAGAGCTTTATCCTAGTCTTGCTCAACCACCACTCCTCTACTATGTGCACTACTTACCTTCTTGCTCAAGGCCACACTTGTCTCCACTTGCAACTTATAGAGTTTCTTCACCCTCACAACTATATACTTCATACATTTAGAAGATAAGTGTTGGAGGTATGCCTTACCTCTATTGAAGATGATATCACATCCCTTGTCTTCAAGGGTAGCTACTAAAACAAGATTTTGCCTTAACCTAGAACATAGAGAACATCTTTGAGATGAAGAGTATTACCTGAATCTCTGTAAAAAATAATATTACTAAATTATTTAGCTACCTATTGACCATCGTCTCCTAGCTCAATTTGAAATTGAATGTCCTTCTCCTTCAGGTGGCTAAAACTCTTCTTTGCCCTGGTCATGTGGAAGGATGCTCCTGAATTACTATAACATATAATACTATATGTTCATCTTTCCATGAAATCAATCAATGAGAAATATTTCTCAAGCTCGCTAGAAAATTCATTTACCTCAGCTGACACAGCAACACGATCCTTACTAAAATTCTTCTTCTTCTGCTTAGGAGACTTAGCGACATAGTTTCCAAACTCATGGAAATGAAAATACTTGATCTTACTTAGATCCTTGATCTTTCTGTTCTAATTGGTCCCAACCTCTCCTTGGCCCTCCTTCTCTTAGCCTTGTTACCTTTGTGTTCCAAAGAAATTTCTCCTTGTCCGTCACAACCTTTGACCCCTTGCCACTGCTACTAGTAGAGGCCTCGACTATACTAAGCTTTAGCACCTCCTAAGTGAGATAACTCCACACGTGTTCCAATCTGGAAATTTGTCTTGTTCGATAATTCCTTGAAAAATGTAGCCCATTCCATGGCAAACCCATTTATAGCAACTTGCACCAGTTCTCTATCATCAGGCTTCTTTCCTACAACTATTAGATCACCGCAAATGTTATGAAATTTTGTAAGATAGGAAGCTATATTTTCACCCTTCTACATCTTGACTGTCCTCAATGTTTCCTTGAGAATCATTTTATGATTCTGATATGGATCCTAGTATAGCTTCATAATGGCTTCCAACATCTCCTTTGTGGTATCCTTATTGGAAATATATGTGACTATATGATCTTGGAGTCCATATGGGACAATCCTCATAGTCTTGTACAGGTGTCTATGAAAATCCTTAACCCATCTAGATACGAAGGTTCTACAATGCCTTTCCCATTGAAATCCTTTAGCCCAAACTCATCTAATAAGAAAATTATCCATACTTTCCAAACACCAAAATTTGTTCCACCATCAAGTCTATCCATCTCTCTCAATCCTACCCTAGTGTGTGTCATTCTAACAAATTAAATAACTCACCAACACATACCCACTAATAATCTTGTAGTCCTTCACAAGAGACTACAATTAGGGCTTGAAGGCTGCCCACTATTATTGTCAATCATTCTTCTCCAACAGTCAATTTAGGGCCTATTCATAAACCCACTTGGATGGTCCTTAGTACTTTAAGAACTAGTTCTTAAGGCTTATTTGCTTCTTCCCTTCTAACATTCCTTAATTTCCTTTATAATTGAGTGTATTTAGGGCTCCCTTGGAACCTAATAAAATCCTCCTTACTATCCTAAAGATGTCAATCGAATATTGTCTTAAACTGGACAATCACCTAGAAAAACCAACCACCATAGAAGGATATACACACCTTAGAATGAGTCATTTTTTCTTCCTCTAAAACTCTTGAATCATCATATGCACTTTCCTTAGGATTTTTGGCTCTTTGGTTAGGGCACACTAGGATACTGTAACTCTTCTTTTGTCCTGGCCAAAAATTCCTTTTCTATCTAAGTTAACCCTCCTCAACAGTCCCCAACTTCTTTGTTATTGTTCTATGATAATGAAACCCATTTTCTTATTGATCCAATCCTGAGACAAACTTAAATTAGCCCTCTTCTACACCTACAATAACTTAGAATTTTTATGGCCTGTTTGAAGAGAATTTCTATCCCTAATCATGCACTAAAACTTCATTTAAATCTACCAACATACTCGTCTAACGCAGCCTGCTCCAACACAAAAAGAAAGCAATAAAACATGTCTTTCTTCTTTTAGATAGACTCTTATATATGTTTCATCTCTCCTAACTTGGACATCATCACTTTTGTGATGATTCACCCGTGTGATTTGATCTTAAATGTGTTCTAGGAGCATTACTACCATGTAGAAAATCCATGAATTTTTGCAACTCCTAATATGAACAATCTAAAAACTACTTTCTTTTCATATAGACACAAAATTTATCCACCAAATTTTGCAGTGGAATAGGAATAGAGATAAATACAATATCACAATAATCAAGGCACAAAATTTTCTAGGGAACCCAACTAGGAAAGTCCTTTGCATGTCCTTGAGAATTTTATTGAAGCAATTTGAGAAATAGATCTCTTACAAATAAAACTTGTTTCGATAAAGAATACAATCTGATTCCATCTACTTTTACTAAGTTGAAACACTCCTTTCAAGACCTTTAATCTTCTCCTTGATTTCCTCTTAATTCCTTGTGCATATGCTCTGCCAAAATTCTTGCGCAATTCCAAAGTAAATTCCTCTCTCCATCAATGTGCACAAGCTACCCTTGGCACACCTTTCTCTCACAAGCTCCACACATAAACCTATGAAAACTTCTCACAAACCTGTGATCTCTATTGTCTTGTCTAACCAACTCATTCTCATAGGACAATGATTAAAATTGTGCCTTCATTCCTCCTTTTAAAGAAATTTGAATGGTTAAAATTAGTGATTTAAAAAGTTAACAAAGGTGTGGAGTACTAAAAAGGTATGTTTTTGATGATCATTTCAATGGATTTTCAGTTGAACTTGTGAACCTTTTTGCATCATGAACGTGGAAAACAATAAAGAATTATAACAAAATATGTGGGATTAGTATGCAAGACTTAACCGCTGATAGTTGTCATTCTCTTGTGCAGGAAAAGGTAAAAATAAGGAGTTGTTGTTCCAAAGAAAAAGACAAGAATAGGGTAACTGTTGTCCCTCTGATGAAGGACCGAGTGCAAACAAGGCTAAGCAGGTTGAAGCAAACCGGTCCGGAAAAGGAGGAGAAGGCACCAGCTCGGCGGAGGAGAAAAGAAGTGATTAAGGATTAACAGTTTGGCGAATCCCTCAGGATCTTTGATCCTGAGGGATCGCTGCTTTATTTATCTTATTACTTAGACATCTCCACCGTCACCCTTATATAAAGGGACGGCACTGTTAGCTTTTGGGGGATTATGCTTTTATGTAACTTTCTGTTAAACATCGAACTTTGATCACCAAGTCTCGTTGAACTTGGCTCATTGTACTTTTTTTTTATGCATTAATATAAACTTGTTGATTATCTTATCTCTGCGTCTGAATTAACTTAAAGCGGTGTACCCTTGGAGGCTAAGGGCCCGGCCCCAGAGGACACTTGCTTCTGTATCACTACGATTTTATTTCTGTGTGGTTTGCTTATCGTCATTATTTGGTAATCTGATATGCTTTATAAGTTTACATCATATGCTCTGTTAAGATTCATTCATTAAGGTTTTTACAGACAAGAACTGTTGTATTGACTCTACATTATATCACTAATCCTTTCAGAGTTGATCATTATTAGTCTTGACCGAACATTGTTACTATTTTGTTACAGAGCTCTTATGCTGTATATTCGTGTTATGGAATTTATCTGAAAGTTGTGTTCTTTACGATTCAGGAGTAATGCTGTTCCATTTTGAAACGCAGTTGTATTCCTATTAATGACAATTGATGCTAGATCATATTACTCTTCAAGCGTGTTGTGTGTGTGTATGATTTCCAAACGCTATTCCACAACGTATTAGTAATTAATGTTGTTCCATTAGTGTGTGCTGCTTGATTTTCCTTGAGAATGAAAGATTGTTGTTTGATTACAACGAGTGCATTTGAGTTAGTAGGATAGAGCTTGATTACTGTTTGCGAGATTTAGTTGTTCGATTGTTGTTCCATTTCAGAATTGTTGTTCCATTTTAGCATTGTTGTTCTATTCCATATTTTCTATTCAATTTCTTATTTGTTGTTCCATTTTTCTACCTTCCGTTTCATTTACTCGCATTTGTTGTTTTGGTGTGAGAGACAATCTATGGCTGTAGTGAGCCTTGGCATTTACCGTCTAGCTCCCAGACCGATGGTCCATGCTCTAATTTCCTTTCCATCAATTTCCAAAGGGATCGGCTATTGTTGTCAAACCCTTGACTGATAAGTTGACTAGCTTTAGAGTGTGTGATTTATTCATTTGAAGTAACTTAGTTATAGACAAGCATCTGTTTACTCTTGTATTTTTGTTAAACAATGTACTACTTGCGTTTCTCTGACAAGTGATAGCCTCAGATTGAGTCACTCTTTGAAATAACAAAACGCTCCCAGATTGACATATCAATGTGAGGTAATTAGAAGTGAAAAAGAGACCCTTTTTCTAGCTCTAAATTTTGGCGCCATTGCCAGGGAAGGAGTGTAGCCATTTGTATTTTTCAGAGTAGTGTACGAACCTGCTAGGGAAGAGTTGGATCTTAAAATGGAAGGTAAGAACCTGCGTGTGGAGCATGTAAAAGCCCTCCTCAACTGTCCACTTTCCTAACAGATTTGTTGTTGCTTTGTTTGAATAGAATTTAGTAGTTCATTTGAGTGCATGACTAAGCAGAAAAAACGAGAAAAGAATATTAAGCTTCCATCCAAACCCGAAAAAGCTAAGGGGCGGTGACCCTTGGCCGAA